>JAMPIV010017222.1:0-315232 GCA_024509875.1 Oreohelix idahoensis
ATTGATACAGCGATAAAATTATCATTTATAAGTATAAAAGTAAAATAATATGAGTAGAAATAGAAATAGTATAGTTGTAACGCGTCTTCTTCCTCGCGCCAGTCATCGCATTGAGATAGAACGTAGTGTGAAACCTTATTGCCGCGCTAGTGGTATTGGACTTTATAACGCGCCCGTCAAGGGTTAACGGTAAAAATTTTGAAAAGACAAGCTTAGTTGTTCCACGAAAGATAGTACGATTCAAAACAGGGGAGGCATGAACGAACGCATAAAAGTGAGAGAGCGAACACACGCTGCCGGCTTGTCAAGCGTTAGATTCTTGAATTAGCTACTCAGGACGACAGTGCGAGACGATGTCGTTAGCCTGTGTTCGAAAACGTTGTCACGAGCTATAAAAAATTTAAAAATACCCCGCCAAGTCCAATATTTCTTCTAACTATAAGACACACAGTGGAAATATATATATACACACATGCATAATTACTTCGTGCCTGAAAAAAGGAAGATCTGCGATTAATTTTATAACATTCGAGAAGTTGAGACTTAGAAAACAACGAACACCTAAATGGAAAATATATGGAATTCTTTATTAATAGGTTTAGGATCATAAAAGTTAGCTAGTTTAAGAGCTTATCTTATCCTGATAAATAATATGCTTTCAAATAGAAAATCCGACAGATAATAAGAAAGATATTGACAAAAGACTGTATTGGTCAGTACAGACAGGCAAACATATGCTCGGTTTTACTTTCACTAACGTTGACTTTTTGGACGCGTCCTTGAAAAAGGCATGAAAAGGGTACATGTAGTCTGTTGTAGAAGGGGTAGACAAGGGGAGAGAAATTATGGGATGGCTTAACAATAAATATATTTTAGCAGTGGAAATCTAAGAATGAGTGAGGAGAAAACTTGGTATGTCCAAAAATCAAGTCTGTTTTTAGCTTTTAACGCCCAAAATGAGACGGACAGACAGACAGAGGTACACCTTTATTGTATATTTTGGCATTCCTTGGGAAATTTTGGCTTTAATTTTCAAAATTTGAAATTGAAAAGTAGTCGTTCGCTCTCATTGGCTAATGACTTTTATATTATTTAGGAAACGTAAAGGCTTGACGCCATTTGTAGAACACTGTCCCTTGTACAGGACGTTTGACAGTCTGTGAAGTGTGACTTGCCTTTGTAACTAAATATATATCTAAACCATAATAGGCGACACAGTCCAGCCAGCAGGACATCTGAAGTCTGCTAATCCTGTGTTTATTCATTGAATTTGTGGTAAGGCAGAAATTATTCATATATATATTTTGTTTAAATAAATGTGAGTGAGAGATACTGCCATTTCGACTGTAAGTAATCAGGTCCTTAGCTGATGTATGCAGGGCCTAGAGGTGGATTCATGCTATAACACATTGCCAGTTTTGTGAAATGCACATGTTTTGTGAAATAAAAATGTTTTCTTAGGTGGCCAGATGGACACAGCTCACCTATCTTATTGTATGGAAGAAAAGAAAGAATAATAATATTATTGCAGATGTAGGGCCGCCTTGAGAGAAGAGACATGTGAACAACACTGGTACACTTTGTAATGGATGAGCTGGGGTGGTCAAGTATATATGACCCAGATCTTTATCATGTTTCATAACTTGTAGAAATAACAGTTTAAGTATGATATCAACAAGGAGGCATTATTTCATTGTTACATGGTTTTTATCTGGCACTAATCCGGTGCCAGATGTCTGTAAAAAGCAGTTGAGAAGTCTTTTCATTACCAGTAGTGACAGGGATCTACAGAGTCCACCCTGTTACTTTTGGGCCAGTATCAAAGTGATCATTTTTTCCAGCAAGAATACGGACAGTTCAAGTTGTGCCAGTTAAGTATATTATCTGGCACAGGACCCTTCATCAGCTTCAATTACTAGCGACCCGTGTATAACGTAATAAAAACATTCCCCAACAAATTAAACAACGAAATTTGTGTAGTAAAGAACTGGGGATGATTAAAGAATCCCAAACAGCCATCCAGTGTTAGAAACCAGTGATATTAAATATTTAGTCACATTATTAGTATATTTCAACAGTATATGTTTGGACAAATTGTCCCTTTGGGTTAAAACTTTGCATTTTCTGTATATACCTTGAGTTCTTTTTAATTTTGAAAGTCCTGACCAGATGAATACTAGGTTCCGGACCAATAAATTGTACAGAAAATTTTCACATATAAAAACTTAACCCAGGTGTTAATTCATTTGATCATAGACTTTAATATTTGTTTATGTGTGAATGTATTAAGGTTAGTGTTAGATTACCATCACACCACACTGGCATAACCCTAGACATTAGACGTAGCTATCATGCATACTAGTCAAGAATAGGTCTGATTGAGGTCATAAGGTGGTAGCAGAAAGGTTTCCTGATAACTCAACCCAAACTTTGTTATAATCAGGGATCTTCACAGCTGACCTCATTCAGTACAATAGTACTAAAGAACAACAACATTGCATAACATTAAAAACCACCACAAAAGAGAAGACAAATTACTCCGTCCGTTCCGTCGCACACAACTAGGGACAGACACGGACACTCCTGCGCGAAGCCGACGAGGCTAGCCACTGAGCGCTAGCCACTTAAATTCTTTGCCTAACACCTCTTATAATATACACCGCCTGTTGCTCGTCAGTCACAACCCTTTCATCAGTGCAATTAAAAAAAAAAAACTCAACGTGTTGTGGACTTAGAAAAATTCCTGGTGTTTTATGTACCACAGAGTTTACTGTCACGCTTTCCATAGCCCATTGCGGTTGTTCCACAGCCAGCACGATGCCTTTTCGGCAGTTTCATTATGCCTCTTCAGTCCCCTTGTTCTCGACTGTCCCTTCAAAGCTGTCGTTAACTTTCTATCTTCACGTCAATTCTCTGAAGGCAAAGATATATCAGATCGTTTCTGAGCCCCCAACTGAATTATTCAAAAAAAAATATTACTTAATAGCTCTGTTGTACAATGCATTTAAGATAACTGATTCATACTTGTGCACTTCTCTCGGTAATAATTAAATTAATTATTAATTTGTAAAAAAAAAAAAAAAATTTAATAATAAATTATTGTTTAACACGAGTTAATAAATAAGTGATGTTGGTGAATACGAAAATGTGTGGGGGGTTTCCACAGAAAAAAAATGGTTAAGGTGGTTTCATGTGGTAGTGGGAATTATTGTTTGCTGTGGCCTAGTTAAAGTAACTTAACTGGCCAGATGTTGAAACTGGTTTGTTGACTGCTCCGTTAATTATCGACTTCTGTGGTGAGGGCACGATCCAGGCGTAGTTGCAAGGGCAACCGTTCCAAACGTCAAAGAAAGTATCTTCACAACCCTTCAAAAGCAGGCATCTACAGTAGATAACATGCTCTTGATCCACAGACAGGTATCAAGTAGGTACTACACACTGATAGCTCCAACTTGTACTATAAACTTTGAGAAGAAAAAAATGTCTCTTCTATGTAAAAGTTTCCTGACATTTATCAGTAGAATGGGGAAAAAAAAATAAGAACACACACACAAATAGTAATACGTCTTACAAGGAGAAAGGACAGGAAAAACCTACGTTGCGGCCACAAGGCCTTCGTCAGGGACAGACAAACAAGACAGGAGGGAAAGAAAGAAAATGAGAATTAAGTAGAGAACATGAAACTATAAAAATAAGAGAAAAATAACTCCCTTGTGTCCAGTCACATGTCCAGTCACAGAAGCAAGATGGCTGCCACTAAACCGGACAACGGAAGTCGAAAGTACATTAAAAACAAAAAATAAGAAATAATGAAAATAAGGACCGGAAAAGAGTGAGAAAAAAATAATAATAATAATATATAAAGTGAGGGAAAAGCGATTTAGAAAAAAAAAATAAATAAATAAATAAAAAAATAAAATAAAATAAATAGATATAAATAAAAAATAATAAAAATAAATAAATAAAATTTAAAAAAAAAAATTATATATATATATATATATATATATATATATATATATATATATATATATATATATATATATATATATATATATATATATATATATATATATATATATATATATATATATATATATATATATATATATATATATATATATATATATATATATATATATAAAATTTAAAAAAATTTAAAAAAAAAACAAATTAAAAAAAAAAAAAAAAAGGGTGATCACATCAAAGTAGACAGTCATAATACAATAGGGACTAGATAGAGAAAGGCGTCTCAGACAAAAGAATGTTGGGTATTCAAGCCGTGTGGTTTAAGGCAACCCATAAGATGGATGAGGCGTTGTTCCTGGCGAAACCGACTGTTGGCGTCCGAGGAACAGGATCTGATAGCTGTCACCTGGATGTCAGTGGCTCCGTGGTGGTCCGGACCATTGAAGTGGATGGCCACAGGTGTGGATTTAAACTGAGAGATGTCGTAGAGGTGTCTGCAGAATCGGTCGCCCAGTCGTGTGCCCGTTTGGCCGATGTAAGTAATGGTGCAACGTTTGCATTGGAGCATCAGGTGTGGCAGCAGTATCCTGGACCTTTTCCATTGATGAATCTTAGATACATAGATGATGGCATAGATGATGGCGACTCCACTAATATAATTTAATATTGTAATAATGACATTATGAATAATTATAGTTTTTCGTAAGAAATGTATAGAAGCCATTTATTTCTCAGGGGCCATAATCAAATAAATACATACCCAATAAATGTCACGGGACGGAACACTAATGTTAAAACTATTATTTTATGTTTGTTATTAAGGACCATACGTTTGCATATTTTACAAGATAATTTAAAATGTTTAACTAAACATTTCTACTTTAATAGGAAATAGAAAAAAAACAGTGTTCTGTAGCACTTACTTTTTTTAACTAAGTAATTTTAATGGCACTCATTTGGCCAAGCGGTTTCAATTGGATCGGTGCTGTATCGGTGCATATATTAAAACCAATGAATGTTCTCTGAGCATATCACACAGACTTGCTCGGGCGTTGGCGCAGCTGGGGAGTCCTTTCAGGGACTTGTGATGAAATCTGAATCCTATCTCGGCCCTCATTCAAAACATTACACCGTACAGAAATTCCGAGAAGTCAAACAACCAGTCAAAACCGCAGCTCGGTGCATGCAATGCTAAAGTTTTGTAAAGCCTTTTACGAGTCGAAAAAGTATAGATGCTGACAATTTTTCGAAAGGCAATGTGCTGATATGAACGGGATATTTATCAATGAGGAGGAACAAAATTTGATAATAGGGATCATTGGCGTTTGGCAGATTTCTATAATTTCACTGGAAGTGGTGTAGAACCGGAGAAAATGTTTATTTAGTGCATCGAAGCATGAAACATTTTTTGCTTTGCCATGTTTAGGCTGCTCCAGTGAAAAGTCGGATTAATCTAGACTTAAGATAGAGCTTAGCCTTAAGAATAATATAAGCTTTTGAGGAAGGAGATAAAGAAACTAGAACGATTTCACGTTTTTCATATTAGCACAGAACGCCTAAGATTTTCACATTTTCTAGTCTGCAAAATACTTTGGCCTTGATGCTTTCTCGTACGGAAAACCTTGACCTATATAAGGCTGGAGGTACCAATCGTTATACACTTGCCACGCAATTCAAAGCTTCAAACACGAGCGTAAACGTCTACTACCAGACCCCATTGCCATCTGCGGGTTAACACAGTCTGTACAGCCATTAAAAGCCGGTCTGCGTGTATTTGATGGTTATATCCTGTCTTGAAGAGGTTACAGAATTATACGTGTCTACGTCAGCTGAAGAAAGCTCTTGTTGTTCTGAGCCCTTGTGAAATGTCAGAGGGTTTTCAACAGTGCTACGTTTAAGATTGGAAGAACCGCAGTTGTGTGATTCTTTCCAGTTCCATTGCTGGACCAGGCCTAGAAGAACTTTTCTCAGAAAAGTAGCCTGGTTTGGGGCTACTTTACTTTACAAAAAACCGTACCACACAATAGAAATTCAAAACTTAAGATTATAAGAATCAAAGACTAGAAACCAGATAACCTACTTCTACTACTTAGTCGTTCCTATTCTACCGTGAGGTGTAGAGGTTTGTAAGAGAGAGAGCGCCATATTATGCTATCGGATGTCTTCCTCCTGGATTTGTTCATTCTAGTCATCGGCACTTCAAAAATTGTCTAATGTTGTCCTCCCAGCGGACTTTGGGTCGTCGTGGAGGTCTGGATCCCTGGCTATTAGTTTCCCATGCTTGCCGTGGTAGCCAATCTTCTCCCATTCTGCAGGAAGGACTGTTCTACTTGGGTCTGCAGGGGTTGGGTTTTTAGGCCTTGACGTATCTTCTGGTTGCGGACCATGTCTCTTTTTGTTACTTCAACCACCTTCCTCAGATACCTCATTTCTGAGGTTTGGATCTGGCTTTTGTTGGTTGTAGTCATTGCCCATGACTCGCATCGATACGTCATGGCTGGGGCATAGGTGGCCCAGTATACAGCAATCTTCGTCTTCTTACCAACTATTTTGCTGAGGAATCCTCGATTTATGGCTTGAAAAAGTCTCTAAGCTGCTGCCCTTCGGGTAGCCAACTCTACTTTGATGCCTCATTTCCGGTCTTTGACAGCCCCAAGGTATTTAAAGTGTTCGACCTGCTCCAGGACCTGTTCTCCCAGCTTAATCTGATGTCTTCTTTCCTCTCGTGATATCACCATAGTTTTTGTTTTCGAGCTGCTTATGATCATCCCTCTCTTCTCCAGCTCTTCTTTCCAGGCTTGCAGGTTGGATTTAAGATGTGCCTCTGATTTAGCAATCAGGGCATCATCCTCAGCAAATGCCAGCTCTGAAATACAGACCTGTCTCATCTTCCGATACCCCACTGAATACTTTCTTGTTCTCTCCTTACATGCCTTGATGACATCGTCTACAAGGAGTATGAAAAGATAAGGTAACAGAATATCACCTTGTTTGCACCAGTGGTGGTCCTGATTTCTTCTGACTTATGGTTTGCCGTCCTCACATAATGTCTGCAAGACTTGTAGAAGCTCTGTATAGCATGAATCAGAGGTGATGGAATGTTCTTTCTTGCCAAACAGTCCCAGAGTTCTTTCCAGGGGACCTTGTCAAATGTCTGTTCCAGATCTAAGACACAAATATGGATCTCACTCTTATACTCAAGAGCCTTTTCACTCAACTGTCTGAGTGTGAAGATTAGGTCTTGAGTACTTCGATTTGCTTGGAAACCACACTGGACCTCATCCATTTGTGGCACAGCCAGGTGTCTGAGGTTCTGCTCCAGGATTCTAGAGTAGATTTTACCAGGGACACTGAGAAGGGATATGCCTCTATGGTTTCCACATTGTCGGTTGTCACCCTTTTCGAAAATTGGTGTTATGATGGCAATCTCCCAATCCTTTATTATGGTCTTGTTGCAACAAGCTGCATGTAGGACCCTTAGGAGTAATAGGTTGCCTGCGTCTGCCATGTACTTAACCATTTCTGGTGTTATACTATCATGTCCTGCTGCTTTGCCCATCTTTATGTCATCTTCATCACCATTGGTTTCCTCTTCTGTGTCAGTGGTTATCATTTCTGATGCTTGACCTTGCTCACCATAGAGGAGTTCTGAAAAATTTTCTTTCCATCCTTCCAGATAACCTACAAGGGTATTCTCTACCAGTGACCCTATGATGAAATAAGTATGTGGTGTTAAAGAACATAGCAATTGCCATTATAGCTTGCGATATAACAATATTAACATTTTTTCAAATTTAAAAACGGAAATGCTTAATAAGTATAGCCAGCAGGTGGGCTTGAACATCAATTTAAAGAAGTCCGAGGTAATGACGCTCAATGTAAGCAGCCCTGAGCCCATATCAGTAAGGAATCAGCAACTGGTACTGACAGACACCTTCACATACCTAGGATGCATAGTAACACCAGACGGCGGGACAGGCAAAGACATCAACATCAGAATGAATAAAGCAAGAACAGCCTTTTTTAGCCTAAACAACATCTGGAAGTCCTCTCAATAGAGCACAAGCACAAAATTAAGATTATATCAGAGCTGTGTGCTTTCTGTACTTCTCTATGGTGCGGAATGCTGGAGAGTAGCAGAGAAGGTAATGTTGAAACTGTCCTCCTTCCACACAATCTGCCTAAGGAAAATTCACCGAATCTTTTGGCCGAATACCACCACCAACCAAGAACTACTTACTCGGAGCAAGCAGGAGAACATGCACACCATCATAGCTGGCAGATGCTGGAGCTGGGTTGGCCATGTCCTCAGAAGAGACCCCGATGCCATTACAAGAACAGCTATTCTTTGGACCCCTGAAGGAAAACGAAAGAGAGGCCGACCAAAAACAACCTGGCGGAGGACTGTGGAAGCTGAGATGCAAAGAATGGACCAGAGTTGGGGCACTGTACGAAAGATGGCCACCGATCGAGCAAAGTGTAATCAATTTATAGTTGCCCTACAAGACGCCACTAGGCGTGATGGCCACTGACTGCTTTGACGGTCGGTGGTTAAGGATCTAAGAAGAAGAAGAAGAAATTTAGCACAGAAGAATGACAGCTTTCATCAAAGATCAAGAAAAGAGATGAAGATGAACTTTAATTGACTTTAAATGTAATATAAATACTTGACAGTGAAACCATATATATATATGTGTGTGATATGTGTGTGTGTGACAGCGCCATCTTGAGATCTGTCGTTCTCGGCGCTGGTGCCATCTTGTCACTGCGATTGTCCCCGTGGTTCACTGCCTGATTACCACATTATCTTCAGGAAGAAGATTTATTACTAGGCCATAATAATGCCTAAATATTATTTGTGTGTTATATTTAATAGTTGTTTGTTAAATTTGCGTTTTCGCTTTTTTCAGAGCGATAATCGCGTGTGTTATTTGCGTGGCGCGATTGATACGCGCAGCGGATTAAGTTGAGTGGTTAGCCTAGAGCCTATATAAAAGATAGTGGGCGGCGTATGGGCCTATTTTGCCAAAGCCGCCCAGAGAGAACAGACGAAGTTAGACACCAGAGATGGTCTGTAGATGCCTTGAGCACGTGAGTTGGATTTCAAAACAAATCAGCAATTAGTTTTCTATAATTCTGAAATTATATTGAGCGTGGCTATTTTAATGTTTAATGAGATAAATAGATAGATAGATGTGACAGTTTAAGAGCGATTATTTCATTCATCAGAAAGGCAAATATAGCATGAAGCTATTTCACTGGAATTTAGATCAGATTAACTATAGCAAGATGGCAGCCACGTGGTGATGACTGCGGCGCCAGCGAGTCTGGATAACACGCTTCGCGTGGTAAGCCTATAATGTTACGCCATTTGACACGTGGGCCAAGGCAGAGTAATGTAATTTCCCCCAGTAATGGAAGAAATAGTTTTCGTGTTAAATTTTCTATAGGTAATGAATTTAATTCCAGTTTTGTTAAAGTCAAGAATAATTATATTTTATTCTTTATTGTAAGAGCATTAAAGTGTATTTCACGATAGCCTACTTATCATAATCCTACTGTTTATCTTTAGTGGTTACTTTGAAGTGAGAATAGTCATTTAGGTTTCTGGTGAGATTAGAGCCACGCCAGGGTGCGTAAGGCACGTTGATACAGTTGTTTCTCTGGTTGCTCCTTGTGGAGCATGGAAACACCAATGCGGTTGGTGTCCACCACTAGTCCACAAGAAGCATTTTTATGCTAATACAGTGGTTGTTTCTGTAACAATGTGTTTCATGTGATGAGTCCCCAATCTCATCAGGGATCATATACGACACGCTTGTGGCCAGGCGCACCAGTCGCCACTTACGACATGTTCAGAGTACAGGAACGAGTATTGATGTGGGTCGTTTGAGAGGTAATAGTTTATTCTCATTATTGAGAGTATTTGTTGTGCATGTAGTTGAAGAATATTATTTTATGTCCAGTTGTTTATTATTTAATTATTGTTATGGGAAGAATGGTTTGTGAGAGCACGTGGGCTCACTTGGAGATATATATTTCTCTTCTCCGCTCCTGAGGGAGCATCGGGCCACCAGTGTGGTTTGCCTCCGCATGAAGCATTCAGATGCTCTTGCAATAGTGGTTTCGGTAGCAACCGATGTTACACGGTGAGATTGCCAACCCCATGCACAACACCATACTAGTCTCAATGGGCGTTATGCATGAGTGTGTGAGATAGTTGAGGGTATCAGGTGGGCGCATGTTTTCTGTATGGTAAGTGTTATTATCCATGCTATTGATTTTCGCTTAGACATTGTTTTATATATTGTTTCTTTTAGAAAGTCTATGAACACTGACTGGGTGTTTGGTGTTTGCTATGTTCGGTAGTATTAAATGTTGATCTGTATAAGGCTTTGTGTTGTTTGAACTGTTAAGTCTGCTGCTGAGAGGGTCGCAAGCAACCAATAATTGCAACCCCTGTCAAACGATCCTTAATAAATTTTCTTAGTGCATGGGTCTTGAGTGTGAGGTAGCCACATCGACGTAAGTTCACCGCCACCACACCTAGCGCCCTGTCACACACACACACACATATATATATATATATATATATATATATATATATATATATATATATATATATATATATATATATATATATATATATATATATATTTAAAATCAATTTGAGTTTATTTGAAAATTATCCAACAGAAAGAAAATTTTACCAACAGTCTTTATTGAATTATTTAAGTTTGGTTCATAATTCTTGTTGTTTAGTTAAGTACCCCTAGCAGAGTCAGTGTCCAAGGTTAGTCTGGAGAGGGTCACCACAGGAACCTTAGATAGTAAATTACCATCTCATCTAGGAACCTATACAGCTTGACTATACCTTTGATGTCGATACACCATTACTCTTTTCAGAGAATAGGGTATTTCTTGAAAGACCAGTCTCTTATCTGGCACTATCCTGGAATCATCTGATACATCTATTTGTTCAGGAAATTATCACCATCATTATATCTTTCCTCTCGCTACAAGACTAATGCTAGCAGATAGATGTATGTCCTTTTCAGGACTTAGTATCTATCAACGCTGATCGGGTTAGGAAGCAACAGAGCTGACTTTTTTTTTGGATGGTAAATGCGTTCTGATATTACCCAATATACTGAAAGGAACGCGCCTCGCCAGAAGAAGGCAAAAATAGAACCAAAAACAATTTCTCTGAGCATCAACATTCACTGTGCGTGTTTAATCTTAATGAAAATATTACATGGTATTACTTTTTTTTAACATCATTTTTAAAATACGTGGTCACAATTTGATTGTTTGTTTATTTTGATTGAAAAAAAGCAGACATGCATTCATTCGCTTTCACTTTACCATAATGGGATGTCGGTGCTTAAGAATTTTTTTTTTATAAACCTTTGGCCCCGCTTGTATTAAAATTGAGAAAATGTCTAGCTTTAGTTTGGTTGTTTAAATAACTGTATCAACATATGTAAAAACCAAATTCACCCGATAGTCGTTTTTTTCCCGTTGCAATTATTTTTAAGTTATTTTAAAGTAAAATCTAGTTGTTGCAGAAAACAAAATAATTACGTATCAATGATTGTTGAAGGAGCGTTTTTTCCCAGGTTGCAAGGTCACATAATTTAGTTTCTACCGCTTTGGTTTAAAAAAAATATAAGCTGGTGGCGTTTTGTCAAACATGTATTCAATTTATTTGCATGTATGTTTATTTTGATTTACAAAGCAGATTTATGCACTCATTCGTTTTCATGTACGTGTTTCAGAATTAAAAAAATAAAATAAACCCGCGTCCCCGCTTAGTACTAAAATTTAGAAAATGTCTAGGTAACATAATTTGGTTTCTACCGATAGTTTCTATGCGTAAAACAGGGCCGTAAACAGCGTTTATCTGAATCAAGGGAAGCAATCCAAATGGTAAAATTATGAAAATAGGATTAAAAATTATTATTAAAAGGTTGTAATTTACAACTCTAAATTTCTTTATTTTAAATAGCGATTTAAATTATTTAAACAGATACTAATGCTTTACACTAAAAAAAAAAAATCACTTTGATGTAGTATTTAAAAGTTATTATTACTTGTTATATCAAATTTAATTACATTTTACAAAGGAGGTTCTGTTTATTTTCCGAATATTACATAGAATTTCGAAGACTAAGCACACCGATAACCAGGGTACAGTCCTGGGAACGAAAAGCGTGGGCCAGGACACATGAAAAGGTCAAAACGCCAAATCCGACAGAAATAAACAGGACCACGAGCCCTTAAGTCAGAGACACAGACATAAAGGACAGGATAGAAAAAATAAAGGAAAATCAGGAAAGAGGCTCAGAAATAAAAACTACAGTAAGCAGAAAAAAACCAAGGTGAAGACTCAGGAACCACGACAGCTAACAAAAAGATAGGACTCAGGGAAGATTAAAGTCAGGACACCCGGAAAAACACAACCAAAAGAAGTCAGGAAACCAGAGTAGGAGAAAACAAAGAAGGCTCCAACCTAAAGGAAACCTCTAAAGGAGTTAAAATCAAACAAATAGCTGGAACTGAAGCTACGCTCAAAGCTCTCCCGGACGACAAAATCCTAGTCGTCCTTGAAAAAGTAAATGATAATAAATCCATTGCGAAAATACAAAATAAAAACAGTGGAGTACTGCAAGTATTAAATGAAACAGAAAAAAACAAAAACCTTACTACAAGAACTGCAGGAAAAACCAAAACTGATCCTACTGGCCCACAGTACAAATATAAATTTCAAAAGAAACCAGATGTGTGGTAAAAGATATAAGCCCAACACTGTCAGGTGAGGAACTTTTAAACAACCTGGCCAAACAGAACCCATATTTAAAGCTGGTACACGTGGAAAGAATAACAGTGAAAGAGAGTGTAGTAACCCAAGTGGTACTCATAACTACAGAAGGGAGAGAACCCCCCTTCCCCAAGACAGTACTATTTAGGAAAGCTAAAAAGAACTGAAGCTTACATTCCCCCAGTATTGCAGTGCTCCAATTGCATGAAATGTGGCCATGGCCGAAACAGCCGCAAAGGCAAGACAGTATGCAGGTATTGTGCCGGTATGCACCCCGCTGCACAGTGTGAAAAGGCAAAGGCTGATGTCGATTACAAAAAGGTAAATGTGTAACAGCTGGAATGGAAACCACAGTAACAGGTTACAGGGATTTCCAGTGTACCAACAAACCAAACAAGCACTAAAAGAATCGATTATAACACGTACACCATTCAAAATAGTGATCCAAGATATGAAAGGAAAAAAAACACCAACACAGACACTAAAGGTGCAGCAGAAATAAAATCTGTAAAAGAAGCGATTAGGATAATTAAAACGCAACTGTCAAAAGAAAAAGAGAAGGAAGTTTTTAACAAAACAAAGAACAAGTCAGACTATTCGGATACATCATTGAAAAATGTGAATGTGCTGAAAAGTACAGAGAAAGTGCTCGAAGTTTTGAAAGCCTTACAGCACCAAATTGCGCAGGATGTAGCTAAATTGTCAGCACTGAAAGAAGAAAATGAAATATTACTAGTTGTCGTAAATTTATTTAGAGAGAAAGAGTCTTAGAAATAGTGGTCCGGTTTAGAGTGGAGAATGATGATGAAAGCTCAGTGATAGAAAAGGTTACAGAGTAACTAGTTGCTTCACAGTGTGCTCGGGAGAGAAAAGACAGACTTATTTACGACAAATCGTTTTTCTCAATCTACTCTTCATCCCTCCTTGTCAAACAATTATTTGCCAGTTTCCAGACACACACCTGCGCTCACACCGATTTGGATCTTCAAACACACAGACGCACGTGGATACAACTATATTAAACAAATAGGGGAAATGTTGGGCTTTGGGTATTTCCAACACAGTGCTAACTAGGTTTATGATGTTTATTAACCAAAAAAAAAATCAAATCACAAACAAATATCAAGTGTTACATAAAATTATCATAAGTACAGAAAATGCAAATAACAAGGTGGGGTGGGGGTGAAGAAGATTGGTATCGACTAAGCCCTTCCCGCTTATTAGACAAAGATGAACCCAGTCCAAAGATAGATAGTTATCAGGAACATAGGTAATGTAACCTAAAAGTGAAGTTAATTACTCTGAAAGAGGGGTTACAATACTAGATATGGGTGGTAGAAAAAAACCTGTTATCCCAAATTGTTCTTCCCTTTACTAAGCAATTGAAAGGGAGGGGGTTAAACAGAGGTAACAAAATATCCCACTTAAAGGAACAATGCGGGCTATACAGAAAATGTATTGCCCGGTAGGCAAGTTAACAAATGGTTTGCAAAAAACAATTAGATTTCCTGTCATTCATGCACGCGCGTGAGGATCCACACTCATATACACACACACACTTACCGATTGCAGCATCAGACAATCCATAGAATTATATAAACAACAATTACTCTTGACACGTGAAAATGTCTAGTACTTCGATGTCCCGCCCCAGATGTAGCGAGGTTTGCTGATAGCGAATATTCCCACTAATCGCCGGACTTGAAGACTCAGAGTTCTTATGTTTTATTATATGAAAAGGAGTCTATGGGATGGCACTGACACAATTCAATACAGGGGTGAAAATGAGGTCTCTTTAATTTCGCTGCTGGAGGTAAAATTCCTTCAAGGCGTGATGATAGCAACTGACCGGTATGGTTTAAATCCAGTGAGGAAAAATTAGGCTCAGTCACAGTCAGGTAAATATATATTATCTCACAGTAGAGCATTAAATAAATTATCGCTACTGGCACTGTTCATCTTCCAGTTTATATTACAGATTGTAATTAAATTTGATGATTTATTTAAAAAAAAGTTCTTGGGGGTGCTTTCTTTCATGTAATTGATAGCTAGGTCGCATCGGACCGCCACAAGAATTATATTTAAAAATGTTCCATCAATATATCTGGAAGTTAAGAACCGAGTCTGAAAAGACTCTGTATGATTTCTCTATTGCTGGGATTGCAAAGGTTACGATCACTCTGTAGGAAGAAAAAAACCATGTAATATACCGAAAAATCAAATAACCTTCTAAAGCGCGATAAATTTCCCGTTAAGACTATATATACCCTCGCGTATTTAATTGTGTATTTAATAAACACTGCGCGAGTTCTAATGGTTAAAACCCACATCTATATATATATGACTTAACTAAATTTATTAATTATAAATTCCTTCGCAACTATAAAAGTTACTTTAGCATTTAAGCCTCTATTATTTTTGGAAATAATATAACAGGTATAACATTACATTTACAACTGGGAACTATTGAGATGGTTTAATTTAATAAATTTAAATTAACACAATATCCAGTGAAATATAATGAATGAACTAGACCACTGATCACTAGACACAGTTATATTTTACCGTTTTGCACAGAATAGAATTCACTGCAAATATGTATGAAAATCCAGGGGAAAAATCTATAACAAGATTTCTATATCGTTAGTGCTTCTGTCAAGTTCTGGCCAACGAGTGATAACATGCATTTCTTCATGGTCTGTATATCTACAACTGGAATGCAAGATTGGGGGGATATGAGAAATTTGACACCTTTTTTTTATCTCAGAAGACTTTTGGGGATCTGACCGCCAGACTAAAGAGAGAAGCCGCCCCTGGTCTCTCGTATCTTCGCTCGCTGCTTGCGCCGGCTTTCCCGTTCGCTCCCACTGCGATCGGTTTCGTGTTTAACACCGAGATGCGAAATACCGGCAGGAAACTTGCGTCGCTCGTTTCAGGGACAACTACTGCCTTTGATAGCATGCCGCCAGTCCTTCCTGAGATCTCCCCCCAGTGTCTTTGATCGTGGTCACTACTATCGTTTGATGCTGGCAACGCCCTCCACTGGCCAAGTTAATGAAAATACCTGCATATGATTGCTCAAGAGATATCCGCGGGCGTGATTTAATCTCTCCTTAAATCAATGCGATGACCAGAATGAACGGTAGGTAAACTGTCCACATATTACTTAGCAAACGTGTTGACCATCTGCGTGGAAAGGTTGCATAGCTAATGAGTCCAGGTGAAAAAAAATCCCGTTTGACGAAAAGTTACAATATATTCGGGGGCACTGATGCTATACGAAGGGGTCGTTACAAAGGGTCGTACTATATCATCCAACGCTTCAGGGTCAATCAGGGTCAGCTGAGTTCGTCTGTCACACTAGTTAAATTTAGTCGGAACTAAAAGAAGAAAATCAAATAATACTAAAAAGAATAGAAAGTGAAAGGCAAGAGCTAAACATAGACATAGAAGGAACAATCATAGCATCTGAAAATAGGAAAGTGAACCAAAAGAGCATAATACAACAGGAAAACTAAAACAACCTAGAAGAATCTATCTAAGAACACGTTGATGTACTTTTACCATGCTTAATGGGAAACGTTTGGAACAAAATGACAAGCCTGAATGAGGAATTCTTGAGAACATGGTAGATAATGGACCCATGAGTACAGGAAATACAGAATAAGAGCAAAATTGATAGCTTAATATAAAATAAAAGGAATATTAGTTAATATTAGAAATGTTCAAGGCGGGATATAGAATTATGCAGTGGAACTGTACGGGCATCAAAAAGATTGGCATTACTGGTAAAAACCTATAAATATCTAGAAAACATTTTACAGGACAGGTATTTTGCTGTACATTTGAACAATGATGTCAGATATATATATATATATATATATATATATATATATATATATATATATATATATATATATATATATATATATATATATATATATATATATGAACAACAGAATGGGATTCCTCAGGGATTAGTGATTTCATCTTCAATTTTCACTGTAGCTGTAAATGATTTAGCTTATGAATTTAACGACATTAAGAAGGCATTATCACAATTTGCAAATTAGTATGCCATTTGGCGATCTGAAAAACCTTTGAACCATGTTTACCAAAAACTTCACAAACAAATACACAAAGTTTTCAGAGTGGATGAAAAGTTGGGGCTTCCAAATTAATGTAAACAAAACAGTAGGTATGATATTTAGCAACAGAAATTTAAAAAAAATATAACAAAATCAATGTAACCATTAAAGTTGTAGGGGACCCCTAAATATACTAAGGATAGTAAAAGGTAATGGATGTGTTGGAGGCAGCAATAAAATAATGCTTATGTTCTACAAGTCTTTAATCAGGAGGAAACTAGATAATGCCAGCATAGTCTATGACTCAGCTGCAACTTCTAACAAAGCAATACTAGACAGAATTTAAAATGCAGCCATGAGAATCACACTTCTGCCCTCTACTATCCTTCACGGCAATGATGGAAGGGAGAAGTAGGTCATGTATTGAACACGAAAATTGTTGTCTTCACATGCTCAAGCGACATCCAAAAAGGCTGCCAATGTTTTCTCTTTCCTCTTGAACCATAGCTTTACATCGTGTTCTAAGCTTACAAGCTGGTCTACTGTACTTCTATCTGCTGTAAACCCTGACTGGGTTGGGCTATATAGCTGATTTTTTTCCATGTAGAATTTAACTCTTTTGTTAACAACAGTTTCCAGTATTTTGCCTAGTTATGATGTTAGGGAGATAGACCTATATGAACTTACATCATGGGCTTCCTTATTGGGTTTTAGGATTGGTACTATCATAGCTACTTTCCATGCATTTGATATCTTTCCTAAACTCCAGAACCGGTTCGTTAGGGGAAGTGGTGTAAGGAGAAACTGTAACATGGCGATATCGGAATCGTATCTGCTGGAAAGTAAATTTAAAGCTACAAACGCATACAGTGTAATACTATCAAAAGTGCTTTAATTCTTTCAGTCCCAAGCAAAAAAGTGGGTTTGGCCCAAGCAAAAATGGCCACCCCAGTGCGTTTTTATTGTTGTTGTTTGGAAATAATTTTTTAAGACGTTCATATGCATAAATAACTTTGTTGTTGTATATGAAACTGAAGGTAATTGGATGTACTTTACTCTTGTGCTACAAGTATAAAAGCTTTCATTGAAAAATGATTAGTTATTCAAGGTAAAATGGAGGATGTGCGCTTAAAAAAATGATTAGTTATTCAAGGTAAAATGGAGGATATGCGCTTAAAAAATCGCTTTAAAAATCTAAAATAAATATCTCAAAACAGAAACACGTTCACTCTTAAATACGTGCGGTATTTAAAAGAATGTACTTGCAGTCGGAAATGACTTTGTGGGTAGTTATAATTAGAAACAGTCTCAAACAGAGGCACATATACTAAAGGCTTTTTAAAGTCGATTGGGCCAAGCGCGTCTAACCCCTGAGCCTTTATAAAGTTGATTGGGACTTAAAGAGGAAGCTCTCCGAAACGCCCGCGCTTGCAGTATATAAAGAAGCAGCGCTAGGTTTAAAAATACACACTAACATGAAGATAGGCCAGAGCGATAGACAAAAAAAGAGAGCTGCCAAAGCTGATACTTTCCTAAATGTATGCCGTGCAGACTGCTTCACTAAACTAAGTCTAAATCTGTGCCTCTATCGATACTAGAGGGTATGTAGGTTTACTAGCGATATGTGTGTAAATAATATTAATTTTATTTCAGGTTTTGTTTAGAAGTTTGAGTCTAACATACCTAACATAGATCTATATGGGTAAAGCTTGATGAAGATTGAAACAAACCATATAACCTAACCAATCCTTGTCAGGGCTAACCTAACCAGTCCTTGTCAGGACTATATAACCATGCGAGTACTTTTCTGGGATATTATAACCTACCAGCAAGTACATCACTGAGTTAGCATGTATAGGTGAAATTTAATCATAATATTTGATTTATTTATGTATTATATGGAAAATGATCCCCAAGTAGGCACTTGTCTTATCATACTGTGACAGCTCAATTTTGGTCATTTTCTTCTTTGTGCTGCAGCCTAGCGTTCTGACTGCTACTGCAACGTTGGTCATGATCTAAAAATAGAACGTTAGTAATGCCGCTGATGGAGTAGCAGCCAATCAGAGAAGAGAAGCGTGCAGGCTGGCCGCGTCAGTTGAAATTCTTTGTCATTCCTATCTCCAGTCGCGGGGAGAGAACAAGCTGATGTGATCTGAAGTCTAGTTCTAGCAAGAACATGCCAATGACTTAAAGTCTACAACACTGTCTGGGCGTTCGGTAGTATTAAATGTTGTTCTATATAATGCTTTGTGTTGCTTGAATTGCTAAGTCTGCTGCTGAAAGGGTTGCAAGCAACCAATAATTGCAACCCCTGTCAAACGATCCTTAATTAAATGTTCTTTGTGCGTGGGTCTTGGGTGTGAGGTAGCCACGTCGACATAAGTTCGCCTTAACCACACCTAGCCCCTGTCACAATACTATATCTGAATACACTGAAACATGCATCATTCATCCAATATACATACACTGAGCCATCCTCGCCTCATGTACAATAGGAAATATGTGTGCTCCACACCTCAGAAAAGCCACATATTACTCCTTGTTCCAGGTTCATATCTGAGTCTTTGAGCTGAAGCCAGAAGCTATTCAATACCGCTTTCTATACCCCAAAAGAGCACAGTGGTTGAAGCTTTAACAGACCTTAGTCCCCCTCAGTTATTGGGTGGGCTAACGGACAAGAATGTCAGCTACAAGGGAGTATGTCATAATCTAAAAGTACAATGTTGTTTTCGAAACGATGAGTAATATAGAACTCATTCCAGTGACTTATGTGAGCAGTCAAAAGAGTCTACGATGAGAAAATTTCAGTAAATGACAGGATAGTTAAAGACTAGTGCCAGAAACTTTGTGGAATAACGCTTATTTCATTAATTCAATTGGGAAAAGCCAATATTATTTTATTAAGTTATATATATATATATATATATATATATATATATATATATATATATATATATATATATATATATATATATATATATATATATATATATATATATATATATATATATATATATATATATATATATATATATATATATATATATATATATATATATGGACAATCACTTCATGAAAATATACTTTTCCATTAATCACCATATTCCAACAATCACCATTTATTACAGAATTAGACAGTTGTAAATAAAAAGGATATATAAATTCACTAAAGTTGAAGTGGAGTTTTGTTGAGTTGTTATCACTTGTGGTCACACATCAGAGTGGCGCAGTAAGTTCTGACTGTTCTATTTCAGTTCCAGATACGTTCACAGCCGTGACTATCGAGTGATACCAGTGTACATCTCTGTCACTGGGACCTCACACTTTCTGGAGAGAAACCTTATTCTATTTCTTCTCCTACACTATGATCATACTTATAAAAAACCCTTACACTACACTCTTGTCTCCATTTCTTTTCTTACTAGCAATAGATTGGGTTATGAAAACATCGACATCACACAACAGAAATGGAATCCAGTGGAATCTGACTAAACAGTTTGATGATCTGGATTTTGCAGATGATTTGGCTCTTCTGTCTCATAACCATAATCAGATGCAAGAGAAAATGAAAATTCTCTATGAGAGGTCACAACAGTGAGCCTGAAAATACGCAGGGAAAAGACAAACATTATGAGAATAAATGCAAGAAATGATAACAAGGATGAACTTGAAGAAACACCATTAAAGGATGCAGAATCACACACATCTCTTGGCAGTATTATAGACAAAGTTGGAGGGACAGACTTACTTACTTACTTAGTCGTTCCCCTTCTACCGTGAGGTGTAGAGGTTTGGAAGAGAGAGCGCCAGACTATTCTATCAGCTGTCTTCTTCCTGGCCTGGTTCCATTCTAGTCCTCGGTCCTTCAAAGATTGTCTAATGTTGTCCTCCCAGCGGACTCTGGGTCGTCCTGGAGGTCTGGATCCCTGGCTCTTTGTTTCCCATGCTTGTCGTGGTAGCCGATCTTCTCCCATTCTGCAGACATGGCCAAATCATCTTAGTTGGGACTGTTCTGTTTGGGTCTGCAGCGGGTGGGATTTTAGGCCTTGACGTATCGTCTGGTTGCAGATATGACTTGACCTGACAGTATATCCGATTCTCTATGTATTATCACCCATATTTGATTATCTAATGGACTATTTATGTAATTGATAACATATTCTTAGTCAGCAAAGCCACAGGTACACGAATATAACCTTCACATTTCAGGGTCCTGGGTACTGACGTTAATGTAGTACCAAACGCTTGAGAACTGCTCGATTCAGGACTCTGTCTGTATACTTCGAGCCCATGCTAGTGGCCATTGCCTACCAAACAGGCGGAACAGATTGTCAAGCGAGCAGAGGAAACGATCTACCTGTATTCTCCTGCCAAGTTAAGTTCTTGTTCGGCACCTGGCAGCTCAACTTAAAAGAACTAGAAAGTGATAGTGAAGAAAACTGTGAATAGTTATTAATATTTCCACAAGTGACAAATGAAAACAGACATAACAAAGGGAGTGATTATAACCAACAACCTATTGATTGATACCAGTATTACCTCAAAGTAGAAGAATACAACTACACACTTATATTAGAATAATATTGTATGTATGGACAGAAGATCTACTGTGTTATTGGACTGTTGTAAATGATTCTTTTGATTTAACTTTTGATTGTCAGTCCTGGTTCAAAATAAATTAGAATCAGGATAATAAATTGTAAAAAACTCTATTTACACAAAGTTCAACCACTGTCTTAATTAAGATAGCCTTTTAAAGTGTCGTTTGTATGTTATTGTTGTAATACTGTTGGTTGTTGTGGATAATAAACTATTTGTTTGTATGTTAGTTGGTTATTGCACCCTACACTCTACACTCATAACCCTAGACACTACACGAAGTCATTTTATATAATAATATAGATTAATTTTGAATGAGATCAAAAGGGTGGTAGCGGAAAGGTACTCTGAAAAGTTTACAATACTATTTGTTAAAATCAGAGACCTTCATAGCTGATCTCATTTAATACAATAATAATACATAACAACAATTCATAACATCAAAACCCACCACATCGACAACACAAGCTAGTGTAGAGTGACTGTTTTCGGCTTTAAGGTTTTTTTAAATAATCTGCCTTAGGCTGAGAAAAAAAATTTGGCTGCAGCAATATATATTTAATAAAAAATTAAAATTAATCATAAGACTGCCTGAATTATTCTAGTTTAAATGACATTTAAAATGTTTGAGACTTCTTGAATAAATAATATTTCTTTTCCTGTTACAACGTGCATTTTTTTTAACTTACAAAAAAAATTAAGTCAGAGCTGGAAGCGGAGCTGGAGCGAGGTGGGACAGTCAATGTCGATGCTGGAGCGAGGGGGGACAGTCAATGTCGATGCTGGAGCGGGCTGAGACAGTCAATGTCGATGCTAGAGCGAGGTGGGGCAGTCAATGTCGATGCTGGAGCGGGCTGGGACAGTCAATGTCGATGCTTGAGCTAGGTGGGGCAGTCAATGTTGATGCTGGAGCGGGGTGGGAATGTCAATGTCGATGCTGGAGCGAGGTGGGACAGTCAATGTCGATGCTGGAGCGAGGTGGGACAGTCAATATCGATGCTGGATCGGGCTGGGACAGTCAATGTCGATGCTGGAGCGAGGTGGGGCAGTCAATGTCGATGCTGGAGCGGGGTGGGATAGTCAATGTCGTTGCTGGAGCGGGGTGGGACAGTCAATGTCAATGCTGGAGCGGGGTGGGGCAGTCCATGTCGATGCTGGCGCGGGGTGGGGCAGTCAATGTCGATTCTAGAGCGGGGTGGGACAGTTCATGTCGATGCTGGAGTGGGGTGGGGCAGTCAATGTCGATGCTGGAGTTGGGTGTGGCAGTCAATGTCGATGCTGATGCGGGGTGGGACAGTCCATGTCGATGCTGTAGCGGGGTGGGGCAATCAATGTCGATGCTGGAGCGGGGTGGGACAGTCCATGTCGGTGCTGGAGCGGGGAGTGGCAGTCAATGTCGATGCTGGAGCGGGTTGGGGCAATCAATGTCGATGCTGGAGCGGGTTGGGACAGTCAATGTCGATGCTGGAGCGGGGTGGGACAGTCAATGTCGATGATGGAGCAGAGCTAGAGCAGCTCAATTTAAACATTTGACTACTTCAAATTCCTGGTTTAATTAATTCAACTTTTACGTTTACATCTTTCCTTTCATATGCACGCCTCACAACACCAGACAGGGTCTAACCCTTGCCCCCTACCTTGTGAAAGGCTTTTGCATTGTCCCACGCACACAAATAAAATAAGTAAATCAATCAATCAATAAAAAATGTTAACGTTCACGACAGCCCTAATACTTTTTCAACTTGCTAAACTTCGGTTTCTTTGATCTCGTCGGACTGTTGGCGGGATGGTGATAACTTGCTATTGTTTTATTTGATTTTAAATCTTATTTTAATCAACAGTACAGTTTATTCAGTCTGCATTTTGTTTCTTAAGGTATGTATTACATGATCATATATATATATATATATATATATATATATATATATATATATATATATATATATATATATATATATATATATATATATATATATATATATATATATATATCGATTCCAGTTCTACATGGGCATTCATGTGTGTGGGATATCCTGAGGCGATAGAGATGGCCAAGTAATTTGCAGTGGCAAGTTCTCAGACTGAAAATGGTGGTCTCTTGGTATCTGTTTAGATGGTGGATTGGGTCATCTCTGCTGTATATATCCCCTTCCTCCTTCCACTGATTTTTGTACTTGTTGTGGATAATGGTTTTTGCTTCCCGATAGGGCAATGGGTGGCTGTATTGTTCCATTTTACTGCCATTTCTTGATAGAGCATCTGCTCTCTCATTTCCAGCAATTCCACATTGGAAGGGTAACCAATGAAGTGCAATAGTTGATGACCTTCGGATGATGTTAAGCTCAGATTTGATCTCCTTCATCATGTTATCATTTCTGGTGTTCTATATTGATTCCAAAAATGATCTGCAGTCAGTGAAGATTACTTTCTTAGCTGGTGGCTGCTGTTCGGATCTAGTGAGGATTTTTAGAGCTTGTAGTAGTGCCATAGCTTCTGCCCTGAAATTGGAGGAGATCATTCCAGTTGGGAAGGCCTTTCGGAAAATCTTTCCATTTAGGAATCGTATACAAATGCCTTCTCCACCGTTCTTTACTGCTTCCTCAGCGGATCCATCTGTGTATGCATGTGTCCACTCCTTCGGGTTGTACTTTTCTACAATCATTTCTTGAGCCAAAGTTTTCAGTTGTTGAGGGGTCAGGTGGCCTTTCTTATTTATTTCAGGGACTTCTGTGATGATAGATATACAAGTATTTTCATGGCAATCGTCTGGCTTCGCGTAATCAATTAACATTTCAATCTCAGTAGATCGGTTTGGGAGGAGGTCTTCATGGCATCAATGCTGATGTTTGGAGATGTTTAAGAAGCTGGTTCTTTTCAGCTTGTTCTTTGTCAAACTATGGAGTTTGGCATGCATTGGATGACTTGGCATTCGTAGAAGCTTCTCACTGTGAGTGAATACCTTTACCTCACTTCTGTTAGCAAGAGAGCGGATGTTGGTGTATCTCTCCATTGCCTGGATTTGATAAGTCTTCATCCCTCCAGTGATCAATCTAAGGCCTGAATTTTGCACTTTATATATATCTATAGCAACCACCGTGGCCATAGCGTTGGTAGAAAAGTACAATATAGAATAATAATAATAATAATAAAAATGGTCCACGAGGAAGTTGTATACTATGACGGATAAAAGTAGACTATGAAGAATGAGGTTATAAAGTCTTATTAGTTCAGACTTGATTTATGAAAGAAGCAACTCACTAGTATTTTTTGTGTGACGACACATTTCTTTAACCCCCCCCCCCCCTTTTTCCAATCATCACACTTCGCCATAAAATTGTGAACCCCCCCTCCACCCTCCCCTAGTTGCGTGACATCATATGTGGACGACCTGTGATTCTGTGCCTGAGTATGTAATGATGTATTGTTCTTAAGTTGGAATACTGGTAACATACCAGAGTTGTTTATTCTCTTAAGTCATATTGTCAAACCAGGTAACGACAGGACCAACCTGGGTACACAGTGATAATGTGACGTGACGTTGGTGGAGGTTGGGTACTGGTACATATGCTTAACTGTAAATCCAACATTCAGAACTCAATTGTATAAACGTGGTAATGACTCCAGATGATGAGCTGTTGTGAATTACGTTTATTTGAGAACTAGAACTGAAAAGTCAAGTGGAAAGTTGTCCACAAACACAATAGAACTTATTTCCATGTATATACAATGCAGCCACACATATTCTAAACGTTATAATACCAGATCTACTAAAAGTTGTTCCATCTGTTCATCCAAAATTTCTATTGAATTTAGTTCGACACTGATATCTTCAGAAATAATTTGATCTTCTAAACTTATCCCAAACTTGTTTATCTCCATGTTGAGACGTAAGTTACACTGGTTACCATAAATTGTTGTCCTTTCCAATATTGCCTCGCTCTTGACCGAACACTCTGATAGAATGGTTCAATGCATATTCTGTCTTTCCTGGATTCCCAGGACGTTTATATATTCATCCAATTGCTCTTCAATCATATTGGTGAGTTCGTATAAGAACTGGGCAGCCAATTCAGCATATTCAGGACCTTCAGCAGCATCTGTTGCTATTGGTAAATCTTTGTTGGTTGAGGAAATATGAGGACAGGATTATGCACAGTTATGTGGCTTTCTACCAGTATGCGTCCGTTCTCAGTTATGTGGCTTGCTACCAGTACACGTCCGTTCTCAGTTATGTGATAGATTTCGAATTCTTCTTCTCCTTCTGGCACGTCTTCATTAACTATTTCTTGCACTGGATACTCAGTTTCCTGCATGGGTTCTCAAGTTCTGCTCCGCCTTTCTCCTTTAAGATTTCTTTGACAATGGTTTGGCCATGGAGCCTATTCTCAGATTCGTGTGGGGCCAGTCCTAGCTTTTCACAATTCTTACAAAAATCGATCAAGTTTATTGCACTATCTACGTACTGTCCATGTGAATTAATAACCCAGTAGTTTAAACGTATTACCTACTGAGTGTCACAGAGAGTTTATTGATCATAAATTGCCTATATCCTCTTCTTTTTCTTTCACCCGTATCCTCTATTTATTATCACTCTTTATTTTTTATTCCTATATTTTTCGCATTCGTTCGTTTGCAAGAAATAAATTCTTTCCCATTCTCACTTCGCCAGTTTCGTTTCTCATTTAGAAACGCATTTCATTGCTGATTAAACGAGTAACTTTTTACGTAACCTGTCAGTCCCTTGCACCAGACGTTTTGGCGTGAGAATGCATTCGGTCAATTGCTGCAGATTGACGAAATAACTGTGAATATTTGGCTTATCTCAGACATAGGGCCGACATATCGTCTGCATTCTCACTTGTCAAAACGTAGCTTCTCGGTGAGCGCTGAGGTGAGGCGTGAATCCCGACATCTCCCCGGCGCAGTATCAGACATTTATCTGGTATTTTGCATCTGACACGTAGTTTCCTCGGTAGATTCTCAGTGTCAGGGTGGAGAAGGCGCCATCACGCATTCGCTCAGAATGGTCATTTTGGCGTGAGGTGCGAAGACAGGAGGTGTTAAGAGAAAGGGAGGCTATTGCGTAGTTTATGGAAATAGTGTACATCTTTGTCTGGTGTTTCATATATACTGGAGGGAGTTAGATTTCATTTTCACTCAGTAACTTCGCAGTCAAGACTAGAACAAGCCTTCGTTCGATTTCTAGAATCTCTGTTAATGGAGATGTCATTTAGTATGATCGTAGTGGTTTAAGTTCTTAGTAGTTCTGTGTTGAGGTAAATCTTATATTATTTATCTAGTATTTTGTGAGTGTTAAAGTGTTAAATCGCTTATTTCATTTTGCTAGTTAGATTTGTGCAGAGAGTTAAATTATTAAGTCTGTTATATTCTCTAGTCGACGAGTTACAGTGGAAAGCGGAATAAATTATAATCTCTAGCTTAAAATCATGTAGCCATAATGGATTTAATTTAACTGCTAATGCTCAGACGAGAATATTTTAAAACTAACTTATTAAATGACTGCTACATCTTGAGTATTGACGGAATGCGTAGGTATTCCTAATTCAGGTTGTTTGATTTTTAAATATAACTTTTTCCACGGGAAGTGTTAAACTATAAGACAAGCTACGCTTGCAGTTTAAATGATCAGTTATAGTATGTATAATTATTTGATATGTGTTCTTTCCATTTATATATAGTGAAACGGTGGTACCCAAACTTTGCCAGCGTTTGAGTAAAGAGATAAATCTGTGAAGAAAACAACAAACATTCTTACCTTAAAGATTTGATGTATAACTTTTTTACAAGAACTTTAAGATTTTAAAGAAGTAATGGGTCATCGAGCCTGATTTGATTCTTCCTGAGAAAACTCTAGTCATTTTTCAGCCTTTGTGGCAAGTAACATATTACAATCAGTAACTTTCCCGACACTGTTGAAAAGTGGTGGTGTGACCAACTAAATTCCTATACTGAGAGAAGGAGCCGACCTGACATTCCTCATTCGTTTGAAATCTAAGATGTTGACACTGGGCTCGCTATAAACGCTCGTGCCTGTACAATTTTATGTGACTTAAACAGACATCCGAAACAATAGTATTCCCAAGAGAACGGTCCCGGAAGTAGTGAATTCAACCCGTCTTTTTGGACCTGGGGTTTTCTTGGCCAAGATTACCATTGAAGATTCTGTATGGGCAAGTCCTAAAAATATTGTTTTTTTTTGTTGTTCCCGAAGTGGCTACCAAAGCTGTGAGTATGAACAAATGCACGTAATCACAGTTGAATGAATAGAGTGAATGCAGGACTGAGCGATCCCTTTATTGTGGTATTTTGACACCCATTGATTTTTTGCTGTCATAACATTTCTTTATGCAAGGTATTGCTAACTATATATATATATATATATATATATATATATATATATATATATATATATATATATATATATATATATATATATATATATATATATATATATATATATATATATATATTCCCTTAGACTAGATCAGAGTATCCAGTCTGTTCATACCTTACAGGGGAAGAATTTTAGACTAAATCATATGTATCTGTGACTCTTTGGGCTATCACTTTTTTCTAACGGGACTGTGGGCTATACATCGAGGGAAGGATCATACCAACGGGTCTATCATTCTTGTACATTTCTTGATCTTGTTTATGATTTTTTTTTGTATATGCTTGATGTGATTTGATATGTTGTGAGAGAAGTTTAGTCTTGATAAATAAACTACTCCTAAAATTTATTCCAGCGTGTCGGTCAGTTCGTTTTCCCAAACTCTTCATATAATCATTGTCATAGTTTTTTCCCACGTCTGTACGTCTAATTGTCGTCTTATGTGTGTATGTATGTGTTTAGATATATATATATTTCATATATATATGTGTGTAGACTGTCTGACTCAATCTAAATCTGTCGTAGAAGATAGGTGAAAGAGAGAAGATTTCTTGATTTCAGAGACAGCCTCTATCACATTTCTGCCATCTCACTCGTGGAAATCTATTGCTATTACTACTTCTCACTGTGACTATCACTTATTCTAATCTATTCAGAAGGGACCAACCCAAGTCTTAATTCCCCTATCGAAAATCTAAGACAGAATGGTTGGCTCGTCTAATGGGATTTTGAACTTGTGAACAGGAATACGAGATGACAGAATGGTGGGTCGTTTTTCCGGGAATTGAACTCTAGTCCTGAGCAAATACGAATATCCGCTAGTTTGCGGGATTAATTTTCTTTATTCTGATATAGTAAGAATGTGATGTCTTGTGAGTTTTGTATCTTTTAACAAAAATAAATAAATAATTATCCCTTAGACATATCGATCGGTTTTATGGGTGTGCTGACCACACGGCTAATAATTGTTTTTCCACAGCATTATTGAGCATTATACATTTGGTTTACATGTTGATTTTGTCGGAATATATGTTAATTACTGATTTTGTAATACTAAACGCTGGTAAAGTTTTGTGAGTGTATAACATTCACAGGGTTCTGAAGAAGTGGGTGTTTGAGCTAAGTTAAGGAGCGCGATCAGACTATACTTCCTGTAATTGCCTCCCTTACCCTAACTATCTTCAGGGGTGAACTTATAGTGGATAAAAAAAAAATTAAGGGGATTTTTTTTTTCTCTCCGAAAATTTTTGCAATAATTATTTTGTTTTCCACTGTAGCAACTTATTTTTTAGTGAGTACTCTTAACTACCATTTATTTGGCGTAGTCGTCTGCATTAGGTGCTTTATTGCCGATTAATAGCAGCGATAGTTAGACACTATATTTTTGGAGGAGGTATCCCAGGTTATAAGGATATCATCTTTTGTTTGGTATTTTTCTCGCAAGTGGTAGGAACCAGTGTATCCTTTTCTTATCTCTTTCTCGTCTAAATCTCAGCCACTGACTTATTATGGCGGAGAGGGCAAAGCTTAGACAGCTCCTCAGGGACGAGGGGAGAGAAGAAGGTTTGGATGGAGAAGAAGCGAAAGCTTTTGTCAGGGACGAACCTGACAGATATGACGCGAAGAGGAAAGCAGCTGAAGCTAAAGAGGAAAAAGAAGAAGCAAGGAGGAAAGAAGCGGAAGACCATCTATTACAGCAGAGGAAGATGGACGAGGAAATGGAAATTCGCAGGATGCAGCATGAGGAAAGAGAGAAGGAGAGACAGCACGAGAAGGAGAGGGAACAGAGACAGCACGAGTTGGCGCTTAAAACTCTAGAGTTCCAAAGTCGTGGTGCTGTCTCTACCTCCAGCAGTGGAGAGTCTTCTCCTCATTCTTCGTTAACTGATCAAACTAACCCTCAATCTCTTCAACTCAACGCTATGTCCTTTGCTCTTGAATCTTTCCCTTGTCCTAATGAGAAGATTGACACGTATCTAGAAAAATTTGAGAAAATTGCAACTTTGTACGGTTTAGAGAGGTCGCGTTGGTGTATGAAACTTTCCCAGGCCCTTAAAGGTTCTGCTTATGATGTTTATTCTAAACTGGAAAGTGGCCAACAAGACAACTATGACTTGTTGAAGAAAGCTTTGCTTGAGCGCTTTGAAATGAATGCGCGAAAGTTTCTGCAACTGTTTCGCAACAGCAGGAAGGAGAGCTCTGAAACTTTTCAGCAGTTCTCATCTCGTCTAAAGGGATATATGACAAAGTGCCTTGAGCTTTCACAGCTCCCCTCTACCTATGAAGGTCTGGAGGAATTTGTTTTAACAGAACAAAAAAAGAACACTTTGTCTGCAGATACCCGGAGATTTCTAGTTGAGCAGGGGGCAGAAAAGCTTGAAGACATCTTAGAAAAGTCTGAGCGCTATCAAAATGCGCTAGCCGAACTGCCGGCCACAAAACGTAAACCGACAGAAGAGCATTTTCGGAAAAATAATCTAGACCAATCTTCTCATATTCCTCATGTTTCCAACCAAAATAACCACTGAGAAACTGGACCTCAAAACCCCCCTCCTGAAAAATCCAAGTTCTACAAAAACAAGTACCCCAAATACAGTAAACAGTCTGATCAACCCGACCGCCCTACATGGCAGCGTAGCCAGAAAGGACAAGGTGGCAAAGGGAGAACCCCTGAGCACGGGATTAATGATCAGAGCGAGCACACCGAGCCGAAACGCATAGGATGCTTGCTAACAGTCTCGCAAGGCGGAATTATTGACAGTGATTCCCAACCCGTTGAGGATACACCCTCAACGCGAGCTACGATTACATTGAACGGTTCTCAAAGTCTTGGTTTATTTGACACGGGGCTTTCTTACGATTGCATTGTTGCTAGAAACCTGGTTAAACCCGGTCAAGAGACAGGAGAGACCGTCCAACTTTGTGGAGTTCTTAAGAGTGAGGCACCTACAGCGCTTCCCATCGCATTGGTGGAGATACACTCTGACTTTGTCAGAGGGGTGATCAAAGCGGCTGTTATGGAGGACCCCATCTACCCAGTCATACTTGGCGGTAGATACGTGTCTATTGGGAAACCGGAAGAGCCGATTGTGGCAGCAGTAACTACAAGAGGGCAAACCAAGAAGGAACGGGAGCCTGCGCCTAATTTGTTACCAATGGAACTTAAAGAAGCGCAACAAAAGGACCCTACTTTGGCACCCTGCTTTAGGAAACTGCCCATGGCTAAGGAACCCAGACAGTACGGGGACATTTTTTCTAAGGATGGCGTACTTTATCGCTGAACGGGCAAGCCTGACCAAGGTTACAACCAGCTCCTAGTACCGAAACAGTACAGAAGCCAAATCTTAGAAATGGGGCACTCTCTTCCCTTTAGCCGACATATGGGACAGAACGCCACAAACCAACGGATAACCACTCATTATTGGTGGCCAGGAGTAAATATTGATATTATCAGATATGTCAAATCCTGTGTCCAGTGCCAACGTGTGCCACCCAAGCAACGGGCACCCCCAGTCTCTTTGGGTGAAATGCCAATAGTGCGAACACCATTCGAACGGGTTGTGATCGACATTTTAGGGCCTTTCGAAAGGACTAAAAGAAGGAACAGGTATATCCTCACCTTAGTCGACACAGCACTTTATGGGCAGAAGCTATCCGCTAACATGCGCAGATGCCAAGCATGTCGCAGAAGCCCTCGTGCAGATTTTCACTCGGTTCGGATTCCCTCAGCAAGTGTTGACGGATAACGGATCTCCATACCGAAACCTGTTGATGGATGAGGTTGTTAAGATCTTGAGGACCAAACACATCTACACAAAGACTTATGCTCCGGCGGGAAATGGGCTCGTGGAATGTGTTAACGGAAACCTCAAATGGGTGCTAAGTAAACTGGCACAAGTGAAACCTGAAGATTTGGATCTTTGTATTCCCGCAGCTTTATTTGGCTACAGGGAATCTCCTCATACTTCCACAGGATTTCCGCCAGCAACGCTTTTATTCGGCAGACCCACTAAGGGCCCGATGGAAGCCTTACTTTGGTCGCTGACAGACCAGAAGGCTGATGAAACAGTCGTCTCAGCAAGTAAATATGTGTCGGATTTAAAAGGAAGGTTGAAACTAGGAGGGGACCTAGCAACGACCAACTTTAAGCGAGCACGCACAAAGCACGCAACCCGATACAAGAAAGTCGCGAAAGAAAGAGAATTGGAAGCAGGAGAGAAAGTTTTGGTGTTACTCCCTACCGAGAACTACCAACTGAGGATCGGATGGCAAGGGCCGTTTACCGTCCTGAAAAAGATTTCTAAGGCTAACTACCAGATCTCTATTCAAGGAAAGGAAAAGGTTCTCCATTTAAATCTGTTAAAGAGATACTTGGAAAAACCAGTGCCAACCTCCGACCATCTCCTGACGATCGCCAAAACTGACGAAGATGACGGTAGTGGCAGGGAAACTCCACTGCACATACACGAAATCTTTCAAAAATGTCAGAAGCGGCGACGCTCTTTCAAGCGCGCATGGGAGACATTAAAGAGAAAGGAAACTTTGGGAGGAGACGTGAGTAGGAATTGGAGAGAGATGAAGGGGGAAGATGAGAGGGAAGAAGACAGACACCCTGAAGCTACGGATATAGGAAATTTATTTCCATAACGTAGACATGGAGTGCTTCCATATCTTAAAGGGGGGACGTTCTGTCACGGAGAGTTTATTGATCATAAATTGCCTATATCCTCTTCTTTTTCTTTCACCCGTATCCTCTATTTATTATCACTCTTTATTTTTTTCCTGTATTTTTCGCATTCGTTCGTTTGCGAGAAATAAATTCTTTCCCATTCTCACTTCGCCAGTTTCGTTTCTCATTTAGAAACGCATTTCATTGCTGATTAAACGAGTAACTTTTTACGTAACGTGTCAGTCCCTTGCACCAGAAGTTTTGGCGTGAGAATTCATTCGGTCAATCGCTGCAGATTGACGAAATAACTGTGAATATTTGGCTTATCTCAGACATAGGGCCGACATATCGTCTGCATTCTCACTTGTCAAAACGTAGCTTCTCGGTGAGCGCTGAGGTGAGGCGTGAATCCCGACATCTCCCCGGCGCAGTATCAGACATTTGTCTGATATTTTGCATCTGTTGTTTCCTCGGTAGATTCTCAGTGTCAGGGTGGAGAAGGCGCCATCACGCATTCGCTCAGAATGGTCATTTTGGCGTGAGGTGCGAAGACAGGAGGTGTTAAGAGAAGGGGAGGCTATTGCGTAGTTTATGGAAATAGTGTACATCTTTGTCTGGTGTTTCATATATACTGGAGGGAGTTAGATTTCATTTTCACTCAGTAACTTCGCAGTCAAGACTAGAACAAGCCTTCGTTCTAGAATCTCTGTTAATAGAGATGTCATTTAGTATGATCGTAGTGGTTTAAGTTCTTAGTAGTTCTGTGTTGAGGTAAATCTTATATTATTTATCTAGTATTTTGTGAGTGTTAAAGTGTTAAATCGCTTATTTCATTTTGCTAGTTAGATTTGTGCAGAGAGTTAAATTATTAAGTCTGTTATATTCTCTAGTCGACGAGTTACAGTGGAAAGCGGAATAAATTATAATCTCTAGCTTAAAATCATGTAGCCGTAATGGATTTAATTTAACTGCTAATACTCAGACGAGAATATTTTAAAACTAACTTATTAAATGACTGCTACATCTTGAGTATTGACGGAATGCGTAGGAATTCCTAATTCAGGTTGTTTGATTTTTAAATATAACTTATTCCACGGAAAGTGTTAAACTATAAGACAAGCTACGCTTGCAGTTTAAATTATCAGTTATAGTATGTATAATTATTTGATATGTGTTCTTTCCATTTATATATAGTGAAACTGTGGTACCCAAACTTTGCCATGGTTTGAGTAAAGAGATAAATCTGTGAAGAAAACAACAAACATTCTTACCTTAAAGATTTGATGTATAACTTTTTTACAAGAACTTTAAGATTTTAAAGAAGTAATGGGTCATCGAGCCTGATTTGATTCTTCCTGAGAAAACTCTAGTCATTTTTCAGCCTTTGTGGCAAGTAACATATTACAATCAGTAACTTTCCCGACACTGTTGAAAAGTGGTGGTGTGACCAACTAAATTCCTATACTGAGAGAAGGAGCCGACCTGACATTCCTTATTCGTTTGAAATCTAAGATGTTGACACTGGGCTCGCTATAAACGCTCGTGCCTGTACAATTTTATGTGACTTAAACAGACATCCGAAACAATAGTATTCCCAAGAGAACGGTCCCGGAAGTAGTGAATTCAACCCGTCTTTTTGGACCTGGGGTTTTCTTGGCCAAGATAACCATTGAAGATTCTGTATGGGCAAGTCCTAAAAATATTGTTTTTTTTTTTGTTCCCGAAGTGGCTACCAAAGCTGTATGAACAAATGCACGTGATCACAGTTGAATTAATAGAGTGAATGCAGGACTGAGCGATCCCTTTATGGTGGTATTTTGACACCCATTGATTTTTTGCTGTCATAACATTTCTTTATGCAAGGTATTGCTAACTATATATATGTATATATATATATATATATATATATATATATATATATATATATATATATAGCTATATATTCCCTTAGTCTAGATCAGAGTATCCAGTGATTTCATACCTTAAAGGGGAAGAATTTTAGACTAAATCATATGTATCTGTGACTCTTTGGGCTATCACTTTCTTCTAACGGGACTGTGAGCTATACATCGAGGGAAGGATCATATCAACGGGTCTATCATTCTTGTAGCATTTCTTGATTTTGTTTATGATTTTTTTTTTGTATATGCTTGATGTGATTTGATATGTTGTGAGAGAAGTTTAGTCTTGATAAATAAACTACTCCTAAAATTTATTCCAGCGTGTCGGTCAGTTCGTTTTCCCAAACTCTTCATATAATCATTGTCATAGTTTTTTCCCACGTCTGTACGTCTAACTGTCGTCTTATGTGTGTATGTATGTGGGTGAATATATATATATATATATATATATATATATATATATATATATATATATATATATATATATATATATATCATATATATATGTGTGTAGACTGTCTGACTCAATCTAAATTTGTCGTAGAAGATAGGTGAAAGAGAGAAGATTTCTTGATTTCAGAGACAGCCTCTATCACATTTGTACCATCTCACTCGTGGAAATCTATTGCTATTACTACTTCTCACTGTGACTATCACTTATTCTAATCTATTCAGAAGGGACCAACCCAAGTCTTAACTCCCCTATCGAAAATCTACGACACTGAGCATATTCACTCAAATAAACTTGATAAAGAATGCGTATATGATGCGTTACTTCTAGAGCGCTTCAGGAAAAACCATAACGTCTTGAGTCATCAACATCTTGCAGCAGACTGACTTCTTGCCGGCAATCGGATCTGGAACTCCTTTCAGCTCTTGGCGTCCTTAGCTCACCATTAGTCGGTTCGGTCACGTGATAGATCCTTCTAGATAATGTATACGATTGCACCATATTATGTAATATTTTACTTTGCGTGTTCCTGAATGAAGCTTTTATAATTGAAAAAATGCATAAACGATGCATTGGGCTTGGGAAGGAACGTTCACGGTTGTATTTTAAGCTTTGTCGGAAGTATTAGAGACACTAGCGTTTGGTATTTTGTTTGTGTCATTAGCTAAGTCTAAGTCTTGCTATTTCTGAATATCTACCCTTCTTTTATATATACAACTATAAGCAACTAAGCTATTATTTTAATGCGCTTTGTCATTACCCTGGCACAGACCCTTAATGTGGAATTAACGGCGACGAACTTAAACATGTTTTTAAAATAATTTTTCCTTTAGAAGCTGGCTTGGGATAGGACGAATACAGAAAGAAACGTTGTTTAGTTTGACATGGCACGACCCGTTCTTGAATCGCCAATGTGAGAGGTGTAGTGGGTGATGACAACACGTAGAGAAGAGAACTAACTGGAAGGAGAAATGTAAGGTACAAAGAAGACATGCAAAGGACTTGAACAGGTGGCACCGTATATAAGGGCTTCACATTTGGTTGTAGAAGACAATCACTGTAGAAGTGGCTAGGGGAACATGTTGATGACAATGATGATGATGACGATGATGATGATAGCGATAAAGATGGCGATGATCATTTAACTAGAGAAAATAGAAAAGAATGAAATTAAACGATTCGGTTCTACTTTGGTTTATTCTTTTATTACTTCAATCGAACACAAAAGTGACCAACATATTTCTTCACGCTGAAGTCGACAATAAACAACATTACTTCTTTGTGTCATAATCGATGAAGACAGTTGTCAGCCTGAAATAACAGAAATATTAGGGTTGTAAATGTTCCAACAAATATAGCTATTATTATTATTATCTCTGATGAGGTAGATGTATTTGTTGAGAACAGTGTGTCTTTAACTAAATGTGTGGATTCATGCTAGTAATGCACATAGTTTAACGGTTGTAAATTTATTGTATGAAGTGCGCTTTTTTCTTGACCTTGGAAAATAAAACTTCCTTAACAGTTGAGATCGTCTATGATCTATTTTGAACAAAGATGAATTTATATAGAAATTTAAGAAAATGTCAAAACAGTGCATAAATAACATTTACAGATCATGCTAGAAGCGCCAACAAGGTCACGACTGCAGCCTTAAGATGGCTAACTGAAACTTCGTTAACGTAGGCAGTCATTGTGTCAGACTCTCAGTCCATTCTTCGAAAGGTTCAAAATGGTTGGCTCCGGCATGAAAGGAAAACCATTGTAGAAGCTTCGAATCTGCAGCAGCTGGTTTGGATCTACTGTCCTGGTCATGCAGGGGTACGCGGTAATGAGAAAGCTGACAGACTAGCATCAAGAGCACCGACAGTTTGGACACTGGATATGGATAAGGGAGAGATACTGAGAACGATTAATGATCGCCTGTTAGAGAATGACACTGCAATAGATGAATCATCAAGGTTAAGACTGTTGGAATTTGGTATCAAACGTCAGGCTAGCAGAGATGGACGTATAAGAGGATGCATCCGTCGGGTTTATAACCAGCGAGCTACAGGAACAGTTAGCATTCAACTAATCGACACTGAGGGAGACTGATCACCTATGGGTTTGCCCGGAGCGCAATGATGTCGATTATGTCCAACAATATAGTTTTTGATTAGTTTCCCATTTCTCTTCATTTTTTCTTAGCCCGTTTGTCACATGATCACTTCAAAACAGATATCGTCGGTAATTATCTTATCATTCACTTCACCAACCAAAACCATAAAACCTTTTGTCTTCATTTGTCAATTCTTCTTTCGGTATCTTATTGCTTCCCATTCTATCAGTGCTGTATCTCAATTAGAGAACTCTTTCCTGCAGTGAGCACGTTATTCCCTGTGGTGAAGTTGGATGTTATAAATATTTATAGGGGACTTAGTGTACTGACTGAGATCAGCTGTGAAGGTATCTATATCTATTAAGAGTAGTGTATTATAGATAACCTTACTTGCTACCACATATCTATATATCTCAGTCAGAATTATTCTGGAATAGTGTGATGACTACGTTATGTGTCTAGGGTATGTGTATGATGAAGTGTAAGTCATAACAACAACAGACGGATAAACAATTTAATTTATTCCACTACACTTGACAACACTGTGACACTCACATACATATAACACTCTACAAGGATATCTTAAAAGAGTCACTGATAACCTTTCAAATAACAATATGTATTCATTACTGGCATGAATGAATATGTGTCCTGATTCAACTACAAGGGAACCAGGAATCACAATCAATTTAAATTACAAATTATATGTACAGAATTTACCAATATGAATATAGTAGTGACATATATTATTACAAATATCCTATGTGTGTCAGTTGTGTAGTAGTAAAATGAGGTAATACTGGTTTTGTTTTGTTCAAGCTCTGTTGGTATTTGTCATCATGACTTCAATAGTTTGTCTTTAGGGACTAGTATTGGAGATGTTCTCAGTTCCTGATATTAAGACAATTAAATTCCCCTCTGAATGTTATTTTTACAAAGTTATTTCAAGATGAGGGGACATAATGTTGAGCTCAGCTGGCCAAATCTGCTTATCTTGAGTGATGGTGGCAGGAAAGGACTCCTCTGCTCGAATTCTCCCCTGGGCTCTGGAGACACCTCACTGATAGCTAAAAAGACCAAGGAGTATGCTGTCCGACTCTGGATTCAGCAAAGCTCTGACCAGGTGCTGCTCAGTACCATCAAGACCACGGTCCCACAATTTCATGGAAATAAACACAGATACGTTGATTAGCAATGAATTCTGGCACATTTACTGGCACAAATTTCCATCTGCTTATGTTCCAGGCTTTTATTTTAGCAAAAATGTGAGCTGGCTTCAACGCACTGTCGCTTTATCAAGCTTATTTAAACAAGTGGTTTCGAACTAACGCTCCTAAGTGGGTATATCAGCAAGTCTAGCCAATGAGGCCACGTTTCGACAAGTGTTTGAAAAAATGTTACCTTTCTACGTCTCCCTAACAACCAAGATAGTATTTATAGTCCGACCAATCGTGGTTCGTCTTTCATTTGTTGCGCTCCAATCAATTTGGAGTTTACATGGTAGGCTATTTCTGTAACGCAAGGTTTTTTCAAACATGTTATAAAAAAAATTTTATGAGCAGAAATGATTTCATGCTGTCAGGCATCCCCAATATTTTATTTTGGTTATAACTTGTTAATTCCTAGACTATTTGCGTAACGTTTTACATATTCTTTGTCAGCAAACCCTAAGGAACCCAAATATCCAAATTTAAAAGAGCTACGTGGCTGCGTTCAAAATATGTATTTTCTACCTCTTGTTTCGAAGATGTGCTGTCTGGGTACTGTTATGTTTTCAACCGTAAGCCCATCTATTGTTATCTTTCCTAATAAGCGTTTTTTATGATTTTTAAAACCTAACTCTGGGAAGGGTAGTGAATTTATCACTGTCCGTCCGAAAAAGTTAGTGCTTGTAGTCTTACACGCGTGATGGCAGCATTTGTGTATCGCGCGAAGCGTGTTTAGTGTTCGGCTTTCTGCCTCTCCCTTCCCGCTATCCTTTTGTCCATCTGTCTCGTTCGTTTTGGTAACGCAGTGTAGAAAAAGACATGAATGGAATTTAAAATTTAGGTCAACTTGCATATTTCAAGGTTTTTCTTAGAAAGGCAGCACATTTTATTGTGTGTTTGGGAAACGCGTGTATGTTGCAGAAGGCCTTTAATATCAACGTGAAACGTTACAATTTGCTTACGCAGTAGAAAACAAGGGGATTTCGAGTACAGTCTTTGTGACAGCACTGTTATTTACCATTGCTCTTTTCTTTATTAATTTTATTTGTTAGGCTTAATATTTAACTAATAATTTATATATATGTGGATTAGAATATTCCACGACACCTCCCCTCTTAAAACAGACATTATATGTCAGTCCTTTATTCTATATACACATAGAGAAATTTATTATTATTTCTGGGGTTTACGGTGATTCTCATCACACGGATGGCGGCTTAAAAAATCCGCTCCCAAATTGGTTTTTCCAGATATATACTCAATGCTAAAATTATATGGAGCCAAAAGTAAAGACCATCGGAGTAACCTGGAGTTCTCATGCCTAGCCTGTGCTAGAAACGATAAAGTTTTGTGGTCTGTTTGCAACTTAAATGCCTTCCCATATAGATAAATATTGAATTTCTTTATCGCCCATATTACTGCAAGACATTCTTTTTCGCTAGTTGAGTAGTTGATTTCAGCTTTATTCAACTTTCTGCTAGCATATGCCACTGGGCTTAATTCCCCATCCAATGCATCTGATTTCTGTAGTAGAGTTGCACCTAACCCAATATTACTTGCATCCGTCCTTACTATGAATTCTTGACTTAAGTCAGGTAATTTCAAAATGGGTTTACTTGTGAGCTTTTCCTTCAATTCTTGGTAAGTCATTTCACATTGTGGTGTCCATGTAATGCGATCTGGATGTCCTTTACGTGTCAATTCAGTTAACGGTGCACATATGGAATTAAAGTTTTTGATATACTTCTGGTAGAAACCACATAATGAGACAAAGGATCTCACGTCCTTCTTGGTTTGTGGTCTCGGGGCTTTCTGTAGTTTCTCTAAATTCTTTGGGTCAGGGGTCATGTTTCCCTGATAAACTGTGTGTCCCAAAAATTCCAATTCTTTACATCCAACGCAACATTTGGTTGGTCGGGCTGTTAAATTTGCCTCCCTAAGTCGATTAAACAGCATGTTCAGAGAGTCAATGTGTTCCTCAAATGTTTCTGTTGCTATAAGGATATCATCCATAAAATTTGTTATACAGGGATTATTCAGAGGATCCAATAATTTTCTCATCATTCTAGAGAAGACACTAGGCGCATTCTTCAATCCAAATGGCAATCTATTAAACTCATAGTGTCCTTCTGAGGTACTAAAAGCTAGGTATGGTCTAACCTCAGGCTTTACTGGAATCTGATAGTATCCTTTACTCAGATCCACTTTTGAGAAATATTTAGCTTTATTTAGCCTGGCAAACAGCTGATTTGTATCCGGCAATGGATCCACCTGTCCTTCTGTAATAGCATTCAGTCTCCTGTAATCTATACAGAGTCTATGTTCTCCAGAGGGCTTCCGTAAGAGTACAACACCGGAACTATACGAAGACTCACTGTGCGAAATAATTCCTTCCTTCAATAGATAGTCTATCTCTTCCTTCAAAGCTTTCTCCTTAGCAAACGGAATCGAATATGGTTTCATACAGACAGGTGTGGAGTCTATTAGTTTCATATCATATTCCAATAGGTTTGTATGCCCTGGTCGGTCTGTTAACACCTCTGCATGATTATTTAGAACCTGTTGCACTCTCTCTTTCTGAGTTTTCGTTAAATGTGTACTGATTTTCACCTGTGCTGCTGTCTCACAGGGGTGTAATGGATATTCAAATGATGAAAGTGGTTCCTTTTTCATCTCCATGGCGATGGACAAGGTCAACAAGTGTGTCTCTTCCTGATGTTCTCTTTCCAAATATTTCTTCAGGAGATTCACATGATAGATTTTTTCTTTCCCCTTCTTATCTATCTTATAATTTGTTCTAGACACCTTCTCTAGAACTGTATATGGACCCTGCCATCCAATTTGTAACTTATTCTGACTCCCAGGCAAAAGAAGCAGTACTTTCTCTCCCACAGCCAAATTTCTGTCTTTCGCCTTCCTGTTATAATAGGCAGCATGTTTCTTCCTGGCTTGTTTCAAATTTTCATTGGCAAGTTTCCAGCCAGTTTTTAACCGAGTGGTCAGCTCATTCACATATTGGTGTGAAGATGTAATGTTTTCCTCTGCCTTTTCATCAGTCCACGTTCTTAACAAAGCTTCAAGTGGACCTTTTATTGGCCTTCCAAACAATAATGTTGCCGGGGCCATACCGGTTGAACTATGGGGTACCTCCCGATAAGCAAAGAGGGCGGCGTGCAGGTACTGGTCCCATGTATCTGGTTTTTCGTGTGCCAACTTTCTCAGGATCGACATCAATGTGCCGTTAAATCTTTCCACTTGGCCGTTCCCTTGGGGATGATACACACTACAATGGAAGTGTTTGGCCTGGAAGATCCTGAAAACTTCTTCAGTTAGTTTCCCCTTGAACTGAGAGCCATTATCAGTCAAGATTTGATTGGGAAAGCCTAACCTTGTGAAAATTGTGAGCAATGCCTCTGCCACATGTTTTGAATCAATCGATGACAGGGCTACTGCCTCTCCCCACATAGAACAAGTGTCCACCAGAGTCAGAATGTAGCTGTTCCTTCTCTTGGTTCGGGTGAGAGGTCCCACAAGATCCACGGCAACTCTCTCAAAGGGTGTTCCCACTATGGGCATTTCCCCCAGAGTTGCTGGTGCAGTCCAATGTTTAGGTGCTACTCGTTGGCACTCTGGACAGGATTTTACATATCGTTTGATATCTTCAGTTATTCCTGGCCAGAAATAGTGACAAGCTATTCGCTGTCCTGTTGCGCTGATTCCCATATGACCACTGAAGGGAATCGCATGCCCTAGTTCCAACACTTTGGTCCTATATGAAGTGGGAAGGACCAGCTGTCCGTGACCATTGGATTCAGATCCAGCCTTCCTATATATCAGTTTGTTCTTCATATAAAACTCTCCCTTGCCTGGAGGTGTATGAGATTTGGGCAACTTCTTGAAACATGGCTTGAGTGTTTTGTCCTCAGCCTGTGCCTTCCTCATCTCATCTGGGTGAGTATTTATGGGATTATCCTCCTCCTTCTTTGACTGTGATCTGGTCTGCACTGTTGCCAATATCACAGGTCTCTTGGGATTCCCCAAGAAGACATATCTACACCCCAATATTAGAGGGTAGATTGGCTCATTTATCACTGCTGCTTTTATGATTCCTTCCACATATCGCGTTTTCACTTTTATTCGGGCGACGGGAAGTGTCATGGTAGCTACATCCTTGGTTGCAGTTTGAATCTCCACTGTTTCTGTGGTGTATTGATCGGCCTGCACCAGGTGAGAACTCACAACGGAATCGTAATCTAAACCGGTATCATATAAACATCTTATAGTGACACCATTACAGATGACATCTTCACACACTGGGGGGTGGTATGGTTCCTGTAATTCTTCAGGTTTGCCCTTCTTTTCCTTTTTCCCCGATGTCATAGCAGCAAAATGAGGAGGTTTCCTTCTACAATGGTCAGTGTCATGATTGTTCATCTTACAATTTTTACACCACCTTTTTCCTTGGTTGAAAGATTTTCTTTCATCATATTTCCTTTCATCGAATTGTGGGAATTTATTTTTATTTTCATACCGTGGCCTATCAAATTGGTGCTTACCTTTATTTTGATCCTTAGGATCAAATTTATTAAAGTTCTGTGGTGCCCTAAAGTTATCCACTTGTTTCTTTTTATTACCTGTTACCTCTGCTTGAGCTGCTTGATACCTTTCAGCAACCTTTAGCAACTCATCCAGCCTCTCTGCACCTTGTTCCATGAGAAACTTTCTCAGGTCTGGAGCCATGGACTCTCTTAATTGCTCTATAAGGACCATTTCCTTAAGATCTTGGGTTTTCCCCAGAGAAGTCCATTTCTCCAAGTATGTCTCTATTCGTGCAGAGAACTGGTGATATGTTTCACCTGACAGTAGTTTAGCATTCCTACATTTTTTCCTATAAAATTCTGCATTCTTTTCATACCTTAACAAAAGAGCCTGCTTTAGCATGTCATAATTTTCCTGATCACCTCTGCTCATTTTTGCAAAAACTTCATAAGCTGCCCCACGAAGTCCCTGAGATAACTTTAAGCTCCACCTTTCTCTCTCTAACCCATACGTGGTAGCTAATAGTTCATATCTATTTATATAGCTCTCAATATCATCGTCTTTCTCAACAAAATGATCTAAATGAAAGTTCATAGCTGAGGTTGAGGCTCCCTGAGTAACCGTAGCATCAGAGGCAAAGGGACTGGCACCATTTTCATGAGCATGGCCTTGAAACTCAAACTCCCTTAGTCGTAATTCATGTTCCCTTTGTAATCTTTTCTCCTCCTTTTCTGCTTCCCTCTCTGCAGCTAATCTCTTCTCTTCTCTTTCTGCAGCCTGTCTTCTTTCCTCGGCTTCTCTTTCTGTAGCTAATCTTTTGTCTTCTCTTTCTGCTTCCAATTTCTTAGCCTCAGCCTCAATCTGCAACCTCTTAGTCTCAGCCTCTAACTTTCTTTCGGCCTCTTTTTCTAATCTTCTTTCTTCGCGTTCAATAAATTTGTCACATTCCGTAGTGACATAGGCAACCATAACTTGCCCATCTAATCCTAACTCTTTTGCAGTCTGTACAGCAGCAGATCGAAACTTGGCCAGGTCCGCCATTGTCTATCAGGTAAATTTCTACAATGTCTAACCAACAATTCAAATTCTAAATATATATAATGGACAACACAGGCACCGTGAGCTCAACCTTATTTAATTCCACCCAAGGATACCTTTTAATTCTTATATTCCCTGAAGTGAATTACCCCCAATATTTATAATAGGGGAAGATTCAAAATCCCAAGAGCGAGACCCCAATATATGTGGTGAAGTTGGATGTTATAAATATTTATAGGGGACTTAGTGTACTGACTGAGATCAGCTGTGAAGGTATCTATATCTATTAAGAGTAGTGTATTATAGATAACCTTACTTGCTACCACATATCTATATATCTCAGTCAGAATTATTCTGGAATAGTGTGATGACTACGTTATGTGTCTAGGGTATGTGTATGATGAAGTGTAAGTCATAACAACAACAGACGGATAAACAATTTAATTTATTCCACTACACTTGACAACACTGTGACACTCACATACATATAACACTCTACAAGGATATCTTAAAAGAGTCACTGATAACCTTTCAAATAACAATATGTATTCATTACTGGCATGAATGAATATGTGTCCTGATTCAACTACAAGGGAACCAGGAATCACAATCAATTTAAATTACAAATTATATGTACAGAATTTACCAATATGAATATAGTAGTGACATATATTATTACAAATATCCTATGTGTGTCAGTTGTGTAGTAGTAAAATGAGGTAATACTGGTTTTGTTTTGTTCAAGCTCTGTTGGTATTTGTCATCATGACTTCAATAGTTTGTCTTTAGGGACTAGTATTGGAGATGTTCTCAGTTCCTGATATTAAGACAATTAAATTCCCCTCTGAATGTTATTTTTACAAAGTTATTTCAAGATGAGGGGACATAATGTTGAGCTCAGCTGGCCAAATCTGCTTATCTTGAGTGATGGTGGCAGGAAAGGACTCCTCTGCTCGAATTCTCCCCTGGGCTCTGGAGACACCTCACTGATAGCTAAAAAGACCAAGGAGTATGCTGTCCGACTCTGGATTCAGCAAAGCTCTGACCAGGTGCTGCTCAGTACCATCAAGACCACGGTCCCACAATTTCATGGAAATAAACACAGATACGTTGATTAGCAATGAATTCTGGCACATTTACTGGCACAAATTTCCATCTGCTTATGTTCCAGGCTTTTATTTTAGCAAAAATGTGAGCTGGCTTCAACGCACTGTCGCTTTATCAAGCTTATTTAAACAAGTGGTTTCGAACTAACGCTCCTAAGTGGGTATATCAGCAAGTCTAGCCAATGAGGCCACGTTTCGACAAGTGTTTGAAAAAATGTTACCTTTCTACGTCTCCCTAACAACCAAGTGTTACGCACGGATCATTATTATTTTTCGTTTGTATAAACATTTTTTCATATGTATGATCATTTTTTTGACTGAAGTGTGTATTATGTTTTCTATGGTCAAAGGGACATAATCCGAGTTATCGAGACTACAATTTTTTAGGAGTTGCCTTCTCTTGTATAGAGACACGTTCGGTCTATAATTTCTTGAACGAAGCGTGACCACATCTCCTTATTTGGTAGTACCAGTCAACTATGGTAGATGTCTGAAACCTTTCTTAACGCTTCTTTTCATGACCATAAAAGGCGCGACTGTGTAAGACTTTTATCTCGAATGTTCTTAGAATCGTCTTATTGTGAACGGCAACTCAGAGATTGTCGTTCTGCGCATGTCAAAAGCTGAGAGTTCGTTCTGTGTGTTCCGCCCAGTTGGGGCAGTTGAGAAATGGTTTAAGAAGCGAGCAGACGCAACTGCGTCTTGTGATTCTCTGAGGGAAATACAGTGTCTTTGTGAGTTAGTTAGCTAACTAGACTATTTCCCAGTATTATTCACGCCTGCCTGGAGGCATATGTTCATGGTTGATTTTCCGAAATAAGGTAATTCCTCTTGTATCGAACTTTATGCTATCATCTAGAGGTTCGTCATTTTGTCGCCTATTTGCTCGCCTGTGTGATGCAAAATGGAGAGGTACTTTGACTAGGATTAAGTCACCGGTATCTGTATACCTGAACTAGTTAAATATATATGGGTCGCTCTAGACCAACAAGACTATTGTCTGTGTTCCAGGATTCGTTATATCAGAGATCACGTCCAAGTCAGATGGTTAGACTTAGGAACATTATAAAGGTCGAGCTGACCTGTAGCCCATGTATGCTATTCACGTGCAGACAGTGAACGGACTTATTGTATACAACTGATCTGCTAGCATCAGAATGGGAGCATTTATTATTGTTTATGAACATTGAAGATCTGTAGCTGACACTGTTGCAGAAGTTATAGAAATTATTATTATTTATACAGCTTCACGAACTAGAACTCTATGATTTATGAATTTCTGAATCTATTGAACTGTGATGTCTTATGACGCATATATACAACAGCTGTCATTGCTGACTACAGAAATTGTTTTCAATGTGCCATATCATCTTGCTGAACTCGTTAACTATGTTGATGTCATAAGTATCATGACTGTTTTGTGGCGTGCAATAAATGGAAGAAACTTATACAACGAAGTTACCCTTTCTATGACTCTACACGTCATGTTGCCTGTGTGATAACCCTGTGAACTGTTCCACTACCACATACACAGCAACATCCTAAATCAGAGAAGACACCTACATCTTACACTTTAATACCAGGTGTCGATAAGGGTGGCAAGTTACCACTTCAGCTCAAATCCACCCTTATCATTTTTGGTGGCCAGAGCTGGTTCTATCATCTGATTTTGGCGCACCATATCATTTTTGGTGGCCATAGGTTGGTTCACTCTGATTCCAGCTATCAAGGGGGTCAGCAAACCCAGACATCATCATCATACTAGATACAACTACAGCATCAACTACCACCTTACAAGAAATTTTATTGAAAGTATCCGGATTTTCTGACAGTTGCTGATTTTGAAACTACCCGGCGCTGCTCGGCAATATTGAAGTTTATGTAAAATTAGAAGGACAAGTACCGAGCGAATGGATTTCCTGATCTGGTGAAAAGAAGGACAAGTGCCGTAACAACTGTTCCGGTCTCAGGGGTACTGTTGCGGGTTCAGAAGGTCAAGTGCCGGTTAAATCAATTTAGAAGATTCAGAAGGTCAAGTGCCGTAACAACTGTTGCAGTATTAGAAGCTCATTTCCTTCGTCATGGCTGTTTATGGGAGCAGAAGTTAATCAACGTTGGATCATTATCCTCAGAATGCTGATTACATCCTGTTCTGCACCGTGCTGACGCTGGATTTATAGAAGTTAAGTGGCCTGTTTTGTTTGTGAACTGTGCCCTTATGTTCTAACTTAGCCTTCTGTACTTTCACACTTTCTCCTATTGTTTTCATGATACATGTTTATATGTTATATGTTATTTGTTATTTGTATATTTATATGTTTATATTTCAGCGGGTTTTCTCGGTTGGGCGGTGTCTTTCAGTAGAAGATACCACGTCACAGAGGTTCTACTGTTAGCGTTTTCGTTAGGGACTGTGCGAATTTCCTACAGTGAAATTTGCTAGCGACAATCGTTGCTATATCTGTTTAGTTGTGACGAGTTGTGCTTTATTTTTGTTTCTTATATATATATATTTTTTTCTTTTTTCTTTTCTCTCTTTCTTTGTGTTTTTTAGTTTCGATTTCGATTGTTTGTATTTGTAGGTCTCCCCTTTGCTATTATTCAGTTCTTTACGTATATTTTTGTGTATACACTGTAGCGTCATTTGTTAGTCATATCTTCGCATATTTCTTTTTAGTTTTGCTGTTTGTGTATTTGACTTATGCGAATGTTTTCGTATTGTTTGATCTTTGTTGATTGTTTACATTGACTCTGATCTTGTTGTTGTTTACATTGACTCTGATCTTTGTTGTTGTTTACATTGACTTTGATCTTTGTTATTGTTTACATTGTTGGTGACCTTTGTTATTGTTTACATTGTCTTGTTATTGTTTACATAGTTCTTGCATAGTTAGCTTTCACTATTGTTAATATATGCTCATGCACTATTGGTCTATAGTGCACTTATCATAACAAACTGGTGGTTTTTTGCTTATGCACTATTGTAGTGCAGTTATGATAAATAACTGATGGTTATGCACTGATTTGGGTAGTGCACTGTTAATTAAGAGGTGACTTGTGATATTATTATACATTTGATAATACAAGTTGGTGTCAACTCCTGTTTCCCACAGAGATTGGGTTCAACATAGAGATTATACAAGCACTTTATTAAGTCTTGTTGCTATTTAACATTGAAATAAGATAATTAATTATTTCAGGTTCTGTACTCACATTTTAGACATCATGTCTACATTTGAGTACTTTATTGAGCAGGGTAAAGCCCTTGGGAAGACAGGTGATAAATTAGAAGAATTTGCGACTGTTCAATATGCCAAGGCATTGAAGTCGGAAGAAAAGAAAATGAAAGAACAAACTGAACAAAAGAGAATAGAGGCTGAAATAGAACAAAAGAAACTGCAGATGCAGATGGAGGAAAAAAGATTTCAAATGGAAATGGAAAAACAAAAAAAGAGAAGCAGAATTTCAGGAGAAGAGGCTTCAGGCTGAAGCTGAAAATAAGAGACTTGAAAAAGAAGCTGAAAATAAGAGACTTGAAAAAGAAGCTGAAAATAGGAGACTTGAAAAAGAAGCTGAAAATAAGAGACTTGAAAAAGAAGCTGAAAATAAGAGACTTGAAATAGAGGCTGAAGAAAAAAAGTTACAGGCCCAGGCTGAAGAAAGAAAGTTACAGGCTGAGGCTGAAGAAAGAAGGTTACAAAGAGAGGCTGATGAGAGAAAAGCAAAAATGGAACATGATGAAAAAGTCTTAGCTTTAGAGTTAGAGAAGTTAAAGTTATTGAACACTGGTAATGCTAATGATGCAAATAAGGTGTCAAATAAGACTAATGCTAAGGATTTCAAGCTTAATCTACCAGCATTTAATCCCTCAATCGATGATATAACATTTTATCTAGATAGATTTGAAAGTGCATGTAATGTGCATAATATAGATAAAACATTATATGTGTATCATCTGTCCAAGATACTTAGAGGTGATGCTTTGACTTTGTTGAGTATGGTAGATGTGCCTGACAAAAACAACTATGAGGTTGTCAGGGCGGCATTGTTAAAGAAGTACCAACTTAACGAGGACGGATATCGTCTTAAATTTAAAACCATGTTACCAGAAACTGGAGTTGAATTCTCTGAATTCATCTCAGGCATCCGTCTTACTTTTTTACGATGGGTTGAGTTGTCTAAGACAGAAAATACATTTGAAGCTCTTATGGATTTACTACTTAGAGATAAGGTTATGTCTTCTGTTAATGAAGCTTTTCTATCTTTTCTTCATAAGCGTAAGCCTAAAAACATAAAAGAAATGGAAGAATACTGTAGCCAGTATGTTACTGCGCATCCGCACATAACCATTAGTAACTCTAAGGTGAAAGAAGGTCTGCCAGTTGCTTCGGCAGCACCTTATGACCCAAATTTTATGCATAAATTTCAGGGTAGCCAGAAAAATTTCAATAAAAAGAATAATCGTAATTATGCCCAGAACCATAGTGATCAATTCCAGGGTGATTCTTCTTCCCAGAACTGGAGACAACCGAATACTACACGTTATTCTACTCCGGTTAACTTTAGAAATTTTCACAAAGGTAATCGGTATAGAGGGAAATATTTTATGCAGAGACCTCAATACCAAGATAATAGAGGTTCTCAACAGCATAGAGATAGTAATGACAGTTATGGAAACTGGAACTCAAACCAGGATAAAAATTACAGTAGGGACTTTAATGATAATTGCAGAGGCAATAATGGTCGCGGTAGATCGCAACATAAGAGAAAAAGATATCAACAGACAAACTCTGTTCAACAAGAATCTCAGGGAGCAGATAAACAGGTTAATAATGATAAAGACCATAATGCTATCGGATGCTCATCTTTTGATTTTGGTAGGGCAAATAAATGTATCCAATGCAGTACTTTATTTGATCCGAAAACCATTAGTACTCTAAGCTGTGGTCATCCTTTGCCCGCTCTTCCTGCTAATGTTGCTCATGATGGGAGAGGTTCTCTTATATTACATAAGGGGCTAGTAAATAGTAATCCAGTCTCAGTGTTGTTTGATTCTGGATGTACTACTGTCGGCGTTAGGCAATCTCTTGTAGATCCATCCTGTGCTACAGGAAAAGTCATCAAATGTGTCACATTTGGTGGCACGTTAGAAAAGTATTCCACTGCTATAATACACATTGCTACTCCTTTCTTCACGGGAGAGGTCCACGCGTGTCTACTTCCAAACCCTATTGCGGACCTTATTATTGGTCGTATTCACGGAGTTAGGGAATGTACCCCACAGCAGATTGCTGTTTGGGAAGAGCAAAACATTGAAGCTACCAATGCGGTGGTCACAAGAGCACATGCTCTGGATCCACCTCAAACTTCATTAACTAATAATGATGAAGTAAATGACCAAGATAGTCACTTGACTATTACACGTGACTCATTTATCAAATTGCAAGAAGAAGATCCTTCTTTACAAAAATTCTTCATTCTAGCAAAAAAAGGTGATCCTAATCAGAACACTAATAGGAAATCTTGGATTTCTATGAAGAACGGCGTACTTGTACGTATGGTACAAGACTCGACTACGTCCACTCATTCACAAATTCTTGTGCCTAAGAGCATGAGATTGCAAATATTGCAACATGCTCATGACTCGCAATGTGCTGGACATATGGGTTTTTCCCGTACAAAGTCGAGGGTTCTTGCGGCTTTCTTTTGGCCATTTGTGAGCAAGGACATACGAATGTACTGTCGCTCTTGCAAAGTATGTCAGGAGGTCAAATCTAAAGGACCACGACATGCTGCGCCTATCCAGGCTGCTGACATTCCTATTCGCCCTTTTCAAAAAATGGCAATAGATATTATCGGTCCTTTTAGAATTAAGTCGGCTAGAGGACATCAATTTATCCTTACATGTGTCGATATGTGCACACGTTGGCCAGAGGCAATACCTCTCAAGAGCATCTCAACTGCTGATATCGCAGACGCTCTTTGGCTGATATTTTCTCGCTTGGGTTTTCCCGGAGAAATATTGTCAGACCATGGCACTCAACTTATATCAGACACTATGTCACAGGTAATGTCTATGCTACACATTAAAAGGTCTCTCAGCAGTATCTATCACCCAATGTCTAATGGGTTGGTCGAACGTTTAAATAGGACTCTGAAAACTTTACTTGGTAAAATAACTGAGGATCATCCTCAGGATTGGGACAGGGTCTTACCCGCGGCTCTCTTTGCGTATAGAGAGGTCCCCAATGAACATACGGGGTTTTCCCCTTTTGAACTTGTCTTTGGCGCGCAACCGCGCGGCCCTATGTCTTTACTTCACGATCTAATCACTGCCGATAATATTAGCGATGAGACTCAATCTTCTTATGAGTACGTCATTGCTCTTAGGCAAAAGATCATCGAGGCATGCAAACTAGCAACTTCGTCTTCAGAATTTGCTAAAGAAAAGGCAAGGCAGTTTGCAAATAAGAATAGATGTCTACGACAACTTTGTCCAGGTGACAAAGCTCTCGTTCTACTTCCTTCAAGGGAGAACAGACTTCTAATTGCATGGAAAGGTCCATATGCAATAGTCTCCAAAATTTCTGATGTTGACTATGTTGTCGATATTGATGGAAAGCATAAAACTTTCCACATAAATATGCTCACAGAATTTTATGAAAGACCTGACTATTTGCAGCCTATTTTCCAGGCTACGGACAATTCACAAGCAACTCATGGTCAGTACTCATCTCTGTCAGTTATACAGGATGAGGAAACTACTTTTTCTGATGTCAATCTTCCTCTTTCTATGGTCCCACTTTATTCTACGGAATCTTGGAAAAACGTGACCGTTTCTCCAAATCTTTCCGCTGAGGAACATCGACAAGTTTCTTCGATGTTGCAAACATTTCAGGATGTTCTTACAGACATCCCGGGACACACACATGTCATAGAACATGACATTGTGCTAACTGATCACAATCCTATCAGAGTCAGACCATATCCAATACCTATCCATTTCCAGTCTCAAGTCGAAAAAGAATTGGATGAAATGATACGTTTGGAAATCATTGAACCATCCACTTCAGCATACTCTTCGTCTATGGTTATTGTTCGAAAGAAGGATAATAACATTCGCATTTGCGTAGATTATCGCAAATTGAACCAAGTTACGAAGTTCGATGCTGAACCTATGCCTTCATTAGAAGAGCTACTCAATAAACTTTCTAATTCTAGATTCTTTACCAAACTAGATTTGTCTAAAGGTTATTGGCAAGTCCCGCTAACTGAACGTGCCAAACCTTTTACAGCTTTTTCTACACCTAGGGGTTTATTCCAATGGAATTTCATGCCTTTTGGTCTTATGAACGCCCCTGCTACATTCGTACGCATGATGCGGCGAATTCTCGCATATCGTACAGATGTCATAGCATACCTAGATGATATCTGTCTATTCAGTGATTCTTGGGAAGATCATTATTTGGGTTTATACGAATTACTGTCTACTCTTCGCGAGTATAACTTGACTGCAAAACCCTCTAAAGCCTTTATAGGCTTTAGCGAGATTTCTTTCCTAGGTCATCGGGTTGGTCATGGTCTTTTAAAGACAGAGGACCACAATGTTTCAAAAATACTTAACATTTCGGTCCCTAAGACGAAGAAACAAGTAAGGAGTCTATTAGGTTTGATTCAATTCTACGGACGATTCATTCCGAATCTGTCCTCCATTATGGCACCGCTTTCTACTTTATTGAAGAAAGGGTCGCCTAATCTGATCCGCTGGTCTAAAGAATGTCAATCCTCATTGGACCAGGTTAAAGCCCTATTTTCATCTCCACCTATTCTTAAGTTACCTACTATTGAGAAGACTTTTGTTCTTCGAAGTGACGCCTCGTCAACAGGGATTGGGGCAGCACTAATGCAGGAGTATTCTGATACTTTGCATCCGGTGATGTATATCTCTAGGAAATTAAACGCTGCAGAAAAGAATTACTCGGTTTTAGACCGTGAGTTATTGGCTATGGTATGGTCTATTCTGAAGTTACAAAGATTTCTTCTAGGCGCACATTTCATTGTGGAAACCGATCAGAAAGCGCTTACTGCTATTCAGAGCAAAAACTTGAAGAGCTCGAGGTCCACTCGTTATGCCATAGCTCTTCAACCATTTCATTTCTCGGTTCGAGCTATCCGTGGTTCGGATAATGTAATGGCAGACATTCTGTCCAGATGTCCACACGATTCCACATGATTCTTCTGTCATATATATATATATTTCCTGATATACAGTCCAATGTTATAATGACATGTTAGTAGATTTTGTCTCACTTTTTTTTTTGAGGGAAATTTATAACATTGTACCATGTAATTATCTAAGAAGGCTTAGTTAGTGATATACGGGCCAAAAGATCACTCGGCCACATTTAAATAAATTATTTTCAGGATTGTATTAAGAAATTTACCAGTTGTCTTTAAGATTTGTGTTATTGATATTTTCGCAGCACATCATTGAAGTCTGCGAGTTTATGTCCATTGTGGAACTTTGAGGATATCAAGTCCTGTCCTACATTGGGAGCGGATGATGTCCACATCTTCTTCTATTGAATGTTTTATGTCACCGAAGATCAACACATGTATTACTTATTAATTACTGTTACTTTATATAATGTAATAATATAGTGCGGTATATTGGTAAATTACACCGCTATTTGCAACACATTGTATGATAACACATAATATATTTAATTTCATATATTGGTATGAGAATAATTTGATTGTCATTATGTTGTTGCCATCATTGTGGCGTGTGTTGGTGGCACCTTCCTGGAATATATCAGCGTATACTTAGATAAATTTTTTCTCTAAGGATCTGAGATATGATCTCAGTGTCGCTCCATGCGTTGAGCTAATTTGTTAGGTATATATCCACGCATCATACGTGCGTTAGGAGCCTAGATTTTTTCCGGCTCCAGGATTTAAAAAAAAAAATGTTTCATTTTTTTTTCCAGGGAGGGTGCGGTAATGTTACGCACGGATCATTATTATTTTTCGTTTGTATAAACATTTTTTCATATGTATGATCATTTTTTTGACTGAAGTGTGTATTATGTTTTCTATGGTCAAAGGGACATAATCCGAGTTATCGAGACTACAATTTTTTAGGAGTTGCCTTCTCTTGTATAGAGACACGTTCGGTCTATAATTTCTTGAACGAAGCGTGACCACATCTCCTTATTTGGTAGTACCAGTCAACTATGGTAGATGTCTGAAACCTTTCTTAACGCTTCTTTTCATGACCATAAAAGGCGCGACTGTGTAAGACTTTTATCTCGAATGTTCTTAGAATCGTCTTATTGTGAACGGCAACTCAGAGATTGTCGTTCTGCGCATGTCAAAAGCAGAGAGTTCGTTCTGTGTGTTCCGCCCAGTTGGGGCAGTTGAGAAATGGTTTAAGAAGCGAGCAGACGCAACTGCGTCTTGTGATTCTCTGAGGGAAATACAGTGTCTTTGTGAGTTAGTTAGCTAACTAGACTATTTCCCAGTATTATTCACGCCTGCCTGGAGGCATATGTTCATGGTTGATTTTCCGAAATAAGGTAATTCCTCTTGTATCGAACTTTATGCTATCATCTAGAGGTTCGTCATTTTGTCGCCTATTTGCTCGCCTGCGTGATGCAAAATGGAGAGGTACTTTGACTAGGATTAAGTCACCGGTATCTGTATACCTGAACTAGTTAAATATATATGGGTCGCTCTAGACCAACAAGACTATTGTCTGTGTTCCAGGATTCGTTATATCAGAGATCACGTCCAAGTCAGATGGTTAGACTTAGGAACATTATAAAGGTCGAGCTGACCTGTAGCCCATGTATGCTATTCACGTGCAGACAGTGAACGGACTTATTGTATACAACTGATCTGCTAGCATCAGAATGGGAGCATTTATTATTGTTTATGAACATTGAAGATCTGTAGCTGACACTGTTGCAGAAGTTATAGAAATTATTATTATTTATACAGCTTCACGAACTAGAACTCTATGATTTATGAATTTCTGAATCTATTGAACTGTGATGTCTTATGACGCATATATACAACAGCTGTCATTGCTGACTACAGAAATTGTTTTCAATGTGCCATATCATCTTGCTGAACTCGTTAACTATGTTGATGTCATAAGTATCATGACTGTTTTGTGGCGTGCAATAAATGGAAGAAACTTATACAATGAAGTTACCCTTTCTATGACTCTACACGTCATGTTGCCTGTGTGATAACCCTGTGAACTGTTCCACTACCACATACACAGCAACATCCTAAATCAGAGAAGACACCTACATCTTACACTTTAATACCAGGTGTCGATAAGGGTGGCAAGTTACCACTTCAGCTCAAATCCACCCTTATCACCAAGATAGTATTTATAGTCCGACCAATCGTGGTTCGTCTTTCATTTGTTGCGCTCCAATCAATTTGGAGTTTACATGGTAGGCTATTTCTGTAACGCAAGGTTTTTTCAAACATGTTATAAAAAAATTTTATGAGCAGAAATGATTTCATGCTGTCAGGCATCCCCAATATTTTATTTTGGTTATAACTTGTTAATTCCTAGACTATTTGCGTAACGTTTTACATATTCTTTGTCAGCAAACCCTAAGGAACCCAAATATCCAAATTTAAAAGAGCTACGTGGCTGCGTTCAAAATATGTATTTTCTACCTCTTGTTTCGAAGATGTGCTGTCTGGGTACTGTTATGTTTTCAACCGTAAGCCCATCTATTGTTATCTTTCCTAATAAGCGTTTTTTATGATTTTAAAACCTAACTCTGGGAAGGGTAGTGAATTTATCACTGTCCGTCCGAAAAAGTTAGTGCTTGTAGTCTTACACGCGTGATGGCAGCATTTGTGTATCGCGCGAAGCGTGTTTAGTGTTCGGCTTTCTGCCTCTCCCTTCCCGCTATCCTTTTGTCCATCTGTCTCGTTCGTTTTGGTAACGCAGTGTAGAAAAAGACATGAATGGAATTTAAAATTTAGGTCAACTTGCATATTTCAAGGTTTTTCTTAGAAAGGCAGCACATTTTATTGTGTGTTTGGGAAACGCGTGTATGTTGCAGAAGGCCTTTAATATCAACGTGAAACGTTACAATTTGCTTACGCAGTAGAAAACAAGGGGATTTCGAGTACAGTCTTTGTGACAGCACTGTTATTTACCATTGCTCTTTTCTTTATTAATTTTATTTGTTAGGCTTAATATTTAACTAATAATTTATATATGTGGATTAGAATATTCCACGACATTCCCCACGTCGTCAATACAGCACCATTGCACGTCTGTTCAGGTAGCTCATGAACGATTTTTGTAAATAGTATAACCCTATTATATATATATATATATATATGTTTTCTTAACCAGTAGCTTTTGGGCTTTCAGCTCTTCTGAGCAATGACATGTCATTGCGAGGCTGGGGAGTCTGTGGACTTTCCTTCTAACCTGGTCGGTCAGGAGCGTCGCTCCTTCCCATCCACAGAGTGTTTATCTCAGGAGCCATTCAGGTTATTCAGTAAAAATCCTGGTCGATGGCATTCCTACAAATGCCCGCGCCCGGGCTTGAACCTTGAACACCTATTATATAAAAAGTAGGATGAATTAAATAGCCTGACACGTTGAGGATTCAGAACATACAAAGGTACAATGAGTCAGCTTGTTCAACTAGGACGCTGGAGAGTAACAGAAAAGAAAATGTCCAAATTGTTCTCTTTCCACGCAACCTGCCTAAGGAAAATTCTTCGAAAACCATCACGAACCAAGAACTTCTAACTCGGAGTCACCAAGAAGACATGCGCACCATGGTAGCTGGCAGACGCTGGAACTAGGTTGGCCACAACCTCAGAAGAGACCCTGACACCATCACTAGAACTATCATGTTATGGACTCCAAAAGGAAAGCGAAAGCAAGGACGGCCAAAAGCCACCTGGCGGAGAACTTGGAGACAGACATGCTAAGCAGGAACTAGAGCTGGGGCACCGCACGAAGGATGGCTGTCGACCGAGCAAAGTGGAGCCAGTTTGTTGCTGCCTTACAAGACGACACGGGCGTGATGGCCACTGATTGCGTTGTTAGTCAGCGGCCAAGGACCAAAGATCAAAGAATTATAAATAGCTAAACGTTTATGACACCATTTGTATTCTTCTTAGAAGTTGCTACAGAATATGCAGTTTATAAATAAACCCACTTGGCTTAACGGGGAATCAAATAATTATCTATAAAAGATTTTACAGGCGAGATATTTTGTGATAAATGTAAACACTCATAAATGAGAAGCACATGGACAACAAATTGGCAGCTCTCAAGGATCAGTAATATCACCAATCATTCTACCGTGGTTGCTATGATATAGAAAAGAAATTAAGAGAGAGAGTGAAAATGTCTTATCATAATTTGGAAAAGATTCTGCCTTTGGTAGGACAAGAAAAATCGTAAACAACATATGACAGAATTGTGTACACATTGTCTCGATGTGGATTAATCGTTATGACTTCCAAATAAAGGTTTGTTTTTCTTTGTTATCGCGTTTATTAGATCAATTGGAGTTCCATTCCTTGTATTATTACTATATTTATGTATTTGGTTTATGTATCAGTTCATGTCTCAGCTTTTTTTTTCCTTTAAGTCATTTGCCCAAGGCAAATACGAACTGTTGCAACATAGAGACTTTATTCGCCTTTGTTATAGTTATGTTGTGTTACATTACGCTACAATGTAACGTTCAAAATCGGACAAATAATTTTAAAAAAAAAACAGAACTAGAAACAAGAATGTTAATTAACGTGTTTATGAAAGAACAGGAAAAAAAACTTCCTGGACACAAAACTATAAACGCAAATAAATTGGAGGAAATAACGTTGCGATTTAGTAGAAAATCGCGAAAGCTTCGACTATTTGTTACGTTGGCCTAAAACAGGAAAACTTAATAGTAACACTGTGACCAGACACGATTCGCCTTAAAAGACGATTAAGAACTGTTAACGATCGGTTATCATTCTTGTAGATACGTTAATCCAAAAAATCCCTGCAAATATGAACAAACTGTTTGGAGATGTCAAGAACCTTGAGTTGACTACTGCCTTTATTAGAGTCCTTAATGTTGACGTCTGAAGGCGAATGAGATGTCAGGAACCTTGAACTGACTACTGCCTTTGTTAGAGTCCTTAATGTTGACGTCTGAAGGCGAATGAGATGTCAGGAACCTAGAGCTGACTACTGCCTTTATTAGAGTCATAAATATAGAAATCAGAGGGCGAACGAAGAAGAACAACAACAAGTGATCCAAAGCATGTATTTAATATCAATCAAATCGGCTATCCAAAAAGGAAGAAAGTCTTTTATCATTGAGGTTAATGACGTCATCCAAAAAAAGCCGACAGGATACTCAGCTGTTGATTCACCTCTTTTTCTCCCTGAACAGCAATTAACAAGCTCAACAAACATGGGAAGCCTTCGAGAAAATGATGCAGGGCAGAGTAATTGTTCATGATTTGTTGAAACCTACGCTCCTGGTGGATCTTAAAAGTAATGAATGAGTTTTTGGGTTTTATTTATTAAACTTTAAGAATCACAGAGAATAAGTATTGTGGTATAGTACCAAAACAATGCATGTGTTTGTGACGAAACTGTCTGTTCTCTTTTTCTGGTCTTCAATTCTCTCCGGCCGTACTTAAACAAACATTACTTCTACGTGCTAATTCTTCCAGTATACGTTATTTTCGCTTTCAATGTTATCTTATCCTTCCTTGTCACTCCCTATGATTACCTGACTTATTTTTGAAGCAACATTGACTTCTATTTAAGCAGGGTGAAGTTATCTGCCTACTAGATTAAATAACAGCTTGCGGACAGACAGAAATAGTGTCTGTAGGTATTGAGGCGGATTGATAGAACAAACACTGGCAGACAGCATAAGGCAAACAAACTCAGACTTTCGACGCGGAACAACAGTTGATACTGGATCGATTTCACTAGGATGTCGGACAAAGACAACCTTATTAAAGATTAAGGGACGGAACTTTGTTGTAATAATCAATCACAAGAAAGTAACATCTTGGAGGAGATTATTTGTAATAGATGTGTAATTTAGTGAGTTAGTAAACATGACAGGCAACAATGGAGGCGGCAAGATCTTATATGGCACAGAGTTTGAAAATAACATTAGTAATGTTGTACAGGAGGCGGTGGGGAACCACAATCAGACACATATTCGTGTTTGGGTTTCTGTGATGTAGGGATGTAGGATAAAGAGAGAGGGATAGTACCTCACGGTGAGAGACAGCCATGTCCTTTTTAGGATAGTCAGGATCCTATTTGGTTCTCCTCTCTTTGTCTAGCTCATGTATGGCTCCTAGAATACCGCTTGTGTACGGCGGTGGCCACATCCCGGGCAACAGTCTTGGCTGACTGGCTAAACTACATGGGTGGAGTAGGAGCAATCTTACTCAAGGGAATGTCCATCCCTGGTACACAAAGACTGAGACGGTGAGTGAGGCGGAGGAATCTGAGAAGATCAACGGCTCGCAAAGCGAAACAGCAAAGTGTGTGGCGCACTAGAGGCATGTCGGACATAGAAAAAGACAATGGCTAGCCACCGTGGAAGAGATTGGGGCCTTACCACGTACTTCCTACAGAAAGTAATGGAATCACAACAACAAGATAAGAACCGATATGTAGAGAACTCTCTGTCCCCTGGGGAAGAATCTACTGTACAAATTAACAGGGAAGAGGCAACTCCTCTAATGAGTAAGGAAGTACATAATGACGAGTGTTCCTTAAATTCTGTTGAAAGGGAGCATTCTGAGAAAGACCACCTAAAAACTAGTAGGAGAAGCCTAAAAATAGGAACATGGAATGTTAGAACTTTAAACGGAGAAGGAAAGCTGGACAATCTTATATTAGAGGCAACCGACATGAAACTCGATATACTGGGAGTTGCAGAGGCAAGACTTTTGGATACAGGCTACATAACAAGAGACCAGTACACGCTTATACACTCAGGAGGAGAAAAACACGAAAGAGGGGTAGGAATGTTGATAAAGAAGGAGTTAGAAAAATACGTATGTGGATACTGGACACACAATGACAGAATGATGTTACTAAAGATGAGAGCAAAGCCATTCGACATATCAATCTTACAAACTTATGCACCAACTAAAGATTACAGCGAGGAAGAAATAGAAGAATACTATGAAGAGCTACAACACACACTTAAACCAGTCAAATCTACAGATGTGTTGATAGTAATGGGTGATATGAATGCAAAAATAGGAAAAGGAAAATACAAGAAAATAGTAGGACAGTATGGATTAGGGACAAGAAATGATAGAGGAGACAGACTTATCCAGTTCTGTGAAGAAAACCAGCTGGTCATATGTAACACCTTTTTTGAACATCACCCAAGGAAATTATACACATGGAAAAGCCCAGGAGATGTAACACGTAATCAAATCGACTATATCATGATAAAACATAGATTTAAGAACAGTGTCACAAGTGCAAAGACACATCCTGGCGCCGACATAAATTCAGATCACAATCCAGTTGTCATCAAAGTAAATATAAAGCTGAAAAGAGCAGGAAACAGAAGACAGGAGGAACCCCAGATAGAAATATCAGCGCTGAAACAACCAGATATAAAACAGAAATATTTAATCGAAGTCAAAAATAAATACCAACAGTTATTGACAGAAAGCATGGAGCAGTATAGAAGAGAAAACCCAGAAGAAAAAAGCAACCGCAAAATGGGAATGCTTAAAAACAAGCATACAATCAGCAAATGCAAATTTACCTAAAAAGGAGTCTAAGAAAAATCAAATTTGGATGACAGATGACATCTTGAATAAAATGGCAGAAAGAAAGAAAGCAAAAAATACTCCAGAATATAAAACAATAGACAATGACATACGTACTATGTGTAGAGAAGCAAAAGAACGGTGGATAGAAACAAAATGTAAGGAAATAGAAGACTTGGAAGCGAAGCACATGACAAGAGATATGCATGAAGAAATAAAGAAATTATCAAATCGGTCGCGGTTTGCACAAGGAGGAAGCTGTATCAAGAACAAAAATGGTGTAATATTACTTGATGAGAAAGACATATCAAACAGATGGGCAGAATACGTAAAAGAACTATTCGAGGACAACAGAGGTAAAAAACCATCACCAGATTCTAATGAAGGCCCACACATTCTCAGATCAGAAGTAGAGAATGCCATTCATATGATACAAAAAGGAAGATCAGCAGGCATGGATAACATAAACATTGAAATGATAGAAGCTCTGGAGAGCTTTGGTATAGATACAATCACAGAAATATGCAATGATATATACAATACAGGATATTTACCACACGACATGAAGACATCAGTTTTTATAACATTGCCCAAAAAAAACCAAATGCAACAGAATGTTCAGACTTCAGAACAATCAGCCTGATGAGTCATGCAATTAAGATACTGCTCAAAATCATACAGGAAAGAATAAAAAGTAAAGTAGACAGCGAAATCCAAGAAGAACAGTTTGGTTTTAGACGGAACAGTGGAACAAGAGAGGCAATATTTTGCCTAAGAAGATTAGCAGAAAAATATACAGAGGTCCAAAAAAGTATGTATATGTGCTTCATTGACTATAAGAAGGCTTTTGACAGAATCCATCATGAGAAAATAATTGAATGCCTCAAAGACATAGGTATTGATGGAAAAGATATAAGAATACTCAGTAACCTTTATTGGGAGCAAACTGCCACAGTAAGATCGGGAAGGAATTATTCACCATACATAGAAATAAAAAGAGGTGTCAGACAAGGTTGTGTGCTGTCCCCCTGCCTATTTAATTTATACACCGAAAAAATTTTCAAACAGATACAGGAAATACCAGGACTGAACATCAGTGGAAGATCAATAAACAACCTTAGATATGCAGATGATACCGTGTTGTTAGCTGAAAGCGAACAGGAGTTACAAGAACTAGTGAAGCAAGTGAACAGTATAAGTCATGAATATGGACTCGACATTAATATTGAGAAAACAAAAACTATGATAATTAGCAAAACAGATGATAAACCCACATTAAAGATAAGCGTAAATGGGAAAATCCTGGAACAAGTCAAGAGCTACGTATATCTTGGTCATATAATAACAGAAGATGGCAGATGTGAAACAGAAATCAAGAAGAGAATAGGAATGGCCAAAGCTACATTCAACAACATGAAACATATACTGACATCCAAACAGTTATCTCATAAATTAAAACTGAGAATCATAAAGTGTTATATATATTCTGCATTTCTGTATGGTGCAGAAACATGGACGATGAATAAGCATTTGGAAGAAAGAATTGAGGCTCTTGAAATGTGGATATATAGAAGAATGGGGCGTATCTCATGGAAAGAGATGAAAACAAATAAGGAGGTCCTAGAAAATCTAGGTATGAAAAGAGAACTAATGAGAGAGGTCAAAGTTCGGCAGCTAAAATACTTTGGCCACATAAAAAGGCATAACACCTTGCAGAAGACCATAACAGAAGGGAGAGTTGAAGGTAAACGTGCAAGGGGAAGACAGCGCTATAAGTGGGAAGATAACATCAAGAGATGGACGGGAAAGAGTCTATCAGAGTGTACCACCAAGACAAGAGACAGAAGACGTTGGAGATCCATTACAGCCAACCTCCGTTGTGGAGATGGCAACTGATGATGATGATGAAAATAGTAACAGAGACTGCACCTCTGCAAATAATCTGTGTTCGCCCGATGTTCAGGTAAGTTGTAATATGTACACTTCATAATTTTATATTTGCATTTTAACATGTATAATTTTCTTCTTGTGGGTGTGCAGTTGCATATGAGGCTTGCAACCTAATCACTGTAAATAACATTTTACATGAACACCCTCTGCGAGAGCTGGTTACTGCTTCCTGCGGGTTTTCTTACAAGGAACTAACAGCAGAGATGGCCAAGGATCCACACAGAGCAAGGAGTGGATAATGATATCATGGTGTATGTAATTATTATACTAACACTATATATTTCAATTTCCGCTGTCCAAAAGCGCTATCAGCTGACTCAATGGGTTAAAATTAACGTTCAAGGAGGATACAAATTCTGAGGAAGTAGAAAGTGATGGATAGAAGCGGAGGTTGCGTGATACCTATAGCAGAAGACCCAATAACTCAAAAGAGGCATTTGTTTCACTCTTAACTTGTGATACAAGTTGGCAGTAGTCGATGCTAGACACCAAAATCAGACAAGTCTTGCATCCTTTGTTGTTACCCCAGCCATACTGCCTGGGACTTGCTACTGCCACCGAACGTGACTATTGAAGAGATGGACAAGTCGAAGGCACTTATGGGAACGTTGAAGCAGACGCCAACCGACCTCCCATCTGCAGCTAAGTACCATAGCAATGCAGCCAATAGTCACTTACAAGTTTGTTTTCTAAAAAATATCCACGTGCATATATATATATAATATATATATATATATATATATATATATATATATATATATATATATATATATATATATATATATATATATATATATATATATATATATATATATATATATATATATATATATATATATATATATACATACATACAAGGGGCTTGACATAAGTCTTGGGCCTGACCATGAAGGAGTCACAGTAGGAAGATGAAACTTGGCACATTTAAAGTTCATCATATTTGCACTGAATGTGTGAAGTACGCGTTTGTTTCTTTAATGGGTTTTCCCGCTACGGTGCACGGCACAAAGTACCCTATTGACCGGATCTGCTGCTCCAAAGATTTGACAAAACAATGGAAAAGAAGGAGGCCAGAGTTGTGATAAAATTTCTAATGTTTCAAGGAAAAACACCTACAGAAATACACAGGGAGATGGAACCAGTGTTTCGTGATTCTTGTCCTCGGTAAAAAAAAAACTGGTGTCAACAGTTTAAGTGCATCTCCCCAACACCTGACAAGCCGAGAGCGCAGAAATCTGCAGGAAAAGTGATGCTTACTGTTTTTTGTGATGCCAAAGGTGTCCTGTTGAAAGATTATCTGCCTCGTGGCAACACAGTTAATGGACAGTCCTATGCAGATCTTCTCACCAAACTAAGAAAGGTTGTGAGCAGGAAACGATGGATAACGCGCACTCAAAATCTTCCTTTGCTTCAAGGCAACGCGCCCTCTCACAAAGCAGGCCTTGTGCAGCTAGCAGCCAACAATTTGAATATTGAAATTCTTCCACACCCACCATATTCTCCAGATTTGGCTCCATCAGACTTTTTTCTATTCCCAAATCTTAAAAAACAGCTAAAGGAAATCATTTTGACAGCGATGAAGAGGTTATACTGGCATGTGATGACTGGTTTAGTTTGAAAAATAGGGTGTTCTACTCCCAAGGTCTTTTCAAGGTCAAGCAGAGATGGCAGAAGTGGGTCAATTCAGACGGTGGCTATATTGAAAAGGAATAAACACTATACAAAATTTCAGCTCTCTGTGACATGTCCTTCATGGTCAGGTCCAAGACTTATGTCAAGCCCCTTGTGTATATATATATATATATATATATATATATATATATATATCTATATATATATATATATATATATATATATATATATATATATATATATATATATATATATATATATATATATATATATATATATACTTTTTTTCACCTTAATTCCAGTCCCTGTTTTCATTATTGTTTATTGTTTGCTTTATGCACTATCCACTTCCGCTTTCCGGTTTTGTGGCAACCACATTTGCTCCAACATGTGAAAAAACTCGAAGAGAGTATTGTTTCTCTTATTTCTACAGTTTCATGTTCTCCACTTACGTAAGTATGAACAGTTATTAACAGAACGCATGGAGCAATACAGCTGAGAAACCCCAGACGAAATAGTTACCACAAAATGGGAATGTTTAAAAACAAACATACAATCAGCAAATACAAATTTACATAATAAGGAGTTTAATTAAAGTCAAATTTGAATGACAGATGACATCTTGAATAACATAGCAGAAAGACAGAGCAAAAACACTCCACAAAATAAAATAATACAAATAATAAAATACATACTATGTGTAGGCAAGCAAAAGAGCAGTCAATCAACATCAATCAATACCCGTTAGCTGCGCGAGGAGCATAGGCCTTCAACAAACACATGCAAAGTCTTCCTGTCCTGTGCCATCCGCTCAAGTTCTTTCCATGTTTTCTTCATCATTTTCCCCTCTGTTTCCAGTTCTCTTCTCCATGTGTTATTGGTCTACCTCTGCCTCTCTTTCCCTGTGGATTCCAGCAAAAGGACTGCCAGTTCTTCTATTCTACGCAAGCCCCCATTTGTAAAAGTCTGTAGCTTTTTAGTTGTTGTTTTTGTTGTTCTCCGTGTCTCATACAATAGGACTGACTTCACAATTGAGTTGAAGATTCTTATTTTCGTGTTGATTTCTCTTGTTCTCCATACGTTTCCCAATGCAATGAAAGCTCCTTTTGCTTTTTTTATTCTTATTTTAATATCATTGTCTGTCCCTCCAACTTTGTCTATATTACTGCCAAGATATATAAGTATATAAACCAATGAAACGGTATTGAATCAATTTTACAATTAACGGTTCACATGGAACAAGGGTCGTTTCGGGTTTTACCCTTCGTCAGCCACAAACAGGTGACAAAGACAAGAATTACATATAGGTAGTACAAAAACATACGATGATGAGAAACAATACCAAATGAGCGATGCAAGCAGATGGCAAAAGTAAACACCCACAGTGATGAGCGAAACAAGAACAATAATAATACAAGAAAATCGTAAAACCTGAAAGAAATACCGAAACAAGATAGTAAATAATCAACAAAACGAAAAAAAAGAATGAGCAAAACTTCGGAACAAGTAAAAGGTCACTTAGCTAGATTTTACTGCACCAACAGGCAGGCTTCAGGCAGCATAGGTCTACAGAGGACCAAGTCACCTACATTGCACAGGAAATCGAAGATGCTTTCCAAGAAGGAAAACACACTTTAGCAGACTGGGTAGACATGGAGAAAGCATTTGATAAAGTTTGGAAAGATGGGCTAAGAGTTAAAATGCTTAAATATGGAGTTTGTGGAAGAATGTATAACTGGATCAGCCACTACCTAACAAACAGAAGAGCTAGAGTGCAGGTGCACGGACAGTTAAGCAAAAAGACCACAATGGAACATGGAGTTCCACAGGGTGGGGTCCTTTCCCCAACACTCTTCCTCATATATATATAAATGATATAACAGAAAACATCCACAAGAATGTCCACAACTCCCTCTATGCTGATGACCTGGCCATGTGGACTTCAGAAGAATACATCACCACAGCAAGAGTGCGCATGCAGGATTCACTGCTAGCCCTTGAAAGTTGGTCCAGAAAGTGGTTGCTCAAAATAAATGAACACAAAACTACACACACTATTTTTACCTTGTCAAATAAACCACAGCAAGCAAAGCTACAACTAAATGGGCAGGCAGTACGAGAAGATGAAACACCAACATACTTAGGAATCACACTAGACCGCCGAATGACGTGGAAATCACAGATAAACAAAATACAGCTAAGGGCAAAATTTCGCATGGCCATCATGAAAAAGTTAGCTGATACCACATGGGGTGCTGATGAGAATATCCTCAAAAAGCTGTACACAGGCAGAGTCAGGGGTGCTGTTGAGAATATCCTCAAAAGGCTGTACACAGGCAGAGTCAGACCTGCTATGGAATACGGCATCACAGCTTGGTCGACGGCAGCAAAGTCAAATTTTGACAGAGTAAACAGACTCCAAAACCAAGTAGCACGTATTATAACAGGGGCCCTCAAGTCCACACAAATCAACCATATGGAAAGCATTATAGGGCTACAGTCAATGGAGGATAGACGTAACAGCAGAGTCCTAAAACAAGCTGAAAAATTTAAGAGACTCGAAGGACACCCCATGTTCCAAAGAATGAATAGGCTAGGAAGAGGCAGGCTCAAGCGAACTAACTTTGTAGCCCAAGCAAAAGAAAAAATTAGCAAAAATACCATGCTAGCAAGCTCAGTTGCAAAGAAAATCCCAACAAGCTCAACTATCCCACTGTGGAAAATAAGATGCTTTCCTGAGTTAAAATCTGATAGTCCAGGCATTGAAAGTAAGGGAACACAGACAGAAACACAAAGAAAGTGTATAGCAACCAAGTATATTGACCAAAAATTCTCAGCAAAGCTTTGGACACATGCATATACTGATGGTTCAGCAAAAAATGCAGTTGAAAATGGGGGTGCCGGCATCCTTATAAAATTAAAGAATAGAATCCACTCTATGGCAACTGCCACTGGCAAATACTGCAATAACTTCAGTGCTGAAGCTGAAGCCCTGAAACAGGCAGCTGAAACTCTTATTGAATGCAAAGCACAGGCAGAAAAACAGATAGTAATCTTTACAGATGCCCTCTCAGTAATATCAGAGCTGAAGAGCCATCAAACTAAAGGACTGAAAGATCTGATAATCTCCCTTGAAAGACTAGCCAAATGCTTCAACAAGTGCACTATCCAGTGGATACCAGCCCATTGCAACATACCAGGAAATGAGGAGGCAGACAAACTTGCTAAGGAAGGAGGTGCCTTACAACAAAATGATATAGAGACAACTTACGCAATGGCAAAGACTACTATAAAGGCTACATTCATGTCCAAATGCGAAAGAGAGCATCCGGGCCATTTGAAAAATGATGCATATCATCAACTATCCAGGAAAGAACAGGTCATCATTTTTCGGCTACGCACTGGACACAACAGATTGAGATACCATCTATACCACAAATAAAAGATTGGTGCAACATATCTCTGCACCTGCAGTACCAGCCCGATGACGGTCGAACACCTCCTGCAGTAATGCCCAAAATACAGTAATGAACGGAGTAGCATATGGCAACAACCCACTTCTGTCAACGGAAAACTGTTTGGAGATGTCGGGAACCTTGAGTTGACTACTGCCTTTATTAGAGTCATAAATGTGGAAGTCTGAAGGCGAACGAGGAAGAAGAAGAAAACTTAGCTAGATCCGTAGATGCTTGAAATAGAATACCTTATTACTCTGTCCAAGAAATCTCGAAGGAAGTGACGCATAAGATAGCGACAATTTAAAAAGATACAAAAGGATACGAAACGAACCAACACCAAAACATAAGAAGATAAATCGAAAAAACAACGAATAAAGAAGAATGAAAAAGAGAGAAAAGCTACCAGAATTTATGCAAAAATATTGTTGAATATTAAGGCCTTCAGGGGATAAAATGCCCATTTGAAAAATAAGACGATTTTCCAACGAAAAGCGAGTTCGGTCATCACCGAGACATGAAAGGAGGGCAGTGACATAAATATCGGATTTACCTGAATGGTCAGGCCTATTGAAATGAAGGGCCACCGGTAAATGTTTGCCTTGATAGATGTCATTCAAATGCTCATGAAACCTGTCTGCCAAACGTCTGCCAGTTTCACCAATATAGGTAATGCCACACCTCTTGCAGATGATAGCATAAATCAGGTTTCTGGATTCGCACGAGAAAGACTCTCTAATGATAAATTTTCCTTTCGGAAAAGTGACGGTCTGAGTTTGGAGTACAAACGGACAGCTCTTACATATACGGCGTTGGCACGGTTTAGTATCAAAGTATGAAGGGCTATGCCTGTTTATGGGCCACTTTGAATATTTGGTCTTTCAAAGTTACGATGGACCAATACCCGAGTTTTACCGTCGTTATATTGATGATGGTATTGGCATTACAGACATGTCTGAGGTAGACCTCCGTCGATTTATTGACTATGTTGGTAATTTAAATCCTGCCATCAAATTCACTTCTGAAATTTCTACGATTTCAGTGATCTTCCTTGACATCACTATGACTATTAGCCCTACTGGTCTTAAAACGTCTGTTTATTATAAGGCTACTGACGTTCACAGTTTCTTTCTTTATACCTTATCGCATCCTCTTAGTTGTAAAAATTCCATTCCCTTTTCTCAACGTCTTCGCTTGCGTCGGTTATGTCACAATGACGATGATTTCCATCAGCGAGCTCAAGAGATGCTCGAGTTCTTTCGCCGACGTCTTTATCCAGAACATGTTTTATCTGATGCTCTTAATCGTATATTACGCGTCACTCGTCAGATGGCACTCACTACTAAACCTTCTGTCCAATCTGACAGACTCAAACTGGTTCTAACTTTCCATCCTCACTGTCTGACGGTGAAGAGAATTCTGTTTCGACATCTGCCTATTCTCCACTCTGATCCTGATACCAGAGAGTTGTTTCGCGATACACCTTTGGTGGCATATCGTAGGGATAGGAATTTTAGGGATATTCTTGTACACAGTCGCTTGCGACATACTAGCCCTTCATACTGTGATAGCGCCATCTTGAGGTCTGTCGTTCTCGGCGCTGGCCCCATCTGGGCAGTCATGTTGTCTATGTGGTTTAGTGCCTTTTGATCACGTTATCTTCAAGCAGATTTATTACAAGGTCATAATAAGCCTACGAATTAGCTGTGTTTTTGCTCTAAGTTGTGTAAATCTGTGTTTTCATGCATTCTGGAGCAATTATCGCGTGTGTTATCTGTGTGGCGCAGATTAATGCGCGTAAGCGCGCAGTAAATTGAGTGGTTAGGCCAGGGCCTATAAAAGGGGTAGCAAGTGGCGAAACTGGGATTGTTGAGACAGCCGCCCAGTGAGAACAGACGAAGAAGACACACAAGAGCCAAGCTGTAAATACCTTGAGCACACAGTCTATGAACACTGACTGGGTGTTCGTTTGATTGTTTGTTGGATTGTTTGTTTGGTGTTCGGTTCTGTTCGGTAGAATTAAATGTTGATCTGCATAAGGCTTTGGGTTGCTTGAATTGTTAAGTCTGCTGCTGAGAGGGTTGCAAGCAACCAATAATTGCAACTCCTGTCAAACGATCCTTTATAAATTTTCTTGGTGCACTGGTCTTGGGTGTGAGGTACCCCTAGCGCCCCTGTCACAAGTGGCGTCGTCGACAGGATTGACAGACAGCACGCAGTGAAGCAACTCTTCAGCAATCAGAGCAGCAACAGCCGAAACAGTAGAACACCCAGTTCAGTGCAAGGCGAGGGACGGGATCATCCAGTTTGTCAAGATTTCTAGTCAACTCTACTAGCAACAAGATGGCGGCACGCAACACACGCGCTGCTAGTAGAACTGATAACGAAGATGTGGCTGAGGTGGATGACCCTGTGGTAGGGCTGGATCGTCAACAAGAACGAGTGCAGTACATCGTGGTACCTACTCACAAGAGAGTGCGGTGCTTTGGGGAGCGCACGGGTCCTACGGCCGAGGAATATGTCAGAGAGGTGAGAGCTGCCTGGAGAGTAGGGATGATGAGTAAAGAGGACCAGGCAGATGTTATTCTTGACAGTGTGACCCCAAGTGTCCGCAGGGAGCTGAGAATTTAGGCTGATGATGATGACCCAGAATCGATGCTACATTCCATTCTTAGGGTGTATGGGGAGCGTCGGAGCATCCCAGAAGTAATGGCCGCGTTCTACTCTACCCGGCAAGGTGCAAGGGAGTCTCTTTGGGAATTCTCCCATCGCATTCACGAGGTGTTTGAAAGTGTTGTAAGGGCACAAAAGCAGAACAACGTCACTCCTTTGGCGCCATCCTTTCTTCGTGACCAGTTTGCTGCTTGTCTGAGAGATGACCTACTAAGAAAGCTTGCAAAGGAAATGATCATCAAGGAGCCAACAGCATCGTTCACGTCGGTGAGGGACTATGCCCTACGGTTTTTGGAGACTGAGCCCACTTCTGGGGCTGGTGTTGCCAGTGTCGAAGCAGCTTCGGGGGCTGGTGTTGCCAGTGTTGAAGTGGCAAGAACAGAGACTGTGTCAGATACGCATGCATTAAACGCAGAAGTAGAGCGGCTGAGAGCACAGGTGGCTCAATTAGAGGCTAAAATTAATGCGATGTCTCAGGAGCAGGGGAGACGTACCAGGACAGTTCGTTGTTTTAGATGCAGAGAACTAGGCCACGTACAGAATCGATGTCCACAAAGCATTAAACTAGACCCCTCTGCGGCTGGGAGTCAGGTTACAGAAAGGGAGCAGAATGGCTCAAAGATAAAGATGGTTGGTGGTCGACCGGAGTGTGAGGCGCTTATTGCAGGGAAGAAAGTCAAAGGCGGCCAGGGATGTAAGGGTAGCAGGAGGCGACCCAGGGCACCAAGGAAGCCTAGGAAAATAAGATGCTTCAACTGTGGAGACCTTTCGAACCACATGGCAGCCAAGTGTCCCCAGGGCCCGCTTCCTAAGCGATGTTTCCATTGTAGGTCCCCGGACCATTTGATATCGGTTTGCCCATCAAAGAGCGCCCTCTCTAAGCGTACCAACACATCTACATTGCCATCACAGTGCAAGCCAAGAGATGGCCGTGGCAACTGTCACCATAAGGGCGCCGGGAAAAGTGGTCGGCATTTAGAGGAGGAGACTCATCTAAAACTCGTTGAAGGACAAGTTTCCAGGCTACGAGGGGCGCACGTAAGAGCAGAGCCACCGTTGCAGAGTTTTGCAGCAGTCCGGAAAGAGAGATGTGACAAGCTGTCGTGTTCTACTCCACTACAGGTCGGAGAATTGGTGAAGAAGAGAATGCACGACGCTGAGAGATCCGAGATTCGTGATATGTGGTCAGAAGACGAGTAAGTTGTAGTTCGTGCTCCCACAATGACAGGGGGTCCATATATCATCCAACGAATGGACAGAGCGAGTCCGAGCATTAGAGTAACCAGCAATGACCTGAGACGAAGTGAAGGAAAAGGTGATCCTCCAGATTTGGAGAATACGACTGAAGCGCCTGATTTAGTGCAGTTGTCGGGACGACAACAAAATCAGGCGGGGAATATGTGACAGCGCCATCTTGAGGTCTGTCGTTCTCGGCGCTGGCCCCATCTGGGCAGTCATGTTGTCTATGTGGTTTAGTGCCTTTTGATCACGTTATCTTCAAGCAGATTTATTACAAGGTCATAATAAGCCTACGAATTAGCTGTGTTTTTGCTCTAAGTTGTGTAAATCTGTGTTTTCATGCATTCTGGAGCAATTATCGCGTGTGTTATCTGTGTGGCGCAGATTAATGCGCGTAAGCGCGCAGTAAATTGAGTAGTTAGGCCAGGGCCTATAAAAGGGGTAGCAAGTGGCGAAACTGGGATTGTTGAGACAGCCGCCCAGTGAGAACAGACGAAGAAGACACACAAGAGCCAAGCTGTAAATGCCTTGAGCACACAGTCTATGAACACTGACTGGGTGTTCGTTTGATTGTTTGTTGGATTGTTTGTTTGGTGTTCGGTTCTGTTCGGTAGAATTAAATGTTGATCTGCATAAGGCTTTGGGTTGCTTGAATTGTTAAGTCTGCTGCTGAGAGGGTTGCAAGCAACCAATAATTGCAACCCCTGTCAAACGATCCTTTATAAATTTTCTTGGTGCACGGGTCTTGGGTGTAAGGTACCCCTAGCGCCCCTGTCACAATACTTTGATACTAAACCGTGCCAACGCCGTATATGTAAGAGCTATCCGTTTGTACTCCAAACTCAGACAGTCACTTGTCCGAAAGGAAAATTTATCATTAGAGAGTCTTTCTCGTGCGAATCCAGAAACCTGATTTATGCTATCATCTGCAAGAGGTGTGGCATTACCTATATTGGTGAAACTGGCAGACGTTTGGCAGACAGATTTCGTGAGCACTTGAATGACATCTATCATGGCAAACATTTACCGGTGGCCCTTCATTTCAATAGGCCTGACCATTCAGGTAAATCCGATATTTATATCACTGCCCTCCTTTCATGTGTCGGTGATGACCAAACTCGCTTTTCGTTGGAGAATCGTCTTATTTTTCAAATGGGCGTTTTATCTCCTGAAGGCCTTAATGTTCAACAATATTTTTTGCATAAATTCTGGTAGCTTTTCTCTCTTTTTCATTCTTCTTTATTCGTTGTTTTTCGATTTATCTTCTTATGTTTTGGTGTTGGTTCGTTTCGTATCCTTTTTGTCACGTAGCGTTTAAAGGATAAGAGAATTATTTAGAGGAAATAATAGATCTGATGTGGAAGATTTGGCTCAAGGAATCCCTGCTGGGTTTTCCCACTTCCGAAGGGTGACGAAGAGGGTAAATTCTCCTAACTCGACAGGTCTGGAAAAGATTGTAAGGAGATATTTGGTCTCTCGCTACCGTCGTCCCCTTCTCAGTTATCTATTATTATTATTCTTTAAATTATATTATATTTTACGAGCCCCCCCTCCCTTATAAAGGAAGATAAACATAGACAATATTCAACATCTAATGGAAGGAACAAAGCGTGGGGTACAGTATATACACCCAATTGGTTTATTGCAATAAAGTGAATAGATGGTGAATGATAGTATTGTCGATGGAATTAGTGTCTGCTGTATGTATTATGTGTCTCACAATTCACGTGTTTTTCATCATGGATGACTAAACTTTGTGGCATTGATTAGGTGAGTTTCCTTTGTCGTGGACTTAGCTTTTCAGCCCCCGGCTGATAGTGAAGTGTGGTTAGTTCTCCGGTCTCCTGACGTTGCCCCGGTAGGTCTTGAATGGTTCGGATTTGCCTTCTCTGTGCTCGACTCCGTATTCTGCGCTGAGATTGGACTGTCGTGCAAGGCTCCACCATAGACTACTCAAAGATGGACGCTAACCCGCAATTAGACACGTGGCTTCAGTGCTTTTAATGCGAATTGGGTTAGACCTAGCTGTCTCAAGGGTTCCGGGCAAGTGAAGAATGCTCGTGTTTGGCGCACTTTTAGCGGGACATTTCCTCTTGGACACGTGATCCATAGCGTGCATCATGTGACATTAGCGTCAAATAAACGCTCCAATCAATAGCGTTAAAAGTCACGTGGGGTCTTCCTAAAGTGGCATAAACTGGTTTTATCAGCTTAAGCAGTCTTAAATTAAAACAGGTTCCTAGCTACCGAGGTCATTGGTCAACAATGACGTCGTATCTAAAAATAGCGAGGAGGAAATACTGAATGCTAGGAGAATTTCCGCCAGTGACAATTCCCGGGACTTTGCGATCATGCATTGAGGATGAGAAAAAAAACGATGTCCGTAAATAATAAAAAAAATGAAGAGAAGATTGGGCAAGTTGTCACACAAGCCCCTCCTCAAGTTTGACGTTCCGTCCAACTCCTCTTGTCCTGTCTTCCTCTTCTTTTCCAGTTTCTCATATCTCCTCGGTTGCGTCCGGGTGTCTGCTCAAAAAATCTGCCCCTACGTTGTTCTTCCCAGGTATGTATTCTATGTGAAAGGAATATGGCTGCAACAGTAGTGACCATCTCATAAGCCGGGCATTAAGGTTCTTCGACGCTGCAAGAAATATCAACGGTTGGTGATCACACTGCACCGTGAACTTTTTCCCGTATAAATATGGTTGAAACTTCTGCACAGCCCATATTAGCGACAGACATTCTCGTTCGATGGTAGAGTAGTTCTGTTCAGCAGGGTTCAATTTCCTACTATCATATGCGATGGGGAATAGAGTTGCAGAAGGTCTATCACTAGGCTGCAGGAGAGTGGCTCCTATCCCTATATTGCTAGCATCTGTTCGCAGCGTAAAGTTCAGAGTTAAGTCAGGCAGTCGCAGAATTGGCCTAGCTGTGAGTTTCTCCTTCAGCAGCGTGTAAGCATTTTCGCACTCCGCTGTCCAGGTTACTTTGTCCGGGTTCCCATTCTTGGTTAATGCGGTCAGTGGCGCACTCAGGGTATTAAAATCTTTAATATATCTCTGGTAGAAGCCACATAGAGACACAAATGACCTTACATCCTTTTTAGTCTGGGGTCGTGGGGCCCGCTGTAACTTCTCAATATTACGCGCATCTGGGAACATGCATCCATGCGAGATAGTGTGTCCCAGGAATTCTAGTTGCTCGCAGGCAATTTGACATTTTGTAGGGCGAGCGGTGAGTCCTGTTTCTCTAAGTCTTTCGAAGAGTAGGGAAACTGCGTCCAGGTGCTCCTCAAAGGTGTTCGTGGCAATAAGTATGTCGTCCATGAAATTACTTATCCCAGGGTGGTTCAGGGGTTCCAGTAGCTTCCTCATCATACGAATAAAGACGCTTGGGGCGTTGCTTAGCCCAAATGGCAATACATTAAACTCGTAATGGCCCTCAGAAGTACTAAATGCTAACACGTGTCGAATTTCCTCTTTTACCGGGATCTGGTAGTACCCTTTACTAAGGTCTATCTTCGAAAGGTATCGTGCTCTACTCAGCTTGATGAAAAGCTGATTCTGATCCGGTAAGGGCTCCGCTTGAAATTCCGTTACAGCGTTGAGCCTTCGGTAGTCTATGCAGAGGCGATGTTCTCCTGTGGATTTTCTAAGCAACACTACACTCGCACTATAAGGCGACTCTGATTTTGAGATAATATTTTCCTTAAGCAGGTACTCGATTTCCTCACTCAATGCCTTTGCTTTAGCATAAGGAACAGGATAGTTCTTAACTCGTACCGGGGCGAGGTCTGTTAGCTTCATATCAAATTCTATCAGGTTGGTCATGCCAGGTTTTATCCGTGAGTGTACTAGTGTGTTTTCTCAACAACTGTGGAACCAGTGCCTGCTGATCCTCCGTTAAAGTTGAACTAATCTGAACATCTTGTTGAGTTTCGCACTGACGAAGAGGGTATTCACAGGAGGTCAGGGGTTCTGCCTCAGTTTCCGTCGCAATAGCCAGTGTCAGGAAATGTGCTGGTTCTGCACCTGGTCTTTCATAATATCGCTTCAGCAGGTTTATGTGGTAAATTTTCTGCTTCCCCTTTATGGCAATCTTGTAATTGGTGCGCGACATTTTCTCAACAATTTTATATGGACCTCTCCACCCGATTTGCAATTTATTATTGCTACTGGGCAGGAGTAATAATACCTGTTCTCCTACTTCTAGCTCCCTATCCTTCGCAGTGCGGTTGTAGTAACGCGCATGTTTACGACGGGCACGGCGTACATTTTCCTTTGCCAGTTCCCATCCTGTTTTAAGGCGTTGGGTCAACTCCTTCACGTATTGGGATGCAGAGGTGACCGTCTCATCAGCTTTATCATCTGTCCAAGTACGTAACAGTGCCTCTAAAGGTCCTTTTATAGGTCTACCAAACAGCAATGTGGCAGGAGGCATCCCAGTAGAATTGTGGGGTACTTCGCGGTAAGCAAATAGTGCTGCGGGTAAGTATTGATCCCAGCTCTCTGGTTTTTCCTGCGCAAGTTTCCGAAGGATGGAAATAAGGGTCCCGTTAAACCGCTCCACCTGGCCATTTGCCTGGGGGTGGTAGGGAGAGGTGTGGATATGTCGGGCCTGAAATATCCTAAACACTTCCTCGGTGAGTTTTCCTCGGAATTGGGAACCATTATCTGTCAGGATCTGTGACGGAAACCCTAGCCGAGTAAATATGGTGAGCAGAGCCTCAGCAACATGCTTAGAATCACAGGCGGGCATAGCAATTGCCTCTGCCCACATGGAGCAACAATCCACTAACGTGAGTATATAACTGTTTCTCTCTTTGCTACGAGTAAGTGGACCCACAATATCCACCGCTACTCGTTCGAAGGGTGTGCCCAAGATTGGCATTTCTCCCAGAGTGGCTGGGGCCGTCCAGTGTTTCGGCGCTGTCCTCTGGCACTGCGGGCATGATTTCACATATCTCTGGATATCGGCGTTTATACCTGGCCAATAATAATGACATGAAATACGCTGAATCGTGGCACTTATGCCCATGTGGCCACTAAACGGAAGGGCATGGCCCATTTCTAGGACCTGGGCTCGGTATGCTGATGGAACCACAAGTTGCCCATGTTCCTGTCCTCCATTTCCTGCTTTCCGATGCAACAGCCCATTTTTCTTGTAGAAGTCTCCCTTTTGGAGAGGAGTGTGCGCTCTCGGTAGTTTTTTGTAGCAGGGTGCTAGAGATTGATCCTCCGTTTGTGCCTTTTTTAATTCCTCAGGAAGGATGTTGGGTGGGGATTCCAACTCCGTATTCCGTTTGGCCTGTCCTCTAGTGGTGACAGCCGCCACAACCAGAGGGTGAATGGGTTCTCCCAAGAACACATACCTACACCCTAAGATCAAGGGATAAATAGGGTCGTCCAAGATCGCTGCACGGATTTCCCCAGTCACATATTTTGATTTGACCTTAATCTTGGCTATGGCCAAACGCATAGGTGCTGCACTTTTAGTAGGTCCTTGTATGTCTATAGTGTCTTCTGTCATCTGGTCAGGCTTGACTAGGGATGCACAGACAACTGCGTCGAATGCAAGGCCTGTATCATAAAGGCAGGTCACCTCTTGGTCATTTACGAGGACTGTCTCAACGACCGGGGGATGTCGGGGTTTGTCCAGAGGTTCTTCCGGTCCATTTCCCCTTGCGGCACTTTTACGTAAGCAGGCAGCATGATGAGGTGGGTTTTTCCGATTGCACTCCTGCGTATTGTGGGTGATGGTTCTACAGTGCTTACACCATTTTTCCCCTTGCCTCTGCTGCTGGAAATTAGATCTCTGAGTAGTCTTGTAGTCTGGCTTGTCATGCTTTTTGAAGTTAGTATACGGTGGTTTCACTTGGGGGTCCATGTGTGACTGAGCTGTCTGTCTAGGTACGTAATCTGGTTGTTTCCGTCTGGGTGGTGGATTCTCTGATAGTGCTGCCTGATATCGTTCCGCTAACTGGACTATGGATTCTAAAGTGCTGGCCCCATTCTCTGTCAGGAATCTTCTCATGTCGGAAGTCATGGTGTCCTTCAGTTGTTCGATCATGACCATTTCCTTCAGGCCTTCCCAATCATGAGTAAAATTCCCTAGGGCACCCCACTTCTCCACGTAGGAATCCAGTCTCGCAGCAAACTGAGCAAAGTTCTCTCCGACTTCCCTCCTAGAGTTACGGAACCTCTTCCTATAGGCGTCAGCATGTAGCTCATAACGAACCAATAGTGCCTTTTTCAAAGAGTCGTAGTCATCCTGTAAACCTGGAGGAAGCTTGCTATACACGTCATAAGCAGTTCCTCTAAGCCCTTGCGACAGTTTCAGGTTCCATTTGCTCTTCTCCAAACCAAACGTGGTGGCAAACTTCTCAAATTTGTCGAGATACCTATCGATCGAGTCGGCTTGTTCCGAGAAAGCTTCAAATGGAAACGTCAAAGGTCCCAAAGTTGACATGAGTGAGGATGGCAAAGGTCCGGTGCCCCCTGCGTGCAAGGAGGGCATATCATCTGACCGTGGCGATAGGTTGCCTGAGGAGGTAGATGCGGTCGCACCGGCTACTGGTTCAACTCTTTGAGCTTGTCCCTGCATCTCTAACTGCTTCATCTTCAATGCATGCTCGCGTTTCATCTCTCTCGCTTCTTTCTCTAGCGTCTACAGCTTTTATCCTCTCATCTATTTCTGCTAACTTTATTCGCTCTTCTCTTTCAGCTTTCGCTGTTTCTCGAGCGTAATACTTATCAGTCTCGACACTGACATAATTTGCAAGGTCCACCCCACTATAACCTAGATCTCGACCGGCCTCCCCTAGTGCTGCCTTAAGCTTAACTATTTCAGCCATCTTTTGCAGTTAAAGTCCACACTGAGTAAGCTAGTGCTACCTTCCAATAGTATTTCTAGCAACAAGTAAATACTAATTATTTATCCGACTGCTGTAGAATGAAATTACTACAGTTATGGAGACTTAAGGTCTGTAATTCAATGAAATACAAAATCAAGAACTAACTTAATTAAACACAACATATATAAAGGGATTCACCAATCAATGCCTGAATTTCTAGAAAAAATGTTTTCTGTCTTTCTAGAGCTCACTGTGTGAAAATACATGTGTTAAAATGGTATACTGTAATGACTGAATGGATGATACTATCCCAGAGGTATGATAAAATACATAAGTTCAAATCCCGGACCGAGACACCAGTGTCACGTAGCGTTTAAAGGATAAGAGAATTATTTAGAGGAAATAATAGATCTGATGTGGAAGATTTGGCTCAAGGAATCCCTGCTGGGTTTTCCCACTTCCGAAGGGTGACGAAGAGGGTAAATTCTCCTAACTCGACAGGTCTGGAAAAGATTGTAAGGAGATATTGGTCTCTCGCTACCGTCGTCCCCTTCTCAGTTATCTATTATTATTATTCTTTAAATTATATTATATTTTACGAGCCCCCCCTCCCTTATAAAGGAAGATAAACATAGACAATATTCAACATCTAATGGAAGGAACAAAGCGTGGGGTACAGTATATACACCCAATTGGTTTATTGCAATAAAGTGAATAAATGGTGAATGATAGTATTGTCGATGGAATTAGTGTCTGCTGTATGTATTATGTGTCTCACAATTCACGTGTTTTTCATCATGGATGACTAAACTTTGTGGCATTGATTAGGTGAGTTTCCTTTGTCGTGGACTTAGCTTTTCAGCCCCCGGCTGATAGTGAAGTGAGGTTAGTTCTCCGGTCTCCTGACGTTGCCCCGGTAGGTCTTGAATGGTTCGGATTTGCCTTCTCTGTGCTCGACTCCGTATTCTGCGCTGAGATTGGACTGTCGTGCAAGGCTCCACCATAGACTACTCAAAGATGGACGCTAACCCGCAATTAGACACGTGGCTTCAGTGCTTTTAATGCGAGAATTCGCCGATAATTGGGTTAGACCTAGCTGTCTCAAGGGTTCCGGGCAAGTGAAGAATGCTCGTGTTTGGCGCACTTTTAGCGGGACATTTCCGCTTGGACACGTGATCCATAGCGTGCATCATGTGACATTAGCGTCAAATAAACGCTCCAATCAATAGCGTTAAAAGTCACGTGGGGTCTTCCTAAAGTGGCATAAACTGGTTTTATCAGCTTAAGCAGTCTTAAATTAAAACAGGTTCCTAGCTACCGAGGTCATTGGTCAACAATGACGTCGTATCTAAAAATAGCGAGGAGGAAATACTGAATGCTAGGAGAATTTCCGCCAGTGACAATTCCCGGGACTTTGCGATCATGCATTGAGGATGAGAAAAAAAACGATGTCCGTAAATAATAAAAAAAATGAAGAGAAGATTGGGCAAGTTGTCACACTTTTGTATCTTTTTAAATTGTCGCTATCTTATGCGTCACTTCCTTAGAGATTTCTTATACAGAGTACTACGGTATTCTATTCCAAGCATCTACGGATCTAGCTAAGTGAAATTTTACTTTTTCCGAAGTTTTGTTCATTTCTTTTTTTTCGTTTCGTTGATTATTTAATTTCTTGTTGCGGTATTTCTTTTAGGTTTTACGATTTTCTTGTATTATTATTGTTCTTTTTTCGCTCATTACTGTGGGTGGTTACTTTTTCCATCTGCGTGTATCGCTCATTTGGTATTGTTTCTCATCATCGTATGTTTTTGTAGTACCTATATGTAATTCTTGTCTTTGTCACCTGTTTGTGGCTGACGAAGGGTAAAATCCGAAACGTCCCTACTTTCATGTGAACCGTTATTTGTAAAACTGATTCAATACCGTTTTATTAGTTTATATACTTATATTCCTTATCAGTTTTACAGCCGCCCCTTAATTTATTTACTTATACTATGCCAAGATATATGTATGATTTTACATCTTTAGTGGTGTGTCTTCAAGTGCAACCTTGTTATCATTTCTTGCATTTATTCTCATAATCTTTGTCCTTTCCCTGTTTATTTTCAGGACCACTAGTTGTGGCTTTTCATCGAGAATTTTCATTTTCTCGTGCATCTGATTATGGTTATGGGACAGAAGAGCCAAGTCATCTGCAAAATCAGATCAACAAGCTGTTTAGCCAGATTCCACTGGATTCCATTTCTGTTGTGTAATTGTAGTAAAATCTGTGAGAATAATCGCTCATTTCAGTAAGATTTTAGTCATAAAATGAAATAAATAAACCAGCCCTATTGTGTCTGCCGGTGATGCTCTCACATGCCAACAACGCTGCCTTTTGTGCAGTGCTAAAGCCTATAGAACGATTCCACGGTAAAAATCTAACACGCGTTTTGGTTTCGGTTTCGAAAACGTACTACCAACATTTAACATTGTGCCAGATCTGCTGCATACATTTTGCAGCCTAGACTTATAATTAACGATTTTGCGGAAGTGTGCCGCAAAATAACTATCTGAATTGACGTATTCTGTCAACTTTAACGCTGGTAATAAGTAGTAATCCTTACATTTTTGGGTAGTGTTACACGATACAATACAAATTACACTAGTCAACAACCAAAATGTACCAGAAATGAAAATAGCTGATCTTAACTAATTTTGGTGTGCTGAAAACGAAAATGACATTAAAAAATGTTGATTGGCTCTAGTTTTCAAGATATATGCTACTAGTTTATTTTAATTACGGTCAATTTATACATATGACGCAACTGTTGTGGGCGATTGCATAATTTTTTCTAATGACCAATAAGAAGAATACAACTAGAAGTTGATGATACAATCCTACCTATGATTACATCCCCTTTGTGTATAAATATCTTATCTCTGATAACATTTTGCCATTAGTTAGTGCATTTGTCCTTATCAAAAGTATCGTAGTTAGAAATGCCTAGGACATGTGTGAACAGTGCTAATAATTTCTGTTATATATGTGGTGAGGTGACATTTGTATCACAAAAACGAAATATAGCTAAAGTGATTAAGAAGGCGTACAGTTTGTATTTTGGCTGCAGAATAGGAGATCAAGATAAGAGCTGGGCGCGACACAAATGCTGCAATACATGTGCAGCACATCTTAAACTGTGGTTGACTGGCAAAAGGCAAGCTATGCCTTTTGCAGTCCCAATGATTTGGAGAGAGCCCACTGATCATCTCAACAACTGTTACTTTTGCATGGTCCCTCCAATTGGGAAAGGCATATCAAAGAAGAAAAAATGGACTCTGGAATATCCAAACATCCCCTCTGCAATACGTCCGGTACCACATGGCGATGACCTACCAGTTCCCAAAGTGCCAGAATCATTTTCAGCTGCTTCCACTGATGAAGAAGAGGACATTGGTGGTCCTGAACCATCAACCTTAAGCGACCCAGATTTTGAGCAAACTACATCCAATCAACCACACTTAATACCCCAAGGTGAACTGAATGATCTTGCAAGAGATCTGAATTTACCGAAGAACAATGCGGAGCTTTTGGGTTCCAGATTGCAACAGTGGAATCTCCTGGCAGAAGATGTTACAATTTCTGTGTATAGGAACCGCCAGAAGCAGCTTATTACATTCTTTTTCAAAGAGGGTGACCTTTCTGCGTGCCACAACATTTCTGGTTTAATGGCAGCCCTCAAAATCAATTACATACCGGAAGAGTGGAGGCTTTTCATTGATTCATCCAAGACGAGTCTTAAAGCTGTTTTGTTGAATAATGGTAATGTGTTACCGTCAATTCCAGTTGGTTACGCAGTTCATATGAAAGAAACTTATGAAAACATTAAGCAGCTTTTGAAGTGTATAAACTACGATCATCATCATTGGTCACTTTGCGGTGACTTAAAAATGGTCGCTCTTTTGCTTGGACTACAGGGTGGCTACACCAAGTACTCTTGCTTTCTCTGTGAGTGGGATAGCCATGCACGAAGTGACCATTACATAAGAAGACATTGGCCAATCAGGCAGTCATTGCAGCCTGGCAGTAAGAACGTTGTGAACCCAGCACTTGTCGATACCAGGAAGATTTTGTTGCCACCCTTGCACATTAAGCTGGGTCTCATGAAAAACTTTGTCAAGGCAATGGAGAAAACAGATGAGGCTTTCAAATACCTCATCAGAAAATTTCCAAGACTGAGTGAAGCTAAAATAAGAGAGGGAGTATTTGTTGGTCCGCAAATTCAAAAACTTCTTCATGATGACGAGTTTCTTTGCGTGTTGCATGGCAAGGAAAAAGCAGCATGGTTAGCATTTAAGTCAGTGGTGGACAATTTTGTTGGAAACAACAGATCTGATAATTACAATGAAATTGTTGAAAATCTCCTTCTGAAGTATAAGAGTCTTGGCTGCAACATGTCTTTGAAAATTCATTTTCTGGATTCTCATCTGGATTTCTTTACGTTAAACTGTGGAGCGGTCAGTGATGAGCATGGTGAATGATTTCACCAGGACATTTCTGCTATGGAGACAAGGTATGAAGGCAATTGGAGCCCTTCAATGCTTGCTGATTACTGTTGGACTGTGACAAGAGACACCTCATCGATTGACTACAAGAAGCAAGCAAAGAGAGCTCGAACAGCGACTGAATAATGACGGAATGGGTTCAAATGTGCCTTTTTTAAAACATGATATGTGAACTTTAAATAATGTTTTTATTTTTTCTATCATTTTATGTTGAAATATCAATTAATTGAGTATGTATCCACAATTTTTATAAGGCTAAAGTAGAAATACTAGCTGTTCACCCCAGAGAATTAAACAAGCATACATTATTTGTATTACTGTAATGTAAATTCATCATTTAAAAATAAACCAGAGCCAATTGGTAAATTTCATTATGATATTTGAAATCAGCATGTCAAAATCAATAAGAAATGATATATTTAATTTCTGGTACAAATAACTTTTGAAAATTTGTTGACTAGTGTTATTAACGCCTATTCTTAACCCGCCATGAACACCCCGCTTCGCTTGACAGTCCGCCATGCATATATACACGCTGGAACAAAACCAACAGAGGCAAAACACGCAGACAATTTTATTGCCTCCTCGCGGTAATGTTTCTGACGTCACAAAAACAAGTTAGTTATTTCAAAAATACATGCTAACGAGATGGCGAGAGGGGAAGATGGCCGTCTTGTGTAAAATATTTATTTGACGATGACCGGTGACAAAATTGAAAATCTAAAACCATAATGAAACTGAACATAAAAATTATATGGTAGTATAGCTTAGAATTCATTGAGCAAGAATGTGTTTTAAATAATATGATAGTCCCAGTAATAGTAATAGTAATAGCCCCTTCAGTCATAACTGACCATGGGAATGCGCCCCTGAGGTGACAGCCCTCAGCTGCTTATTTTCCTGGTGCTCCTTTCGACGTTTTCTCCTCACCTCTGCTTCTTGTGTCAGCCTCTCTTCGCCCAATCTGAGGTGGCGCCGTAAATAGCATCGCCACTTAGTGCGATCGGCAGCTTCATCCTCCCATGTTGCTGGATCCATGTCCAGTGCCCTCATATCTCTCTTGCACACATCTTTGAACCTCAGCTGTGGTCGCCCAACTGTTCTCTTGCCATCTGCTAATTGTCCGTAGAAGATATCTTTTGGGATGCGACCATCTTCCATGCGGCGAACATGGCCAAGCCAGCGAAGTCTGCGCTGTCTAAGAAGCGTATACATACTTTGAAGGCCAGCACGTGACAACACCTCGACATTTGTCACTTTATCTTTCCACGAGATGCCGAGGATGCGGCGTAGACACCGCAAATGGAAGGTATTGAGCCTTCTTTCTTGCTTCGCATAGGTCGTCCAGGTCTCGCTGCCATATAGGAGTGTGCTGGTGACGCAGGCATTATATACCGCAGCTTTGGTCTTCATTATGAGTTTAGAGTTTCCCCAAACACGCGATGTGAGGCGGGCAAAGGTAGCTGCAGCTTTGCCAATGCGGCTGTCGATTTCTGTATCCAGTGAGAGTTTGTCATTGATGGTAGACCCTAGGTATGTGAAGTGGTGCACCACTGCCAATTCATAGTTATCGATAGTGATAACTGGTGCAGCACCCACATCCTGACTCAGCACATTCGTTTTCTTTAGACTTATTGTGAGGCCAAAGTCCTTGCATGCTTTAGTGAAGCGATTCATCAAGCTCTGAAGCTCCTGTTGGCTTTGAGTGACGACTGTAGCATCATCAGCGAACAACAAGTCTCTTATAGTGACCCTTCTGATTTTTGTTTTTGCCTTCAGCCTTGAAAGATTAAACAAACGGCCATCTGACCTAGTGTGAAGGCATATTCCTTCAGTTGCATCTCTGAATGCATGTTTCAAGAGTAAGGCAAAGAAGATTCCGAAGAGGGTCGGAGCCAGAACACAGCCTTGTTTAACGCCACTTCGTATATCAAAGGGCTGTGACGTGCTTCCAGCATATTGGACTGTTCCCTTCATGCCATCATGGAATGACTTTATCATTTCCAGCATTTTAGAAGGGCAGCCTATTTTCAGGAGGATTTTAAAGAGTCCATCCCTACTAACCAGGTCGAATGCTTTTGTGAGGTCTATAAAGGCGATATATAATGGTCATTTCTGCTCTCTTGATTTTTCCTGAAGCTGGCGGAGAGAGAAGATTATGTCTGTTGTTGATCTGCCAGCTCGGAATCCACACTGTGACTCTGGATATATGCGCTCAGCTAACTTGTGTAGTCTCATTAAGATGACTTTGGCAAAAACCTTACCAACAATACTAAGAAGAGAGATGCCTCTGTAGTTATTGCAATCACTTCTGTCTCCTTTATTTTTATACAGTGTTACAATCTTGGCATCTCGCATGTCTTGAGGAATAGTTGTCTCTTCCCAGCACTGGCACAGCATCCTTACAGCATTTGATTAAATCAGGAAGAATCCCATCACTGCCTGGTGCTTTGCCAGAGGCCAAGCTATCAATGGCCTTGCTGAGTTCCTCTAATGTTGGTTCGGCATCCAGCTCCTCCATAGTTGGCAGACTGTTGACACCATCAAGGGCTGCAGGCGTAACGGTATTGTCTCTAGCGTAAAGCTCAGAGTAGTGCTCGACCCACCTCTCCATCTGCTTACCCTTATCGGTTAGCTTCTCTCCGCTGACGGTTTTTAGCGGTGCCGTCTTACTTTTATAGGGGCCACGTGCTTTCTTTATATCTTCATACATTTTTCTAATGTTGCCTGTTTGCGCTGCGATCTGGATGCTCTCACTGAGCTGGAGCCAGTAGTCATTTGCACAGCGTCGAGCAGTTTGTTGAACTTTGCTTCTCGTAGCCCTCAGGATCTGTAGGGTTCTGGCACTCGGTGAACGTTTGTATTCATTCATAGCACTGCGCTTAGCTTCAATGACAGGTGCCATCACATCTGATGAAGCATTAAACCAGTCATTTGACTTTGCTGTTTTCTTACCAAAGGTGGCAAGTGCAGTACTTTGAATGGTGTTCCGTATATGCTCCCAGTTCTCTATAATAGTATCACCATGCTGAGGGCTACTGAGCACTTTCTCGAAGGTCGCAGTGAATTGAGCGATCATGAAAGGGTCTGACATCTTGCTGGTATCAATGCGTGGTTTCCCTTCATGTCTGACACGATAGAGTTTTCTTGGTTGTGCTCTGATTTTGCAGCAAACCAAGGAGTGATCTGTATCACAGTCTGCACTATGGTACGAGCGCGTGGAGAGCACAGACCTGAGGAGTGGCCTTCTGACGAGAATCAGGTCAAGTTGGTGCCAGTGCTTGGATCGTGGGTGTCTCCATGACACCTTATGCTGGGGTTTCGTCTGAAAGTAGGTGTTGGTCACGCAGAGGTCATGGTGGACGCACAACTCTAAGAGCCGTTGTCCATTTTCATTCATCTTGCCAATACCAAACCTGCCCAGACATGAAGGCCATGAAACATTATCGGCACCCATTTTGGCGTTAAAGTCACCAAGGAGAACAAGCTGTTCTTGCTTAGGTATGCTTTTGATAATTGCTGTTAGATTCTCGTAGAACTCATCTTTAGCTTCTGAGGCAGAGTACAGAGTAGGAGCATACACACTGACAAGGGTGATGGGACCTGTGCTAGTTTGTAGGCGGAGCGTTATCAGGCGTTCTGATCCATTCTCGCCTTGTTCAACCATTTTAGTTAGCGATTTTTTGACTGCAAAACCTACTCCGTGTTCTCTAGCTTTATTAAGATCTTTCCCTTGCCAATAAAATGTGTAGTCCTTCTCGCTCACCGTTCCAGAGCCCGCCAGGCGCGTTTCCTGAAGTGCAGCTATATCCACCTGAAGTCGTTTAAGCTCATCATTAATTATGGCTGTCTTCCTTACATCGTTTACATCCTGTAGGTTTTCGGATAGTCCAGTCAACATAGTCCGGACGTTCCAGCATCCCAATCTGAGAGTTTGCTTATTTCTAATTTTTCGATAATTGCTTGGTGCAAAATTTTCTGTCCACAGTTCGGGTTTGACCCTAATCCCCATGCACCCAATGGGGAAAGCAGACAGTGGCGGGACCACACCTTATTGACTGGGGGCTGCCCAGCTTGAAGCGGGCGGTAGCTGTCTAGTGAGATCCTAGAACCTCTCCAACTGTCGGAAGTAGCCCCTGGCGCCATGCCCTACGCCAATTGGGCAAAATGCTTATAACCGGTAACTGCTACTTCCCGTGTTTTGCCAACACCTAAAGGGTGAAGCTGGAGTGTCCTCTCCAGGGCGCGAGCTTGGGCACAGTTATATGGAGATCAAGCTGTTGCCCATGCAGCATGTTCCCCCTCTCCACACAGCCGGTAGATCCAAAGGAACGGCAGTAGCCGATACAGTTTGGTACCAGCCATGTCGCAGGAGTTGCCAGAATAATGTCGAATCGACATTAGACTGCCTTAGGGACTCCGACTCCGGATTTATCCTCAGGGTTTACTCCCGAAGCCAATTCCATAAATGGATATTCCCACAAGGCAGCTGTGGTTTGAATTCAGAGTTCCTTCTCTTAGATAAGATACCAACCAAGGATCACGAGCCCTATCTGCCCGAAGCTGCTGGTTTTAAGGCGCCAGTCGCTCGCCTTTGCCCCTTCTCCCATCAGTGGAAACAGTTCCGCCGGGCTCAAATTGAGCTAAACGTGAAGGCCGGGAGCTGGACTTGGTTGTCAGAGGCTGTTTGAGGCGCGTGCCATAGAAGTATTTTATCTGCAGTGAGAGCTTATCCTCACTATAACTCCCGGCAATAACAACCTTTGGAACATAGTCCCAGTATTAGACAAGTTATTGAGGAAATACTAAATGTCTACGGACGCACGACCAGACGGACTGTTGTTCCTGCTTATTTTTTTCATAACGTTAGTGGGGACACCGGCTTAGAAGGGAGGCATTGGGGTAAATTCAAATTCGCTTGGGTAACAAGAGTATAGGAGGAGAGGGGAGCGGTAGGAAAATTGTTACCAAAAACTAACATCGTTTTGTATTGGCATAACTAAAGCAGACTGGCCAATCGACTACCAGACGCAGAGTATGTTTGGAATTTATTTTGTTTTTCAAAAACTGCATTTGAATTCTGGTAGTCGCAAGCTTTCGATTGGCCAGTGCTACTAAATATTAGCAAAAAGCTTTCACTATTCATTGCCAGTTGAACAGTATTTTTTATTCAGATACGCTGAGAACAGCTGTGATAAATTTAAAAGTAAATTAAATAACTAAATAAGTATTTCACAGTCTGGACGGAGCAGAAGAAACTGAGGCCATTTCTTTGCAAAGTCAGCGTCATTTGTTTATATTTCTTGATTTGTGGTAAGAATGCTTTATGAATTTAATATGTTTAATCCCATTACCAAAGTTATATACTGCTATTGGGAAAAAGTGAAGGACGTGCCGGGAGCAGACATTGTTGAGTCCTCACGTTGAAATGTATCTAACTAATGTATGTTGTCATGATTATGTTTGAATATTATTGTATTAGAGTATATTAGTAAGCCTCCGTGTTCAAGGAACACTGTTCAACATGCCTGAAGCATTTATATTTAAAAAGAAAAAGATGAGAAAAATATATAAAAGGAAATGTGGTTACCCCACATTATATTATTGAGGAAAACTATGTAAACGTACAGTGGCGTATCTGCCATAGAGACCTGAGGGGTGGTCACAGCAAGGTGGGAGTCATGAAAAATTAGGGGGTGAGTCCACCTGAAATGCACGCGAGGCTGACCCCATACCCACGTATGAAATTAAATAAAAGAATAAGTGATCAGATGTAAAAGGCCAGGGTGTCCTTTTGTTGCAGAGGTTTTGTTTCCTGTTGCCAGCTGGTGACAGGAAACCTGAGGAGTGACGATAACGCCAAGAAGTATCCGAAATTTCATGTATGCTTTCAAGAGATAACAGCAGGAGCTTGGGCGTGTGATGTGATATCGATATTTCTGCAACTACACATAATCTTATCTTTCAACAAGAAACCCCAGGTGATATGTTAAGGACCTGGGTATATCTGACAGTTTCGTGTTAAATAAACACTATTATTTCAAATCATACTCAGGAAGTTGATGGGGTATGATGATAATACAGCCCCTCATACACAGTGACTCTCCCTCTTAGAAGAATAAATTTAAGCTGTGAACATTCCAACAGGAAAGACATATATTAACATTGTAGTTATTTGGGCAGATTGTCCACACAATTTTAGTTAATCTTTTATGTAAACTATCTTGTCCTCATTTTCAAAGACCTGTCCAAACGATATGACTGGACAGGCAAAATAAATTGTACAAAAAAATTATCAAATTTAAAGAAAAACTTAACCACAGGTTTTATTCACTTCCTCATAGAAACTTAAAGTGTTTTTGTGTTGTGTACCATCATTTCATTTCTCCCCTAGACACTAGGTACATCATACACCAGACACTAGAGCCAAAAATAGTGACCGTGTGAGATCTAGGGAGGTAGCGTTAGGTTCCCTGCACATAATTCATCATCATCATTTATAGATTCAGGGGTCTACATGTGCTTGACCTCACACGGTTAATACATACACGGATTTCATTCTTTTAGGATACCATCATAACCTCCCCAGCAAAATCTAACTTTGCTACACTAATGTCGATGTTTTTATAACCCAATCTATTGCTAGTAAGAAAAGAAATGAAGACAATAGGCATCCCCGTCTCACTCCCGTTCTAATAGTAAGAAGTTCTGTAAGTTGTCCTTCATGAAGAACTCTGCATGTCATGTTTTCATAGCTCTTCCTTATCAAGTTAATGATCTTCATGGGAACTCCATAATGCCTCATAAATTTCCAACGTGATTCTCTGTCTACACTGTCAAATGCCTTTTCATAGTCCACGAATCCGATACATAGCTGTGAATTCCATTCCAGACTTTGTTCAACTATTATTCTCAATGTGGTTATCATGCAATAGTGACCTAAACTTCTTACTTATGCATTTTTGATCAATCGGATTCTCAGTTCTGTGGTTAGGTGATATCCATGTTGCTTTATGTTTTCTTTTATGTGAAAATATGCTTCCACGTACAGCTAGTTGTTTTGAAGAACAGAAGTTAGCTAATAGTTCCCCATTCTCGTTCATCGTACATAATCCATGCTTTAACATGATTTCTTCAAAGCCGGTGTTGTCTGGTCCTAGGTCCCCATCAAAATTGTAACGTCCTTTCTTTTGTTTTTTTGACCAAGGTATTTTGTAGTCTGGTGTAAAAGACTTCTTTCTCAGATTCTTCGTTATCATTTGTTGGTGCATAACATTGGATGATATTTACATTTACTTTCTTTTTGGCTGATTTAAACCTTGCTATTATAATTCGTGGTCTCATTGCTTTCTATTCTATAAGTGCCTTCTCGGCTTCCCTAGACAGCATTAGAGCCACCCCTTTACTGTGGTGGGCTCTTTCCTCCTCATGTCCTAAGGACAACACCATTTCTCCTGTGATCAATCTCTCTATGCCCTTCCATCGTGTCTCGCAGAGACCCATTTTATCAATCTTGTAATTGTTGCTTTTACATGTGCAGTTTTCCCTTGTTCACATAGAGTGCGAACATTTCAGGTGCCAATCCTAGAGATTATCCAAGACGAAAAAAGGTTAATGGGCAACCGAGACTCCTTTCGGCTGTCTCTGCGTTGCTTCATGCGCCTCCTTTCCAGAGGACCTTCTTCTGTATTGAGCGGCGGAGTTGATTTATATTCTGCATTTGACTTGTCCATATTTGTGGAAGTTTTTTTTTGTACATTTTTTTAACGGGATGAGCTAACCATCCCCATGCACAACCCTCTTTAGTCGCTATTTGCGACATGCATCGTAGGGTACAGTGTTACTATTCTTTGCTCCCCTTTCGGGCCCCGGTAACACACGGGGGGAAAGAGCAGTGGATTGAAACAAAATGCAAGGAAGCAGAAGACACGGAGACAAAGCAAATGACAATGGATATGAATGAAAAATAAAGAAACTGTCACATCAGTCGAGGTTTGCCCAAGGAAAAAGCTGCATCAAGAATACGAATACTACGAGGGTGAGTCAAGTGAAAACCGGAAATATGTTATAACAATAAGAATAATCATGCCATTATATTGTAACTTGCCCATATTGTTGTCCTGGATGTACCGAGTGTCATGCACGCGCCATCGCGGTGATGACGCATAAGGTGACGTCATAATGATTGCATGTCAAGGTCGCAGGTGTATGAATGGTGGACAAAGTTCAATAACGGCGTGATTTCTTTGACAGATTGTTCACGACCGGGTCAGGCACACAGAGTAGTGACTTCAGAATCGATAGCAACCGTTGAACGATTCGTACAGGGAAACCGCCGATTGACTGTGGATGATATTGCCACACATCGTGACATCAGTCACGGTTCAGCACACTACATTATCTCTGATGTGCTACAGTACCACAAAGTGTCTGCAAGGTGGGTGCCACGGACCCTTACTCCAGAATTTAGACAACGACGCTGTACCTCTTCATCGGACCTGAAAGTCTTTCCTCCCAATGCCTCTTTGAGTCGTCCAAACAGGTGGAAATTACTTGGGGCTAGGTCTGGCAACTACGGTGGATGTGGGAGACACTGAAAGTGCAGGGCCTTGATGGTTTCAGTCGTTGCATGGGCTGTATGGGGTCGAGCATTGTCATGTTGCAAAAGGACACCTTTACTCAAAAGTCCACGTCGTTTGGATTTGATTGCGGGTCGAAGATGATTCCTGAGAAGCTCTGTATACGTGGCACTGGTGACAGTGTTGCCCCTTGGCATGTAGTGCTCTAAAATAACGCCTCGTTCATCCCAAAAGAGATTCAGCATTACCTACCCTGCAGATGGATGCGTGCGGAACTTCTTCGGTTTCGGTGAGGAGGGATGGCGCCATTCCTTGCTCGCTCGCTTTGTTTCAGGTTCGTGGTAGTGAACCCATGTTTCGTCACCAGTAACAATTCTTGATAGGAAACCACCACCTTCTGTTTCGAATCGCCGCAAAAGTTCTTGACAAGCATCAATGCGTCGTTGTTTCAATTCTGGAGTAAGCTGCCGTGGCACCCACCTTGCAGACACTTTGTGGTACTGTAGCACATCAGAGATGATGTGGTGTGCTGAACCGTGACTGATGTCACGATGTGTGGCAATATCATCCACAGTCAATCGGCGGTTTCCCTGTACGAGTCGTTCAACGGTTGTTATCGATTCTGGAGTCACTACTCTGTGTACCTGAAACGGTCGTGAACAATCTGTCACAGAAATCACGCCGTTTTTTAACTTTGTACACCATTCATACACCTGCGACCTTGACATGCATGCATCACCGTCCTTGAGCTTCATTCGCCGATGAATTTCTATTGGTTTCACCCCTTCGCTGATCAAAAATTGAATAACAGAACGCTGCTGCTGTTTGGTGCATTCCACTAGCGGGGCGGCCATCTTTAAAACGTCATTATGACGTCACCTTAGGGGTCATCACCGCGATGGCGCGTGCATGACACTCGAGACATCCAGGACAACAATATTGGTTAGTTACAATGTAATTGCATGATTATTCTTATTGTTATAACATATTTCCGGTTTTCACTTGACTCACCCTCGTATAATATTACTTGATGAGAAAGACATATCAAACAGACGTGCAGATTTACAAAATAAAAAACTATTCGAGGATAACACTGTGACGATGGATCTGAAAGAATTTGGCCCTAAAAAGTGGGGCTACCATCCCCCTACTCTCTCTTCCTGAACTTTGACACTCGCTTAGAGCTTAGACCACCCACTTCATTCTTTTCTTGATGTTTGGCCCGCCCATTTTATTTTATTTTCGGTCTCTGGTAGAAGTCAAGTGGGAGTAACTGGGCTGTCACTTTAAATCGGACAGGTTTACCTCCCCTTTCTTTTATGGGGTAGGAGTAATCTTTGACGCGTCCAGAACTCTCTGTCGCGGGAAAAGCGGCATCTTTCTTACTAGGTTCGACTACGAGCTAAAAACCCGGGCACTCTGTTTCTGAGAGAAGCGGCAAAACTTTCCCTAGTATTTAACACCAGGGAAGACATCGCCGTTCGTGTGTCCACAGGTAGAACCTATTACGCTGAAACAGCCGGCGGTCTCTTTTTAGCTCGGCTTTTCGTCCACGGAGCACGTCTCAGAGTTCCGTAGAAGTTGTATCATGGTACGTGCAACCCGGCGAAAGAGTCAATCGACAACGCAGGTGCCCTTGACACGTGGCGTCTGAGAGCACTGTATATTCCTAACTTTTTAGTTGTCTTGCACTTAATGCTCGAGAAGTCCTTGAAGAGTGGAAGTGTCATTGTCAATTGGCAGATTCGACCAGCTACTGTTGGTGTTAGTGGAATTCTTACATTTCGCAGAGAAAGTGGATCTCCACACGGTAGTGGGGACCCAACCTGAACAAGCATTTTGTCACAAATCGAATATCTCTTAATTTATCGAGTTTTCTAGCGGGACCAGTAGGGTCAATCATAAGACTCAGTACCAAGAAAGCAGACGGGAGTATCCCGCTGCTGGTGCCCCATGCTCCTTGGAGCTGCTTAAACATTTGAAGACCACCACTACTCAAGCTCACCAAACTCCAGAATAGCGCGCTCATCAAGTCTGAAGTTATAGAATGGTGGACCTTTTTCTTTATAAGCCCAGTCGCAATTAAACTCGCTGTGGCTGTCGGGTATACTAAGGTGCATCGCTGACGCAATCCCGAGTTTGGACTCATTTTAACCCGCCGGATATCAGAGTTCATTTTCTGTGAGTCTCTCTAAACGGATATTTCAATCTGACCTTGTCAATAGTGGATTTATTAAATTCTCACCTCGTCGTATAAGCACGAGAGTGGCCAGAGACTTAGATCAAGTCAGGATATAGCTTCACAGGCAAACAGGGTACGTTATCTTAAGACGTGGAGCGGGCAGTAATTAAGTGTTTATTTACTGGAGGTGCTTATAAGTGGGTGTTTTCTCCTCTACATTTATTGTTGGAGAGCAGGTTCTTTATTTTTTGGTGGAGCACAGTTTTGCTTTGGGGTGTTTAATTCTTTTTGCCTTTGTTTAGCCTAGTCGCAGTCGCTTCTATTTGAGGCTGGGGACTGCTAGACGAGGGACATAGATCAGATTTTTTAGTTTAGTATTTCAAGTACCCAGTGTGGGACTGGTTTTATTGGGTTAAGACTTTGATTTTTTTTCTTTTGTCTGGGTACAGCCTAGTTTTTCCATTTTGGATTAGTAACCAAACATTGGTTGGGATTGGTTGTTGACATTCGTCTTCTTTTTTTGTTTGGATATTGTTAGTGAAATTACACTGTTATTTGAACTGATTTTTATCTTACCTGCCATCGCACAGTTATAGCCACTTTGGTTTCCTTTATATATAGATATTTATATCTTAATAAAGATAGAAACTAAGTTGCTGCTGATCACAATTTTCTTCTACCTGTTCTTCTGTGATCGTTGAATGTGAAAACCACTTGATGTATATCAGTCCCTTACTTCATGTATCTATTCCTTTGTTCATAGGTGAGAAAGAGAGGGGGAGATGGGGTTGACATTTAAATGCCACCAAGTGGCAGGGTTAAAGAGTGTTTATCATCTATGTACACCTGACTGCTTACTACCACTCACATTCGCATTCACTTTCTCAGAATCTCCTCTATTTTTAAACCTTCACTCAGACTTTTGTCTTGTCTCAGAAGTCAGACAACTTTTGTCTAGTCTCAGGCAGACTCTCCTTGTCCCCACTCGTGATAAACACATGTTAAAAACCATCAACGTATGCTATTGAAGACGTAAACATTTGTCGTGGAATATTCTAATCCACATATATAAATTATTAGTTAAATATTAAGCCTAACAAATAAAATTAATAAAGAAAAGAGCAATGGTAAATAACAGTGCTGTCACAAAGACTGTACTCGAAATCCCCTTGTTTTCTACTGCGTAAGCAAATTGTAACGTTTCACGTTGATATTAAAGGCCTTCTGCAACATACACGCGTTTCCCAAACACACAATAAAATGTGCTGCCTTTCTAAGAAAAACCTTGAAATATGCAAGTTGACCTAAATTTTAAATTCCATTCATGTCTTTTTCTACACTGCGTTACCAAAACGAACGAACAGATGGACTAAAGGATAAAGAGAGAGGGAGGGCTGAAAATCATGAACGCATGCAACACGCTTCGCGCGATACACAAATGCTGCCATCACGCGTGTAAGACTACAAGCACTAACTTTTTCGGACGGACAGTGATAAATTCACTACCCTTCCCAGAGTTAGGTTTTAAAATCATAAAAAACGCTTATTAGGAAAGATAACAATAGATGGGTTTACGGTTGAAAACATAACAGTACCCAGACAGCACATCTTCGAAACAGGAGGTAGAAAATACATATTTTGAACGCAGCCACGTAGCTCTTTTAAATTTGGATATTTGGGTTCCTTAGGGTTTGCTGACAAAGAATATGTAAAACGTTACGCAAATAGTCTAGGAATTAATAAATTATACCCAAAATAAAATATTGGGGATGCCTGACAGCATGAAATCATTTCTGCTCATAAAATTTTTTTATAACATGTTTGAAAAAACCTTGCGTTACAGAAATAGCCTACCATGTAAACTCCAAATTGATTGGAGCGCAACAAATGAAAGACGAACCACGATTGGTCGGACTATAAATACTATCTTGGTTGTTAGGGAGACGTAGAAAGGTAACATTTTTTCAAACACTTGTCGAAACGGGGCCTCATTGGCTAGACTCGCTGATATAATCACTTAGGAGCGTTAGTTCGAAACCACTTGTTTAAATAAGCTTGATAAAGCGACAGTGCGTTGAAGCCAGCTCACATTTTTGCTAAAATAAAAGCCTGGAACATAAGCAGATGGGAATTTGTGCCAGTAAATGTGCCAGAATTCATTGCTAATCAACGTATCTGTGTTTATTTCCATGAAATTGTGGTAAGCTTGAACCATTCAGTATCTTTTAATGGAAATTGAATGTAAATTGTTAATTTATGCCTGTATATATATGTGTAGTTCAGTGGCAAACAGGAGATAAAGCCTATAATGCTCCAGCCTGAACAGAGGGTGTCGGAGGGAAGTAAAACGGCATGGAATGGCCAAATAGTACACTGACACCTGGATGATTGATTAGACAGAAATAATGCTGGAAGTGCAGAGGCGTGGTAACCATTAAGGAGGGTAATGCTGGTATAAAGTATTTCAGATGAAGCTGACAGTTGGCCTAACGCTCTGAACTCAATGTTTGTGTTGTATTGTGATCAGTGTAAAAGAGAATATAAATTAGTTATGAAGTAGAAGGTACATCCTTCTTGTTTTCAGGGACCGTGGTCTTGATGGTATTGAGCTGCACCTGGTCAGAGCTTTGCTGAATCCAGAGTCGGACAGCATACTCCTTGGTCCATTTAGCTATCAGTGAGGTGTCTCCAGAGCCCAGAGGAGAATTCGAGCAGAGGAGTCCTTTCCTGCCACCATCACTCAAGATAAGCAGATTTGGCCAGCTGAGCTCAACATTATGTCCCCTCATCTTGAAATAACTTTGTAAAAATAACATTCAGAGGGGATTTAATTGTCTTAATATCAGGAACTGAGAACATCTCCAATACTAGTCCCTAAAGACAAACTATTGAAGTCATGATGACAAATACCAACAGAGCTTGAACAAAACAAAACCAGTATTACCTCATTTACTACTACACAACTGACACACATAGGATATTTTTAATAATATATGTCACTACAATATTCATATTAATCCATTCTGTACATAACTTGTAATGAAAATTGATTGTGATTCCTGGTTCCTTTGTAATTGAATCAGGACACATATTCATTCATATCAGCAATGAATACATATTGTTATTTGAAAAGTTATCAGTGACTCCTTAAGATATCCTTTAGAGTGTTATATGTATGTGAGTGTCCCAGTGTTGTCAAGTATAGTGGAATAAATTAAATTGTTTATCTGTCTGTTGTTGTTTTCACTTACACTTCATCCTACACATACCCAAGACACATAACGTAGTCATCACACTATTGCAGAATAATTCTGACTGAGATATATAGATATGTGGTAGCAAGTAAGGTTATCTATAATACACTACTCTTAATAGATATAGATACCTTCACAGCTGATCTCAGTCAGTACACTAAGTCCCCTATAAATATTTATAACATCCCACTTCACCACATATATTGGGGTCTCGCTCTTGGGATTTTGAATCTTTCCCTATTAAAAATATTGGGGGTAATTCACTTCAGGGAATATAAGAATTAAAAGGTATCCTTGGGTGGAATTAAATAAGGTTGAGCTCACGGTGCCTGTGTTGTCCATTATATATATTTAGAATTTGAATTGTTGGTTAGACATTGTAGAAATTTACCTGATAGACAATGGCGGACCTTGCCAAGTTTCGATCTGCTGCTGTACAGACTGCAAAAGAGTTAGGATTAGATGGGCAAGTTATGGTTGCCTATGTCACTACGGAATGTGACAAATTTATTGAACGCGAAGAAAGAAGGTTTGAAGCCGAAAGAAGGTTAGAGGCTGAAAGGGAAATTAAGAGGTTGCAGATTGAGGCTGAGACTAAGAAATTGGCTGCAGAAAGGGAAGAGAGGAAATTAGCTGCAGAAAGGGAAGCAGAAGATAAACAGATTACAAAGGGAACATGAGTTACGACTAAGGGAGTTTGAGTTTCAAGGCCATGCTCCTGAAAATGGTGCCAGTCCCTTTGCCTCTGATGCTACGGTTACTCAAGGAGCCTCAACCTCAGCTATGAATTTTCATTTAGATCATTTTGTTGAGAAAGACGATGATATAGAGAGCTACCTAAATAGGTATGAGCTATTAGCTACCACGTATGGGTTAGAGAGAGAAAGGTGGAGCTTAAAGTTATCTCAGGGACTTCGTGGGGCAGCTTATGAAGTTTTTGCAAAAATGAGCAAAGGTGATCAGGAAAATTATGACATGCTAAAGCAGGCTCTTTTGTTAAGGTATGAAAAGAATGCAGAATTTTATAGGAAAAAATTTAGGAATGCTAAACTACTGTCAGGTGAAACCTATCACCAGTTCTCTGCACGAATAGAGACATACTTGGAGAAATGGACTTCTCTGGGGAAAACCCAAGATCTTAAGGAAATGGTCCTTATAGAGCAATTAAGAGAGTCCATGGCTCCAGACCTGAGAAAGTTTCTCATGGAACAAGGTGCAGAGAGGCTGGGTGAGTTGCTAAATGTTGCTGAAAGGTATCAAGCAGCTCAAGCATAGGTAACAGGTAATAAAAAGAAACAAGTGGATAACTTTAGGGCACCACAGAACTTTAATAAATTTGATCCTAAGGATCAAAATAAAGGTAAGCACCAATTTGATAGGCCACGGTATGACAATAAAAATAAATTCCCACAATTCGATGAAAGGAAATATGATGAAAGAAAATCTTTCAACCAAGGAAAAAGGTGGTGTAAAAATTGTCAGATGGACAATCATGACACTGACCGTTGCAGAAGGAAACCTGTGTATATGGCAACCCTTCAGGTCAGGTCGACCTCAAGACAGGAGGAGGATAATATGTTGGATACCACTCCAGAAGAGATGAGGAAGGCACAGGCTGGGGATAAAACACTCAAGCCTTGTTTCAGAAAATTGTCAACTTGTCATACAACTCCAGGCAAGGGAGATTTTTACATGAAAAACAAGTTGATGTATAGGAAGACTGGAGCTAGATCCAAAGGTCACGGACAGCTGGTTCTTCCAAAAAGATATAGGACAGAATTAATAAGGAGCCTACATGTGAAACCAGATGGGGACCATGAGAAGATAGGTACCATCATTCAAAAGGTGCCTCACAATTATTATTGGCCCAAAGCAAGATGGGACATTGAGAATTTTGTAGAAAGGTGTAGCATAGCACATGAGGGAACACCCACAAGTGGGAACATGGATCAGGACCTGGACACGCCACGGGGCAAAATTAGGCCTGATAATAAAAAGAGATATAAATTTGATAAAGTGGACCAAATGGAATGGGAAGCCCCTTTTCACGGACAAGCTTCACTTAACTGTTTTACAATGGCCACTATGCGGAGAGTGCAAAAAGATGTCTTACCCCAGGATAAGCCGACAATCCCTCAATCGGACTTAAACAAACTGGAGGAAGAGGATGTAGAGAGGAAATCTCTCATCAAGAATTTTAAGTGGGGAGAAAGCCCCAAAAGAAAAATGGGTAGCGGTCGTTTTGTGAATGATAATTCTGGGAGGAAAAATCATCACTATAAAGCTTCGAGTGGAAGAGACCATACCGGTGCATGGACAAATAGGTCCACACAATTAAAGGTCCATATGTAACTTTGTTAAGAACGTGGACTGATGAAAAGGCAGAGGAAAACATTACATCTTCATACCAATATGTGAATGAGCTGACCACTCGGTTAAAAACTGGCTGGAAACTTGCCAATGAAAATTTGAAACAAGCCAGGAAGAAACATGCTGCCTATTATAACAGGAAGGCGAAAGACAGAAATTTGGCTGTAGGAGAGAAAGTACTGCTTCTTTTGCCTGGGAGTCAGAATAAGTTACAAATTGGATGGCAGGGTCCATATACAGTTTTAGAGAAGGTGTCTAGAACAAATTATAAGATAGATAAGAAGGGGAAAGAAAAAATATATCATGTGAATCTCCTGAAGAAATATTTGGAAAGAGAACATCAGGAAGAGACACACTTGTTGACCTTGTCCATCGCCATGGAGATGAAAAAGGAACCACTTTCATCATTTGAATATCCATTACACCCCTGTGAGACAGGAGCACAGGTGAAAATCAGTACACATTTAACGAAAACTCAGAAAGAGAGAGTGCAACAGGTTCTAAATAATCATGCAGAGGTGTTAACAGACCGACCAGGACATACAAACCTATTGGAATATGATATGAAACTGATAGACCCCACACCTGTCTGTATGAAACCATATTCGATTCCGTTTGCTAAGGAGAAAGCTTTGAAGGAAGAGATAGACTATCAATTGAAGGAAGGAATTATTTCGCACAGTGAGTCTTCGTATAGTTCCGGTGTTGTACTCTTAAGGAAGCCCTCTGGAGAACATAGACTCTGTATAGATTACAGGAGACTGAATGCTATTACAGAAGGACAGGTGGATCCATTGCCGGATACAAATCAGCTGTTTGCCAGACTAAATAAAGCTAAATATTTCTCAAAAGTGGATCTGAGTAAAGGATACTATCAGATTCCAGTAAAGCCTGAGGTTAGACCATACCTAGCGGTTAGTACCTCAGAAGGACACTATGAGTTTAATAGATTGCCATTTGGATTGAAGAATGCGCCTAGTGTCTTCTCTAGAATGATGAGAAAATTATTGGACGCTCTGAATAATCCATGTATAACAAATTTCATGGATGATATCCTGATAGCAACAGAAACATTTGAGGAACACATTGACTCTCTGAACATGCTGTTTAATCGACTTAGGGAGGCAAATTTAACAGCCCGACCAACCAAATGTTGCGTTGGATGTAAAGAATTGGAATTTTTGGGACACACAGTTTATCAGGGAAACATGACCCCTGAACCAAAGAATTTAGAGAAACTACAGAAAGCCCCGAGACCACAAACCAAGAAGGACGTGAGATCCTTTGTCTCATTATGTGGTTTCTACCAGAAGTATATCAAAAACTTTAATTCCATATGTGCACCGTTAACTGAATTGACACGTAAAGGACATCCAGATCGCATTACATGGACACCACAATGTGAAAAGACTTACCAAGAATTGAAGGAAAAGCTCACAAGTAAACCCATTTTGAAATTACCTGACTTAAGTCAAGAATTCATAGTAAGGACGGATGCAAGTAATATTGGGCTGGGTGCAACTCTACTACAGAAATCAGATGCATTGGATGGGGAATTAAGCCCAGTGGCATATGCTAGCATAAAGTTGAATAAAGCTGAAATCAACTACTCAACTAGCGAAAAAGAATGTCTTGCAGTAATATGGGCGATAAAGAAATTCAATATTTATCTATATGGGAAGGCATTTAAGTTGCAAACAGACCACAAACCTTTATCGTTTCTAGCACAGGCTAGGCATGAGAACTCTAGGTTACTCCGATGGTCTTTACTTTTGGCTCCATATAATTTTAGCATTGAGTATATATCTGGAAAAACCAATTTGGGAGCGGATTTTTTAAGCCGCCATCCGTGTGATGAGAATCACCGTAAACCCCAGAAATAATAATAAATTTCTCTATGTGTATATAGAATAAAGGACTGACATATAATGTCTGTTTTAAGAGGGGAGGTGTCGTGGAATATTCTAATCCACATATATAAATTATCAAGTAAATATAAAGCCTAATAAATACATATAATAAATAAAGGAAGAAGAATGGTAAAGAACAGTGCTGTCACAATGACTGTACTCGAAATCCCCTTGTTTTCTACTGCGTATGCAAATTGTAACGTTTCACGTTGATATTAAAGGCCTTCTGCAACATACACGCGTTTCCCAAACACACAATAAAATGTGCTGCCTTTCTAAGAAAAACCTTGAAATATGCAAGTTGACCTAAATTTTAAATTCCATTCATGTCTTTTTCTACACTGCGTTACCAAAACGAACGAACAGATGGACTAAAGGATAAAGAGAGAGGGAGGGCTGAAAATCATGAACGCATGCAACACGCTTCGCGCGATACACAAATGCTGCCATCACGCGTGTAAGACTACAAGCACTAACTTTTTCGGACGGACAGTGATAAATTCACTACCCTTCCCAGAGTTAGGTTTTAAAATCATAAAAAACGCTTATTAGGAAAGATAACAATAGATGGGCTTACGGTTGAAAACATAACAGTACCCAGACAGCACATCTTCGAAACAGGAGGTAGAAAATACATATTTTGAACGCAGCCACGTAGCTCCTTTAAATTTGGATATTTGGGTTCCTTAGGGTTTGCTGACAAAGAATATGTAAAACGTTACGCAAATAGTCTAGGAATTAACAAGTTATAACCAAAATAAAATATTGGGGATGCCTGACAGCATGAAATCATTTCTGCTCATAAAATTTTTTTATAACATGTTTGAAAAAACCTTGCGTTACAGAAATAGCCTACCATGTAAACTCCAAATTGATTGGAGCGCAACAAATGAAAGACGAACCACGATTGGTCGGACTATAAATACTATCTTGGTTGTTAGGGAGACGTAGAAAGGTAACATTTTTTCAAACACTTGTCGAAACGGGGCCTCATTGGCTAGACTCGCTGATATAATCACTTAGGAGCGTTAGTTCGAAACCACTTGTTTAAATAAGCTTGATAAAGCGACAGTGCTTTGAAGCCAGCTCACATTTTTTGCTAAAATAAAAGCCTGGAACATAAGCAGATGGGAATTTGTGCCAGTAAATGTGCCAGAATTCATTGCTAATCAACGTATCTGTGTTTATTTCCATGAAATTGTGGTAAGCTTGAACCATTCAGTATCTTTTAATGAAAATTGAATGTAAATTGTTAATTTATGCCTGTATAAATATATGTGTAGTTCAGTGGCAAACAGGAGATAAAGCCTATAATGCTCCAGCCTGAACAGAGGGTGTCGGAGGGAAGTAAAACGGCATGGAATGGCCAAATAGTACACTGACACCTGGATGATTGATTAGACAGAAATAATGCTGGAAGTGCAGAGGCGTGGTAACCATTAAGGAGGGTAATGCTGGTATAAAGTATTTCAGATGAAGCTGACAGTTGGCCTAACGCTCTGAACTCAATGTTTGTGTTGTATTGTGATCAGTGTAAAAGAGAATATAAATTAGTTATGAAGTAGAAGGTATATCCTTCTTGTTTTCAGGGACCGTGGTCTTGATGGTATTGAGCTGCACCTGGTCAGAGCTTTGCTGAATCCAGAGTCGGACAGCATACTCCTTGGTCCATTTAGCTATCAGTGAGGTGTCTCCAGAGCCCAGAGGAGAATTCGAGCAGAGGAGTCCTTTCCTGCCACCATCACTCAAGATAAGCAGATTTGGCCAGCTGAGCTCAACATTATGTCCCCTCATCTTGAAATAACTTTGTAAAAATAACATTCAGAGGGGATTTAATTGTATTAATATCAGGAACTGAGAACATCTCCAATACTAGTTTCCTTAAGACAAACTATTGAAGTCATGATGACAAATACCAACAGAGCTTGAACAAAACAAAACCAGTATTACCTCATTTTACTACTACACAACTGACACACATAGGATATTTTTAATAATATATGTCACTACAATATTCATATTAATCCATTCTGTACATAACTTGTAATGAAAATTGATTGTGATTCCTGGTTCCTTTGTAATTGAATCAGGACACATATTCATTCATATCAGCAATGAATACATATTGTTATTTGAAAAGTTATCAGTGACTCCTTAAGATATCCTTTAGAGTGTTATATGTATGTGAGTGTCCCAGTGTTGTCAAGTATAGTGGAATAAATTAAATTGTTTATCTGTCTGTTGTTGTTTTCACTTACACTTCATCCTACACATACCCTAGACACATAACGTAGTCATCACACTATTGCAGAATAATTCTGACTGAGATATATAGATATGTGGTAGCAAGTAAGGTTATCTATAATACACTACTCTTAATAGATATAGATACCTTCACAGCTGATCTCAGTCAGTACACTAAGTCCCCTATAAATATTTATAACATCCCACTTCACCACAACATTCTCAGTTCAGAAGTAGAGAAATCAAATCAACAAATATGATACAACATAAAACTAGAAATGATAAAAACTCTGGAGCGATTTGGTACACAGTTGAAGGCGGAGATGGGGGCAAACGCACAAGGGGAATACAGTGCTCTAAGTGGGAAGATGACATCAAGACATGGGCAGGAAAGAGTATCAGAGTGCACCATCAAGACATGGGCAGGAAAGAGTATCAGAGTGCACCATCAAGACATGGGCAGGAAAGAGTATCAGAATGCACCATCAAGACAAGGGACAACAGACGTTGGTGGTCCACTACAACCGAACTTCGTTGTGGAGATGGCACCTGATGATGTTGAGTGTGTCGATAATGAATGGCACATCTAAGAAATTCCACCAATGGACACCCAAATGAGCAACAACAACAAAAAACAGTTTTAACAAGGATGACGTACCGGAAATTGTTATTCAGAAATGTACACACAGGATAAGCAAATGTGAAGCAATTAAATTAAGCATTTTTCAATGCAAGTGATGCCTGATAGAAAACTCAGGCTATGAGAAATGAGAAAAGTGTAAGACATTTTAATCATCCTGAAAAGTTTCTGCAGCAATTAGAATAATATACTTGTATGTACAGTCAACAGAGATAAGGTAGGTGTGGCGAGAAAAAAATGTGGATAGAACGAGTAGTTATAGTTCCCAGAACTGGAGATGAGAACTGGTAAGACACATGTAGGAATGCACAGGACACGCCATGCAGTTAACTACACAGTTTTTATGGTAGTTGTAGAAGAAGGCTGTAAAGTATGTCACCTTCTTGCTAGACCTATCCTTTGCTCTAAGGGTGTCTCACTAATAGTTGAAGTTAAATGTAGCTCGTTAATTATCCCTATCAATTAAATTATTATCAATTCTTAATCTCCACGCAACCAATTTCCGAACAGAACTGGAATTTTTTAAAAAATACATTCAACTGTAACTTATAAAGTACACCTGAACGCTTTAATAATGAAACAATAGAAAGTTGGTAACTATTACAGATATATATATTTAAAAAATCATGTCAGACAATTGTCACTTAGTAAATGTCGTTAACATCACATTTGGTCATTGGTGAATGTTGAATCTTGTTTCTGTATATTAACTGTCACTTATCTGAGTAACGTTCCTTCACTGTAGACACTTCTCGTGAATAAATAAGTGTTGAGTTTCGAGATGCGTATTTTCCAAGAGAGGTAACCCAATGCTAATTTCCAGCGAATTGCAAAGGAGGTCCGTGAAAAACACACACACACACACACACGCGCGCGCGCGCGCACGCACACACACACTCACACTCACACACACACATACACACTCACACACACACACTCACACACATGCCATCTGATATGCTTCAAATCACAACCTTTATTTTTGACTCTGTCAATATGAGACATCAGACACAGAATTACGGATCTGAGCTCAGCACTTATGCAAGTCTGTTCACAAGTCTGTTAAGCTGTACTCAGATATGGTCTATGGCTTCGATAAGCGTGTGTCAGTTCGCTTGACATCTTTTCAGAAATTTGAGAGTCCAGAATTGAAGCTGAGTGTTGCTTTTAAAAGTCTAATCTTTTGTCTTTCGTAGGTCGCGCTTTCATTCACTTTTTCGCTAGTAACATTTGGGTGATTTTTAAGCCTTGTGCTTGTTTTCCCAAACAATCTAGATTTCCTTGTTACTTATTAAAGAAAATGTCCACCGCCGTATTTCCATGTATCAGTAGTTGTACAATTCTCAACAAAAATTATTCTAATCAGATCGATCTTCGTAACGTTATAGTAGAATTACTGTTGAGCAATTCCTAGTTTACCATAAAGATACTGCTTTACGGGGAAGTTTACGGGCATTTTCTTAGTGATCACTATAGTTCAGTGTCACCGTGGTAGTGGTGGTGATCCGAGAACTGGTCCAAAGGCACCAATTAGAATACAACGTGTAACAGCGCTACCTCTTCTCAATGTTACTAGGCGGCGATCTATTTAACTAGGTGACTGATGGCACGCCTAGCTATATCATCATCAAGATGTTATTCTCTTTGCTGGTATATCTTCCAAGTAGGTTAATATCCTAAGCACTGGCCATCACCGCCAGAGATGACAATTCCTGGATGAGATATTCTTCTTCTTCTTCGATCCTTAACCGCCGACCGTCAAAGCAGTCAGTGGCCATCACGCCTAGTGGCGTCTTGTAGGGCAACAACAAATTGATTCCACTTTCCACGGTCGGATGAGATATGGTCCGTCCTATTTCCAACCCTTGGCTTGTTCTATCCCTTCATAGTTGTTACTCAGTGAATAACTTCGTATAGTGGTTTTCTTTCTCAAAGCTAACACTTTGTTTACACTTCCCCTCAACAACCTTTACAGACCAAGCCCGACTTATATGGTGTCCATCAAAAACTGATTTATTTACATATCATAAATTCCATTTACAATAGGAGGCATATGGTACAATTCTCCATTACTATCATTTCATATTGTCCCCGGTATACTGCTATCTCATGTGTATACATAGGATTCTCTTCTTACAAACAATTTCATGTATAGTCCACGCAAATTATTCCTCCAGTGCTTCATATCCTCTCAGGCCTCTTCCAAGCGCTTCTTTAACTTATTGTGTGCTTATTCCCTCCTGACTAACTCGGTCAGGTTTATCTCAATTAATCTTAGTACAATCAGTTCATAATTCATACAAGCAAATCAATAATTAGGTTTATCTATAACAGCCTCCATATACTTACACCTGAAAGAGAGAGAGAGAGAGAGAGAGAGAGAGAGAGAGAGAGAGAGCGCTTGAGTTATCGCGCAAATGTCATTACTCTTCAGTTTCTTACTCGTCATACTTATCATTGACGATGTCTCATAATTCATTTGTGCAAAAGCCCAATGTGGCTATCAGATTAATGTTCTTCTATGTCTCCTCTTAGACTCTTACTTAGTCAAAAAGTTATCCACTTTGTAGTTAATCTTGTACTTTCATCAGCATTTCTTCTCATCATGAGCTTGCTTAATTGTAAGCTTCGTTACCCTTGTAGTATTTCATCTGGATTTCTGAAACATTTCTTCTACAAAAAAATTGAGGGAAGAGCATACTTACTGTGATCACACAGAATCCTCACAATAATCACAATCCCTACTATCACTCCTAAATGTTAGACTTATACTTTAATCACAGTTCTTTCTAATCTCCTGAATTGCTACCGCTATTCAATCTAGAACTATAAACCTATTTAGGAAAAACTTCTGTCATCCACAGAGTTTACACTTGAGAACCCGGCAGAAACACAATCTTGCCACGTCGGTTCCTCAAACCTGGACTGCTAAAAACACGACCGCTCAACAGCGCGCCGTAACTTGTTCTCTCTTCTAATCATTCTCGGCTGATCTCTCCCTTGTTTTCCAGTTAAAACGATTGGTCCGCCTTATTTCCACTTACTGAAAAACATGCTCACGCTTATTTACCACGTAGGCGAACTTCAGTGAACTGTCTTCTGTTATTTTAAACTCCCCTCAGTCTTTCCCGTGCGTTTTTTCCTTCTATGCTCACTAAAACCTACAAGGGACTTAATTCTCCGTTGTCTCCCTTTGATAATTTACCTTAATCTTATACTCTCTTCTTTAAGGCTTACTACAAAAATCTTCTTATGCTAACTTTCTTAACCATAGCTGTGGACTCACCAAACCTGCTTAAGTCTAATTCAGCCTTGTTTCACCAACCGTGGTTTACAGAGTTTCCTCCCTTTTTACAAAAGTATCTCTATGCAACATTTTATCTCCCTTCAACCAAGACAAACAGTCTGTATCCCAATCTATTCATTTTTCCTAAACCATTTTTCCACACTCTTTTACTTTACTAAAACCGAATCACTACTCATCTAAACCTTGCCTGAAGCACAGATAATGCTCTGGCCGACCCAACGGCCTAATATCCGGCTTTTGGCTAGGATCATGTGTCTACACACAGGGACCAGTAGTGACATTTATGTCATGAGGTCCTTTGTGTGAAAACACGGAAGACCACTACAATGACACATGGTGTCATTGGGTCTTCTTGTGTTGGGACATGTGGTTTTGACCAGAGCCGGGTTTGGGCGGGGGCCAATGCAACCTCATGCGAGGAAAATATGCAACCTCATGCGAGGAAATTTAAAAAAAAAAAAAAAAAGGTGACATTCAGTGAAACTGCCGAAAAGGCGTGATGCTGGCTGGCTGGCTGTGGAACAACCGCAATGGGCTATGGAACTCGGAACAATAAGCTCTGCGATACAGAAAACATCAGGAACTTTTCTAAGTCCACAATACGTTGAGTTTTTCGGTGTACGGGTGAGAGGGCTGTGACTTACGGGCAACCCGCGATGTATATTATAAGAGGTGTTGGACGCAAAATTTCAGCTGCTAGCGCACATTGGCTAGCCTCGTCGGATTCGTGCAGGTGTGTCAGTGTCTGTCCCGAGTCGTGATGTGCGGCTGAAGGACCGCAATAATTTGTCTTCTCTTTGTTACTTTCACAATTGCCTCCACAGCTGACAGAGTTCTGGATTTTAAAAGTTGCTACCAATGTGAAATGGGTTCTTTTTCGATACAAGACAACAGGAGGCTGAGACACTTGGCAGTAATGACCCAGGTGGGCCCGCCCCCCTTAGAGTGTAAAGGAGAATAACGGGCCGAAACACTTGTTCGACGGGGGGACTTCTGATGATCAGATTGCCTCCTATTGTATCGCTCTGTATAGAGTTTGCTATGATCGGAGCAGGAAATAGTATTGACATATCTCGCTTGTGACAGTAATCTAAAATAGTGTATACCAAATCCAAAAATTGTATTAAAACACTACTTATGAATTGTTTAACATTTGTTATTACTATTGTCTTTGTTTATTTTCTGTGTTCTTTCTAACAACATTCACAAAACGGAGTAATAATCAGCAAATACGCTAAAAGGTATTGTGTGTGTGTGTGTGTGTATTTGTTTTCTGTGTTCTTTAATTTCATTTGAAATTTCTCCCTAAACAGATGTTTCTGCATATTACAATCAGTCTAGTTACTTCAAGCTAAACACATTTTAAACAAGCAACAAAAGAAAAAGTGGAAAAACAATAAGTTTGAGAAGGGAATGAAGAGGAAGCTTCTTTCTTACCTCTGGAGAAAAACTTTAGTCGGAGGTCATCTCTACGCAGTTTCCTCGTGTTCATCAATCAAGAATCTCTTGCCGCCACGTGCTAAAATATCAACAATTCACGAAGAGTTACAAAGTTCACAACTTGATGATTACGTTTAGGTTGGGAAAAGATCGTTCGGGACATTATTAAAACCTGAGGAATTCAAACGTTACAAAACAAAAACAACTTTTCGTCAAACTTACAGCATTTTTCTGAGACGGAAAAAACAGAAATCTGTCACGGACAACTTTAGACATTAATCTGAGAACTAGATCAATAAAAATAACTTACAAAACTATAAACAATAGGAAACAGTGTTGATACCAAGACGGAATGAAGTAACGAATACAATAAAAAAGATGAACAGAAATAATGAAACACGAACACATAAAGTGATCAGTATCTATATTATATAAGTATGTAAAACGTCACCTGCTTCCATTATTTTGGACCTACCAGCTGCGTGGAGGGAGAAATTGCTGCATAGGCAACAACATGATCTCCATAAAACTGTACCCAGTATCGCGCCCTGGACAGGACACTCCAGATTCACCCTGTGGTGTCGGCACAACAAGAGAAGTAGCAGTTACATAAGCAACACATAAGGCTCAATACTTCCATCTACGGCGTCTACACCACATCCTCCGTACTGCGTGGAATGACAAAGAGACAAATGTCGAGGCGTTGTCACTTGCTGGTTTTCAATGCCTGTACACACTACTTAGACAGCGCAGACTACGCTTGCTTGACCTTGTCCGCTTGTCACAAGATGGATTGGGACGACCTATTCACGATCTCTTCTCCACTACGGCAGTACTAATTTTCATTTGAAGTGAGGACTGATTATCTGGAATTTCCGGGTCACCATCTTTTTCTTTCACTGCCAAATAGCAGATGTTTTGTATTTTCAACATTCTTACACTCCTCTCAGTGATACTCGTCATGCCTGTTTGGTTACCCGTCATCCCTGCTGAAGAAGGAACGGATGAGACAATATTAATCGACAACCATGTTGGTTAATTTTGAATGTGCCCAACATCAGGCTACGGAGTAGCTTTAAAATCGCCCAGCGCATTTGTTTAGTCACTGAGAAGACCAGGGTGCGCTCTTCGCCAAGATGGTAATAAGCTGAAAGTTTGATTCGCTCTCCGGGGAGACACCTTAAGGACAGACATGAATGATATAAGCCTTTCCTGTCCGACCTTCCCGAACCGATTACTTTATGGGAAAGTAAGATATTACATTTTACACACATTTCTGAGAGATTGTCCGGACGTGTCACTTCCATAAATGGGAGAGGTGACCTTTTGCATCATGTACATTTTTTCAAGAAGAAATAATTTTATAATTACCCCACAAAACACGCATGTTTGAAGCGATTGGAGCTCTTATTAGCTTCGTAACAAGCAAATGCGGGGGAAGACTTGCAATATAATCTGACAATTTTTGCAAGTCTACTTTACTGTGAAAATTCACTCGTGCCTAGAAGATCATCAGAGTACCAGAGTTAGAATCAAATTTCATATCTATCAGAACGGACTTTGTGGAACATCGTGAAGGACTTACAGAGCCCAAGAAAATCATTTTAATAAGGAAATTTGAATCTGCGGAATCTAAAACACAGAGTCATAGTAAGAGTCAGAGTTACAATAACGACCCCTAAAACACGTGAAAAAAGACACCTGCCAGTGCTTTAAACCTACTTCTCTGAGCAAACAGTCTGTGAGCCAAGATTGTTGTACTTTTTACATTTTATATTTTTCATTACTAACATGTGAACTAATATGTATATATATTGCCATGTAAACAGTAATATGTGAAAAGTGCTAGTGGATGTCCAAGTCATTTAAGGCTGGTAACCTCATCATATAGAATGACAATTTCATGAACCACCACTGCATAGGCTGGTGACGGCTTTATTGCTAGTTTCTTACAAAGAACTAAAAGCATAGGTAGTCCCAAGTTCCATATGGAGCAGGAAGGGAAAGAGGAAAGAAATGATGTACATTCTAATTATAATATCTACATTTTCAATTCAGTGTAAATGTCTGTGTGAACATATTCACTTTAAAATTAATGAAAGTTTCAAAGCTTTTCAATCACTGTAGATGTAAATGAAAACATATTAAATCTATATTGTGAACACTTTTCCATCAGTGTAGATGTTAATGTAAACATATTCTATCTATACTATTAACGTTTCCATTTGAATGTAAAGTAAATATAAAGCTATTCAATTTAAATGTAAAGAACGTTCTCTCACGAGGGATTAAGCATAATTCTCATCGAGGGTTAATTCTTAGGTAGATGGGATGGTGGAATAGGAATAGGAAGACACATAAGCATGTGTCGGGAAACGCAATACTCAGGAGAGCATTTTGTTTCTATTCTTTTACCATACTAGTTTGTGGTACCAGTTGAGGGTACTATGGAGCAAAAAGGAAAAGGTGGCCTGAGCTTTAAGAAGAGGGACCAACTTTGTAGACTCTCTCTGACACTTCTTGGAACGTACTGCGCCCCACAACCATGACCAGTGACGAGTGTGATCACTCTACCAGTATTATCCTAGTAGGCCCAAAATTCGTATCACAAATTTCTACTCTACAAGCTGCTCATAAAATATGGTATGTACAAAAGTGAACACGGTCATATTGCGCACTGTCATATGGGACTGCTCAGTCACTGCCCATTACTGCAATCGCTAACATTGCCTGACGCGCAAAATAAAAATAACAAAATTTAAAAAAAGTTTATTTTTAATCAGTCATGAACTCTCGTGATACCCACTGCGACCAGTCGAGGAACTCGAAGTCTCCGTGGAACCGCGGGTGAAAAACACTGTTCCAGATCAACATCGTTTACTTGAAATGTGCGTATTACACTGTATTAAAAACATTGATGTATAATTAAAAGCATTAACGGTTACAACAATCATCCAATATTTCAGCTTAGATGTAATATTAAAATAAGTCGTTCACGAAGTAGTAGCTGACTATTACAAATATAAAAATAGAATTCAGCTACATGGTACTTGATCCAGCTCTTAATTTAAATTAATTTTCCCAGTCTCAAATGGAGTTAAACAAGGGTGTGTACTTGCACCGACTCTTTTCAGTATCATGTTTTCTGCTATGCTGACTGATGCTTTCAGAGATGGGGACACAGGAATCGACATCAGCCCAATGGGCTGATCACCCGTTGGCTTGTCACACCGATTACGGAAACAACGGCAGATGGATCTATTTGTTGTTGCCCTAAAGACGCCGCTAGGCGTGATGGGAAACTACAACAGAGAAATCAATCTGCTGTTGCCCTTAAGACGCCACAAGGCGTGATGGCCTCTGACTGCTTGGTCGGTCTTTGGCTAAGGACGGAAGAAGAAGAAGAAGAATCGACATCAGATATCGTATTGATGGAAAATTGTTTAACCTTAGGAGGCTTCAAGCAAAAACCAAGGTCAAATCACACACCATCAGGGATCTTCTATTTCGTGACGATTGTGCCCTCAGTGCTGGCTCAGAGGCTGATCTGCAGCATAGCGTGGATAGATTCTCCGAAGCCTGTTCCAACTTTGGGCTTACCATCAACACGGGGAAAACAGAAATCATGTACCAACCAGCTCCTGGCACAATTTATACTGAGCCAATCATCAAGGTAAATGGTGAGAAACTGAATGTTGTGAACAGATTCACATACCTTGGTAGCACACTATCCCAGAACATCGTCATTGATGATGAGGTGAAAACCAGGATCTCCAAAGCCAGCGGCACATTTGGCAGACTATACACCAACGTTTGGCATCGAAGTGGCATTAGTCTACAGACAAAGCTGAAGGTGTACAGAGCTGCGGTGCTTCCAGTGCTGCTTTATGCATGTGAAACATGGACTGTATACAGGCGCCACGTAAAGAAGCTAAACCACTTCCATACAGTCTGTCTCAGAAAGGTAATGAACATCAAATGGCAAGACAAGATCCCGGATACCGCGTTCTTGACAGAGCTGGTATCCCTAGTATTGATACTATTCTGATGCAGTCACAGATTCGCTGGGCAGGTCATGTAGTCCGCATGCCAGACCATCGACTGCCAAAGATACTCTTTTATGGTGAGATGCAGATGGGTAGACGCTCCCATGGTGGCCAAAAAAAGCGCTTCAAAGACACGCTTAAGGCTTCATTAAAAACCTTTGACATAAACCCTGACACATGGGAAGCTGCTGCGCACGACCGAACTGCTTGGCGCACATCTCTTCGTAAAGGTGCAGCGGCATGCGAATCATCCAGAAGAGCAGCAGCGGAACAGCGGAGACAAGCTAGAAAAGACCGTGTAATAAAACCTTCACATGAAGCAAACATTCCCTGCCCACACTGTCCGAGATCTTTCCAGGCCCGCATCGGGCTCATTAGTCACCTTCGGACCCATAGAGTAATCTAACATATTCCTAATAATTGGGTGAACAGAGTGGTCTTCATCACCCGTGATGGACGAACAACAATTTAAATTAAAAGCAGATATTTACAGGAACTAGTCACTCATCTCAAATTTCTGGATTTCTAACATGCTATTCCATATATATTACGGATAACGATTTCTGTTTCTATCATGAATGTGTCTAAGATTTGTTCTATTGGCATACAGTTTTTGGCTGATGGTGATTGGCCAAGATCATAGTATCAGACTGTTTCTCTTGTTTTGCAGGCATTGCCTAAGGAACGAGTCATTGTCGGCTTCAGCTTCCTAAAATTACGTAGCTCTATTTAGCTCAATTTTAATTTCGAAATAAATACTCTGTCCATATGTTCTGTATTTCTTAAGTGTTGATGTATAGAGTGTTTATTACAGTCGGAGAGCCGAATTTAATCAGGTTTGTTCTGTCACCTGTCTCTATGTATTGTTTCTTTATTTTCAGTAATGAAGTATTCTTTCAACTCCTGATATACTGATTTAGAATCAGTGTAGATTGTGATAATTCGGTGCTCACATATTTCTTGTTTAAATTGGCGTGATTAAGGTGTTTATAGTTCTTTAGTTTGATGTATTAATTTCTGTAGAGCATGCTCTACTGTCTTCATCAATTATCCAAGTTATCATAGACCTATTTCCCTCATGTTAAATAAACCAAACAGTACTGTAGTCTGCAGTGACCGGCTCGTAGTGTGAACATTCGCAAGTACTCACTTCTTAGTTAAGACAAGATTAAATGTTTCTGTCTACATTTTGTCTTTTAGTGATTTCCATTTTGGTTTCACCCTTCACTGTGTGGGTTGTCTAGTTTCTCCTGTTAATTAATTTTCCAATGGAGATAATTCCGTTAAACTATTAAATAAATGGCATCACGGATGTAAGCAGTTTGCTGTATATATAAAAGGACTAACGTAACAACAATTACTTTCACAATCAAACATAAAAGGAATGTTCGCCCAAACAAACAAAAGTAATGCAAATTAATAGCTGGATGTCAATGTAATTTTGTTTTCTTTTAACTGAATCATCACAGCATTTTATAAAATTAAAAGCAAATTAATGTTTCAAGCATAACAAGCGCAACATAAAACAACACGATACTAAGTTACGTGTCTAGATTTGAAAAACAGTAGCATTACACTTACGCGAATAAATACCAGGTTGCGATATCGGCTTCAGGCAAATCGGAAATGGCCCATAGGTTACTCTTTTGCAGACCAAGCCACTGCAACATCGAACAGTTTTGCAGGAAAAACGTAAAGGACTACACACCTGTCAAATTAAACAAATCACTGGTTATTTTAATAAGAACGTGAGACTATGTATAGTCCGTTCGTAAATTCGTGCCCACAGAAAGCGTCAATTTTCTCCAAAACTGTTTGTTGTATGGACATGAATTTTGCATGCAGTCTTAGATTTTCCATGCAGTTATTGATATATTTTTTGCCCTTACAAAACTCATGTCATGTTCGAATTTTCTTCTTTACGTTATATAAAAAACTCATACTGTTGTCTGGGTTAATTTTCAGTATTTTTACAGGAAAGTTACAAGATCCGTTCAAAAATTTTTTTTTTTTTTTTTGTTTGAATTAGTTACTCGCGACTGTGTACAATCGGTGCGCACTCGTGCGGACATGTAGTCACTACACTAATTCAAAAAAATGTATATATATTTTTGAACGGATCTTGTAACTTTCCTGTAAAACTACTAAAAATTAACCCAGACAACAGTATCAGTTTTTTACATAACGTAAAGAAGAAAATTCGAACATGACATGAGTTTTGTAAGGGCAAAAAATATATTAATAACTGCATTTTTTTTTTAAATGTAAAACTTTTGCCTCGTTTTGGCGAGGCGCGTCCCGTTCAACCTAGTCGGTTATATTGGGGCGCATGTCCAAATATAAAAGAACCTTAGGCCTGGCTTAATAAAGTTAAATATTAACTGCATGGAAAATCTAAGACTGCATGCAAAAATGCATGTCCATACAACAAACAGTTTTGGAGAAAATTGACGCTTTCTGTGGGCACGAATTTCCGAACGGACTACTCTCCATATAAATCTGAATTTTTTTTTTTTTTTTTTTGTAACGTCCTGTAGGGGACCAGTTATTACCCGTCTAAATAAGTGGTAATATCAATTTGGGAAGATACCGACACGCCGGGCATCGCACTATGCTTTGTGTGACAGTTATCTTGAACATCTTATTGAACACATGTGCCTTTCACTATCTCCATGGGTGAATGTGCCAGTGAGTTAGAAATATTCTCTCCCACTTTCTGTGAAAATACGAAAATAGCGGGCAATGCACATGTGTTTTGAACGATAGCTATGTTCAGCACCCATTATAATTATCTCACATCTTCATGTACCATACCTGGTGACGTTACCGAACATGTCTCTCAATAACGTATTGTCTAGAATATTTTTGTCAGTTAAGTTGTTGACGTCTTCCAAAGCCATATGTCAACATGTCTCTCAATAACGTATTGTCTAGAATATTTTTGTCAGTTAAGTTGTTGACGTCTTCCCAAGCAATACGTCAATATGTCTCTCAATAAAGTATTTGATAAAGTCCTCCTTTATTCCAGTTAATGATATCCACCAAAAGATAGATATAAGTGGATGGAAGCAGACATCATCATCATCAGTTGATAAGATCTCTATGGTGTTGTTTGCTCCACTGTAGTGTATGGAATGTCAACTTGACCTACGCAGCGGTGTGTAGACATGGATTGAGTGTATAATGTGCGAATGATAATAAGGGTTCGTGGTGTTGACAAATGTTCTTTTCTCACACTCATGTATGGCTGGAAGTCATCGACACCAACGACTGTGTACCTTTTCTAAAGTTTAATTGGACGTACACACTCGACAGCACAGATAGTGACAAATCACAGGTTGGCATAATACATCATGGTACAGCGGATAAATGGTCTTGCAATGTTACATGGGCACTCATGTAGAATAATAGTATAAAGGACTGTCAGTAGCCAAGCCCTCAGTATCGCCCATACATATATATCATCTGACTTCACTGACTGAGCACGTCAGCTTATAAACAATATTCCAGATGGCTTCTAAACCTAATCTCGTCTAGCGACGATTCTCCAACATAATGTTCAGCACATATTTTTCCATATAATAATATTGAACCGCTAATAAAGGGTTCTCATGTGTAGCAGTGATCTCTGGACTAATCAAGCGATAATACGGGCATCCCTTTTCTCTTCTTGAAAGTCACTACATGTTTGGTTCCAAGATGGCTTCACTCGTGAGCTGTCACTCACGTTTGGATACAGATAATGAATCTGTCCTAAAGTTAGTCATTCATAAAACATTTCATTGCTCTGTAGATTTGATCATGAACAATTGACTGCATTCTACAGGATATAGTGCTGCTAGGAATCGAAGTCGTTTTCATTGAGTCAAATATATTCTCTTAGACATTCAAATCGTACCTATCGAAAATGGTGGCTTCGAACGAGAGAGTTCACAAGAGTATCTTTTATTACCTTGGTATCAGAAATATGATTCTGCCATTCCTTGGCAATACGAATAAACACTGGGGTAAAGCATACACGATAGGTCTAGACGACTATCACTTTCCCCACAAATACTGAGATCACTTTTTCCCGGCGACAAGCCGACATCGAAAACACAGTCCCTATCAGGACGAAGCCAAATCACACCACACTCTAGCGGCACATCCGCCGAATAGCCTTTGACCTCTCTAGAGACAACAGAACATATAGTTCGACTTAGATATGTAAAGATATACAGATATAAGACAGACTCGTCCTACTCAGACAAACAATACACATAAATTCAGGCCATAGATATTCTGAAGCAAGAACAATCTATTATTACCCAAACAAAGGATAAATCGCAGAAAACTGGATTCATCCGCGGAGTTCGATCGAAAGAGCCGACACAACTTTCAAGGGAAGTAACTCAATAATGATTTTTCCTTAAGCACTATTTTGTTTACCAAAATATTTGCGAACATAACAAGTATACCAATGTATAATATTGTAAGATATCAAAGACTGCACGTAACAGTATTGTCTAGAATATTTTTGTTAGTTAAGTTGTTGACATCTTCTAAAGCCATATGCCAACATGTTCAGTATCTTCTCACCATGTCTCTCAAAATCGTATTGTCTAGAAAGTTTTTGTCAGTAAAGTTGTTGACGTCTTTCCAAGCCATATGTCAACATGTTCAGTACCTTCTTATCATGTCGTCCTGTCTCCGTTTCCTTCTATCTTTCATGTTTCACGATACACTTCAGCTTCCTTCCTCTTATATCGTGCCCAACGAAAATGGACCTGCTTATTTCTTACATAAGCAAAATGCTTCTTTTGAGCAATGGCGTCATTTAGGACATCCTCATTCGACCGTCCACACATGACGTCACGCAATTTTTGCCATTTTTAAAATTTGTCACAAAAACCCCAGTCCCTTACTTTATACCAAGTCTTTCTCTCCTGTGCCATCCGCTCATGGTCTTTCTATTCCTTCTTCAACCCCTTCATGTGTGTCTCCTGTTCTTTTATCGGTGTGTTTGCTAATCTTTATCTGCATTTCTTACTCTGGAGATTTCAGAACAAAGGTGCCAGGTAAAACTATCAGCAAGTTTGCTCAGTGTGCGTCCTATCCAACTCTGGCGTCTTCATCTCGTGTCTTGTTCTTCTGGCACTTCTCTGGTTCTTGTCATTAGTTTCACATTAGGGATCTTATCACACTACTACACTCGTTCTATTTTAGGCAAGCACCCATTTATGACAGCTCATCAGTATCGTGGGAGAGGCTTTTTCAAAAGAACATCATTCATCGAACAAAATAAGTGAAGTATTTCATTTATTTATTTACTTATTTTTTGCTACAGTTCTTGACTGCACTCTGGATATCATCCACCAGAAAAACATGTCCATGCTAAGAACATGTCCGACGGCACGTTATCTAATACAACAGCCGACGTGTAAGAACAGTTTAAACAGTTCGTTGATGGAGAGATGTCACAGTGACTATTAACTATTAATTTATTTTACCATTTCGTTCCATATGTTATTAACTCTTTTAATGTTCTGTTTTCCTAGACATTATGTATTCTTCTTTTTCATTTTCACCTTCTCAAACCCCACCCGAAGTTTGTTTACGTTCTGGCTGGCCTTCAGAATAAATTCCAGCTGCGGTCAGCGTAGCAGTAACGTAATGTTATCTAAACGCACCTGTGGTTCGTGACCAGAGAAACATTTCTGTTACGCTTATAGTGTTTGAACGAGCGAAGACGGTTTCTGTGTAGACACGGCTCGTTAGCAGGGATCAAATCTTCTGCGGTCGGTAAACTAGTTTGATCTTCAACAAGGGGGAGATAACAATCGCGGTCAGTCTCTGGGTTTTGCCCCTTAGACAAGGTAGAGCATAATATTATGCATTTCTCTATCTGGGGAACTTTCGCACGATTTCTGTTGTCTTTGATGCAGTCTCTAGAGAAACCTTTGTCTTAACTCCGGATTACGTTTTTCGCCGAACATCTGTAGAAATACGCTAGGCCAGGTGTCCGTGGGGAGCGTCCTTTGTAAACTATAAGATTTGAGAATTTTACTTCGTCAAACACACTCGTCAATATTCCTGGCCCGTAGATGACCATATGAGACTTAGGCAGAGTTAGCACGGCAGTACTAGAATGTGTTTGCCTATGTTCTAGTCATTTTCGGGGTGAGTTGACATATCTTATAAATATAATATGATATTCATGTTAGTTTATATATCTGATAGGAAAGTGACTTGAATTCATTTCTGAGGACTTCTCCTAGTAATTTAGTTCAGTGATAATGTAGCGCTGTCTACGGCCTTAGTTAAGCAGTGCTTAAACTGTTACAGTTTATAATGGGAAATGATAAACTTACAATAACAGATACTAGGCGTAGAATCAGTCCACAATGCTTACCATTGGGTTAAGAGTCAGCAAAATTAACTGTCATTTCTGAAAGATAAGGTCAGAGGTGTGGATCATTCACTTAACACTGAATTATGGGAGAAAGTCACTTATTCCTTTTTGATAGATACTTCTAGTGGCAAAGGAGAATCATTTTATGCTTACTTGTGTGGCTAGGCACTAGTCTATAACTTTCACAGAAAACATTCACCAGGCATAGATATAATTATATCTTATGATTCAGCTACAACTGTATTATTATAGCAAGAACATTGCTTTTTCTATGTACTCATTTTGCGGAATGTTAAATATATTTCCCCAAGGGAACATATGATTTATTTGTGTAATGTCACATGCTGTAATCTGTTTATGTAAATTCATTTAATGTTGTAAGATGAATAAGCATATTCATTTAACTGTAACTACAAGGTTAGGTTCCCTGTATGTTTAGTTGGAAGAAGAGGAGTAAACTGTTGCTGTCAGAACGATTACTGACAGGTATATGGGTGTACACAAGATATTAAGCCTATGCGGGCACATGCTATAATTGATAGAATGGAAGAAGCGGAGCATAACTAGGTTATAAAACATTTGATTGATTTTGTTGTTGCTTGATGTAAAGGGAGTCTTTTTTGGGTCTCAGTTTCAGGGAGACCGAATCGCTAGAGCAGACTCCAGTCAGGCGAAGAACATCATGTTCTCTTCGTTCTAGAGGGATTCTGAATACAGCTAGCAGTCACGAGTTGTCAAACCCGTTCCTGAATCAAAACCCCTTTTGTCAACGCCAAGTAAAGCTCACGCAGTGCAACGAGCCAACGCTAAATCAGGAACCACCTAATGCAGTAGTAGTTCTCTACTCACCCATTGGATTACCAGTCAGAGCATTTCGGCTTCCAGAATATCAAAATCGCCCAGCATGTCTATAGCAGAATCTGATATCACCCGACTTTGTGTGCCTAAACGGGGCACTCAGCAAACCACAGCCAAACCAGTTTAAACAGAATTTACAGCCAAGCAAGCAATAGCGACGGATAAGAGCGCCTGGGACTCCTTGTCCTCAAGTAACTTCGTCTGGTGTATTTCTGGGTTTAGGTAGAACTTCGCACGTATGAGCAGTCATCTATGGACAGAGTTCCAGCCCCCTCACGCAAGTAGCGGTCACCAACGTATAGCACCTACACGGAAAGTTATGCAGTCTATTCAAATCATCTTGAAGGATATATGCACGTAAGACACTTTCTGGAGCTAGCACATTTGGTCCCACGAAAAGCGGACAGGCTGTCGCTCAGTTCGTTTAATTGGTCAGCAGGAGATAAACAGCGTCTTCCAGTTTTCCCTCACGCATTTAAGGTCACCAAAGCATAGCACCAACAAGGAAAGTTTGGTATTTCACTTCATTCATCTTGAAGGATATTTATCTGTAAGACACTTTCTGGAGCTAGCTTCTGGTCCCACGAAAGCGGACAGGCTGACACGCAGTTTATTCATTTAGTAAAACGGAGGTAAAGAGAGTCTTCCAGCCCACCTCGCGCAAGTAGGGAGGAGTCACCAATGATAGCGCCTATACAGTGATTTTATTCACGTTAATTCCATCACCCATGGAGGATATGTACGAAAAAAACACTTACTGGAGCTATTTCATCTGGCCCCGAAAGCGGACGGACTGACACTCGATTTATTTATCTCTCCGTGTTCTACAGGTTTTATGAGTGTTGGTGGTGTGTGTGTTTGTGGGTGTGTATTTGCATTATTGTGGTTATTAATGACTATTGATGATTATTGATGTAATTTTATGCTGTGTATGATGAGATGCATTATTTTCATGCTTTTCTTCTTTAATAAAGTTTACACATTTATTAATGCGCTGTTCATGACCCTTCCATCCATAATTAACTTGTTTTAGCTCTTTACTATACTCTCTATGTTTGATAAGAGAAAAGAGTGAGAGCAGGAGGTGCTTAGACTGTAAAAGTGAGTTGAGGCTTGGAGAGAGAGATCATTTTGTTAAATCTTCTTCCAGGTTGTCTCAAGTCCATCTCCTATTTACACCTTTCTGTGTGTGTAATCTATAACTCTGTCAGTCCACTATCCCTTGTCGATTTCACTACTATTGTCCAACTCGACAAATACTCTACACTTTACTTAACCACGACATATAATGGGGTCTCGCCGCGGAATTTGAACTACATCTGCAGCAATCACAACAGAGGAGGTTGCAGTCTGGTAGGAATCTCTCACAAGTTTCTATTCTGATTCTTAGAGTTAGTGTTCTGCAGATTATAGGAATTTCTATCCCTAGACATATCGAACTATTTCTTTTGGAGGAAGTCGGAACAGCGTTTTTTCTCCACAGCAATCATAAATATTAAGTTACATTTATTGTTCATGCTACACATGAGACAACTGGTAAAGGTTGATGGTATCACTGCTGAGTTTTTGGTTGACAAATTTGACGACTCTTGTTGTAAATGTCAGAAAATGTTTTTTAAGGGTTAATATTTTTTTCAGGAGTAGCTCTTTAATCTGAGATAAGAAGCTACAGATAGTCAGTTACTAGCTTGCGTCTGTACCAAGGGAGGGTGTTCATTCGGATGATAGTAACCAATCCTCTCAATAGTCATACAGTACTGACAGAAGTTGGATACGATTTTGGTTATGATTATAGGATGTTCTAAGGATATGTAATGAACGTCTATGGAAAAGATAAATTACTGTCATTTTTGTCCGTGTTCCTCGAACTTTAAAAGGGGGGGGGGGGGGGCACCTGTCACAGAGACTATTAACTATTAATTTATTTTACCATTTCGTTCCATATGTTATTAACTCTTTTAATGTTCTGTTTTCCTAGACATTATGTATTCTTCTTTTTCATTTTCACCTTCTCAAACCCCACCCGAAGTTTGTTTACGTTCTGGCTGGCCTTCAGAATAAATTCCAGCTGCGGTCAGCGTAGCAGTAACGTAATGTTATCTAAACGCACCTGTGGTTCGTGACCAGAGAAACATTTCTGTTACGCTTATAGTGTTTGAACGAGCGAAGACGGTTTCTGTGTAGACACGGCTCGTTAGCAGGGATCAAATCTTCTGCGGTCGGTAAACGAGTTTGATCCTCAACAAGGGGGAGATAACAATCGCGGTCAGTCTCTGGGTTTTGCCCCTTAGACAAGGTAGAGCATAATATTATGCATTTCTCTATCTGGGGAACTTTCGCACGATTTCTGTTGTCTTTGATGCAGTCTCTAGAGAAACCTTTGTCTTACTCCGGATTACGTCTTTCGCCGAACATCTGTAGAAATACGCTAGGCCAGGTGTCCGGGGGGAGCGTCCTTTGTAAACTATAAGATTTGAGAATTTTACTACGTCAAACACACTCGTGAACATTCCTGGCCCGTAGATGACCATATGAGACTTAGGCAGAGTTAGCACGGCAGTACTAGAATGTGTTTGCCTATGTTCTAGTCATTTTCGGGGTGAGTTGACATATCTTATAATTATAATATGATATTCATGTTAGTTTATATATCTGATAGGAAAATGACTTGAATTCATTTCTGAGGACTTCTCCTAGTAATTTAGTTCAGTGATAATGTAGTGCTGTCTACGGCCTTAGTTAAGCGGTGCTTAAACTGTTACAGTTTATAATGGGAAATGATAAACTTACAATAACAGATACTAGGCGTAGAATCAGTCCACAATGCTTACCATTGGGTTAAGAGTCAGCAAAATTAACTGTCATTTCTGAAAGATAAGGTCAGAGGTGTGGATCATTCACTTAACACTGAATTATGGGAGAAAGTCACTTATTCCTTTTTGATAGATACTTCTAGTGGCAAAGGAGAATCATTTTATGCTTACTTGTGTGGCTAGGCACTAGTCTATAACTTTCACAGAAAAAAGTCACCAGGCATAGATATAATTATATCTTATGATTCAGCCACAACTGTATTATTATAGCAAGAACATTGCATTTTCTATGTACTCATTTTGTGGAATGTTAAATATATTTCCCCAAGGAGACATATGATTTATTTGTGTAATGTCACATGCTGTAATCTGTTTATGTAAATTCATTTAATGTTGTAAGATGAATAAGCATATTCATTTAACTGTAACTACAAGGTTAGGTTCCCTTCATGTTTAGTTGGAAGAAGAGGAGTAAGTTGTTGCTGTCAGAACGATTACTGACAGGTATATGGGTGTATACAAGATATTAAGCCTATGCGGGCACATGCTATAATTAATAGAATGGAAGGAGGTTATAAAACATTTGATTGATTTTGTTGTTGCTTGATGTAAAGGGTGTCTTTTTTGGGTCTCTGTTTCAGGGAGACCGAATCGCTAGAGCAGACTCCAGTCCGGCGAAGAACATCATGTTCTCTTCGTTCTAGAGGGATTCTGAATACAGCTAGCAGTCACGAGTTGTCAAACCCGTTCCTGAATCAAAACCCCTTTTGTCAACGCCAAGTAAAGCTCACGCAGTGCAACGAGCCAACGCTAAATCAGGAACCACCTAATGCAGTAGTAGTTCTCTACTCACCCATTGGATTACCAGTCAGAGCATTTCGGCTTCCAGAATATCAAAATCGCCCAGCATGTCTATAGCAGAATCTGATATCACCCGACTTTGTGTGCCTAAACGGGGCACTCAGCAAACCACAGCCAAACCAGTTTAAACAGGATTTACAGCCAAGCAAGCAATAGCGCCGGATAAGAGCGTCTGGGACTCCTTGTTCTCAAGTAACTTCGTCTGGTGTATTTCTGGCTTTAGGTAGAACTTCGCACGTATGAGCAGCCATCTATGGACAGAGTTCCAGCCCCCTCACGCAAGTAGCGGTCACCAACGTATAGCACCTACATGGAAAGTTATGCAGTCTATTCGAATCATCTTGAAGGATATATGCACGTAAGACACTTTCTGGAGCTAGCACATTTGGTCCCACGAAAAGCGGACAGGCTGTCGCTCAGTTCGTTTAATTGGTCAGCAGGAGATAAACAGCGTCTTCCAGTTTTCCCTCACGCATTTAAGGTCACCAAAGCATAGCACCAACAAGGAAAGTTTGGTATTTCACTTCATTCATCTTGAAGGATATTTATCTGTAAGACACTTTCTGGAGCTAGCTTCTGGTCCCACGAAAGCGGACAGGCTGACACGCAGTTTATTCATTTAGTAAAACGGAGGTAAAGAGAGTCTTCCAGCCCACCTCGCGCAAGTAGGGAGGAGTCACCAATGATAGCGACTATACAGTGATTTTTTTCAGGTTAATTCCATCACCCATGGAGGATATGTACGAAAAAACCACATACTGAAGCTATTTCATCTGGTCCCGAAAGCGGACGGACTGACACTCGATTTATTTATCTCTCCGTGTTCTACAGGTTTTATGAGTGTTGGTGGTGTGTGTGTTTGTGGGTGTGTATTTGCATTATTGTGGTTATTGATGACTATTGATGATTATTGATGTAATTTTATGCTGTGTATGATGAGATGCATTATTTTTATGCTTTTCTTCTTTAATAAAGTTTACACATTTATTAATGCGCTGTTCATGACCCTTCCATCCATAATTAACTTGTTTTAGCTCTTTACTATACTCTCTATGTTTGATAAGAGAAAAGAGTGAGAGCAGGAGGTGCTTAGACAGTAAAAGTGAGTTGAGGCTTGGAGAGAGAGATCATTTTGGTAAATCTTCTTCCAGGTTGTCTCAAGTCCATCTCCTATTTACACCTTTCTGTGTGTGTAATCTATAACTCTGTCAGTCCACTATCCCTTGTCGATTTCACTTCTATTGTCCAACTCGACAAATACTCTACACTTTACTCAACCACGACAAGAGAGCAATACTGAAGAAAATGTGTATTATGTTCTTAGACAGTAACTTGAAACATTTGGATTTAGACATAAATAATATCCAGAGTGAGGGATATGATGCTGCAACTAACTTAAGAGTCAAATGGTAATGTGATAGGGTGGGCGAGAGATGATGATGCTGTTGTGATTTGTGATCACTTTCTTGCACACTCGCAACCGACCCGAACAATAACAAAACTCGGATTCTAAGGCAGGGGCTGTATTTATTCATACAACCCTGTCAGCGACCCAAGCCTACAAAGCAAACTAATGAACAAACATCAAACAAGTAAGCAAACAAAACAAAACAAAACACCCAGCCATTGCTCAATTGCTAATCTGAAACGCAAACAAAGCATCGACTAGTTAAAATCAAAGTAGTTAAATAATGGGAAACGATACTCTCACCTGCCCAACAGTCCTTCCACGCCACCTGACACACTCAACTATCACACACACACACTCATGCATGTCGTCCAATGAGACTAGAATGGTGTTGTGCATGAGGCTGGCAATATCACTATGTAACACAGATTGCTACCGAAACCACTACTGCACGAGCATATCAATACTTTGTGAGGTCTTCCCGTGGATGCCAGTCACATTGGTGGCCCCATGCTCCATAAGGAGCGAGAAGAGAAATATATATTTCCAAGTGAGCCCACGTGCTCTCACAAACCATTCTGCACATAACAATAATTAAAAAATAATAAAATGGACATAGAATAATATTCAACTATATGTACAACGAATACACTCATTAATGAGCATGAACCAATACCTCGCAACTGATCCATATCAACATTCGTCCCTGCACTCTGAAGCATGTTGTATATGCCGACTGATGAGATTAGGAACTCATCGTATGAAACACATCGTTACCGAAATAACCACTGCAATAGCATAAAAATGCTTCTTGTGGGCTTGTGATGGACACCAGCCGCATAGGTTTTTCCATGCTCCGCAAGGAGCAAACAGAGAAACACCTCCGTCTCAAAGTGCCTTACGCACAAAGGAATGGCATGCGCTCACCAGAAATCTAAATGACTATCCTCAGATCAAAGTAACCCACTAAAGATATACAGTAGAATATTATCAATTATCATGAAATACACTAAATTACCCTTACATCAAAGAAGAAAATAAAATTACTCTTGACTTAACAAAACTAGCAAACGTTATAATAAGCTCACTGCGCTCTCAAATAATAAATAGCTTAACAGCATTAGGCCTATCCGCCCAACACGTGGTAACTAAAAATGTGTGGTAATTAAAAATGTTATTGTCGCTCACATCTTTATGCACATTCATCAACACATGGACCCCCTGCTGCTATTTTGCCAACAAGTTAATACAATCTTAAATTCAGTCCCTGATATCATCTCTGTTCAGTTCCATGTATGAAATAGGTTCCTATTATATTTGCCTTTCTGCCCGGTCTCATGAATGGAATAGGTGCCTACTATATCCTTACACCCGCAATCTGGACGTAACACTAGTAAAATCTATCTACACATATTTTCACTAATCTATAAAACTAATTATAATGTCCTTAAAAAAATCTCCTTAGGAAAAACCTTTATTTATCTATTTCATTAAACACGATACAAAATAGGTGGCAGACCTTCAGCCCTATGCTCTTTCTAACACTATAGACCAAAATATTGAGGAATCACCTTCTACCTAATTAGTTCACGTGTTCAAGGCATCTACAGATCGACTCTGGTTTCTTTCTCTGGGTGTCACACATCTTGCCTCTACCGCGAATTTCACCAAACTGACCCTTCTCCTGCGTTAGACTTTTCACACGCCAGCGATGAGGGCTTGCACAGTCACGTGAGCCGGGCTTTATTGTGGCCCTCGCTTAGTTGGCTGGCGTACACGTTGGAGCGCGCACATCGAAAATATATGGCGTTAAACACACAACTATGACATAAACTTGAGGGGGCCCCTGGGGTGTTTTTATATCCCCATTACAGTAATGTACTCGTTTTCACACACAGGATAACATTACTTTTTTCATTTTTTATATGTGTTTCTGAAGAGTCATAATCGAGAATACTGGTTTAGTTAACCAGCGACATAAATTTTCTTCGATAATTACGGGACACAGGTTTTAATTCATTCGGTTTCCTTGGATTGTAAGTTGCATATATTGTAGTACAGTCAATTATAAATGATCAAACAGAATGACGAATTTGAACGATTACAAGGATCCAATAATGTCCACTATAAGCCATAGTAAAATCTAACGTCAATCTTTATTTTTCTAAGATTACAATTCATACGAATATTTTCACAATGCCACCATTTCCTTACTGCATTAACTCTCCAAACCAAGAGCTTATAACAGATGGCTTATGATCAAATATGGATAATCTCGTTTGTCGGTTAAATATACTACTCGAATATTTTACGGTGGAAACTGGTACCAAAGATTTTTTGTATAACTCGAGCTTCGTATGTATCTGTTTATGTAGTGCAATGTGTCATCGTCAAAACCAACTAAGAAGATGGTGTATTTTGCCGATGGAGAGTGGAAGACAATTATGGAGCTAATCTCCAAAATAAAAAGTTCAAACCTAACTCTAAAAATGTTCGACCTTAAACAAAATAGACCCTTTCTGTCATTGTCATATATATGTCGCGATAGCAATTGAGTCGAACGAGGCCATACAAACCCTGTATCAATCAAGATACAAAACCTGGAAAGAAAAACTAACATCTTGCGTTCTTGTTCCAAATGCCTAAGAATCGGCGATACTCACTCACACACCCAAGACATAATGGCGGGGGAAGGGGGGAGTTAGCACGATTCTATCTAATGGTTAGATTCTCGGTTGCGAGAATACTCAAGTAATAAAATCTCAAAAAAGGTTTGGTCGGTCAATATATATATCGACCTGTTGCTAAGTCGGTTAGCGAGAGTCTCAAACATTAGTCTTCGTACCGGATATCCTTTAGTCCTATGAATGCCATTGGCTAAACTGCTGCTTCAAACTATTTGTGCACCACTTATGTATACGTTATCGTTACTACGCTAGATCTGTTTACGTCATTGTGTCGTCATTTTCCAAAACTGTCTTCGGTGCCTATGTTAAAATTCCTTGTTTTTTTTTATTTTTATAGATTACTTATGAATTACGTCATCAGTTTCCATTGTCTCTTGTGTTAGGTAGATTTGAGGGTATCTATTTTATATAATGTCGTCATAAGTCCGTTCACAGTAAGGTAAAGGATCCCGTTACACGCCCATTGAGGCATATTGGGAATATGGTGTTTGGCCCATACTTTCTTGACCATCGGCACACTAGGAATGATATGGTCAGCTTCACGCCGGCAGATGCCAACACACACACAAACACACACACATATATATATATATATATATATATATATATATATTATATATATATATATATATATATATATATATATATGCACAGCGGGCTGATCACACGCTTGCCAGCCGCTCTGATTACGGAAACAACATTTGATTTTTTGTTGTACCAATAAACGCCATTAGGCGTAACGGAACAACAATTAATTTCTTGTTGCCCTAAGACGCCACTAGGCGTACTGGCCATGAACTGCTTTGTCGGTCCGTGGCTAAGGACGGAAGAAGAAGAAGATATATATATATATATATATATATATATATATATATATATATATATATATATATATATATATATATATATATATATATATATATGAGACCATGTGGGCACACACACACACACACATATATATATATATATATATATATATATATATATATATATATATATATATATATATATATATATATATATATATATATATATATATATATATATATATATATATATATATATATATATATATATATATATATATATACATACATACTGAAGCACATTAAAAACGCACCACCTGTATAATCCAGGAACAGAGTGCGAAATGTAAATATAAGTGTTTACAAGTTTATATATTTGGAATCTTTATTCCTTTTCTTCCACGGAAGACGGGAAGAGGCAAGCGATGGTGAAAACTGAATCCTCCCCAAATGTGAATACTGCCACCTCGAAATCGGTTGTGCTGACGAACACAGCAATATGCAAAGCGCTCTCCACACCGTCGCCAACTCCGCATACGTCCATCAGCAAAGGATATGTTGAATCTGCTCTCGTCTGTGAATAGGACAGCATTCCACTGTAGTCTAGTCCATCTGACATGTTGCTCTGCCCATTGCAGGCGCTGCTGACGATGTCTGTGAGTCACGTTTGGCCCAACATAAGGTCGTCTTGCAGTAAGGCCTGTATCTCTGAGTCGTCGTATGACTGTCATTTGAGAGGCTTGCCCACGTCTACCCACTATTGCTCTTGCTGTTTGACTTGCCGGGAGAGAACGATTCCTTAGGTGACTCAGCACAATATGACGATCTTGCGCTGGGGTAGTAACTCGTGGTTGGCCACTCCGAAGTCTATCCCGGGCACTGCCAGTGGTTCCGTAACGTTCATTGAGACGTACAATAGTGCTGTGGTGGCAATTCATCCTTCTGGCAATGGCCAGCGAGCTCATTCCGGTCTCCAACATACCAATGGCTCGTTGGCGGTCGTTTTCAGATAGTCGTGGCATTTCAAGCACATGTACTGGGTGTTTTGTCTCAACGGCCTTTTTATACCGAGTACACTGCCACAACGCGTACACATTTTTAGGGTCATGGCTGTTGGGAATCGTGCTGCACGTGTAACTTTCATTGTTTTCATGTAGTCTGTACACAAACCCGTCTTTTTAATCATGCACTTTCCATTCCAGCAGCCATTTGCTCTCTAATTCATGACAAACACGGGGAAAATCCATTCCCACACTTTTTTTTCCAGCTTCTCGGCATCAGTATATATAATAGTGGTGCGTTTTTAATGTGCTCCAGTATATATATATATATATATATATATATATATATATATATATATATATATATATATATATATATATATATATATATATATATATATATATATATATATATATATATATATATATATATATATATGACAGAACCAACGGGCTGATCACCCGTTTGCCAGTCACTTCGATTACGGAAACAACAACAAATGGATTGATTTGCCGTTGCCCTAAAGACGCCAATAGGCGTGATGGGAAACAATGGCAAAGAAAACCTATCTGCTGTTGCCCTAAGACGCCACTAGGCGTAATGGCCACTGACTGCTTTGACGGTCGGTGGCTAAGGACGGAAGAAGAAGAAGATATATATGACAGACGGATTTAATTTTAGACTGAGCAATTCATTTTCGATCTAGTCTAGGGTGTTTTTATTTGTGCTCACTTTGACATTATCTCACATGGAAATGGGCGATAGTAAATGAAACACACCTTTGCTATCTTTGAGGAAGACAAACTTGTGAGACGCGGGAGATGTAATAAGAGACGGACCTCGTTTATAGCGATCTTGGCGCTGCCTGACACTAGTAAAAGACACGTTGTTTGCGTAGGAAACTGTTAGACGTGTGACTCAGATAACAGATAAAGTGGAAATATTATCACCAGTAAGCTGGAAAATTGTGTACAATTTGAAATATAATCTTTGCTATGAGCAACTGAACGTGTGGCATCAAAGAATATCTCGTGCCATCCATGCGGGGTGTTACCGCTGAATTGAGAAGCTAGTAAATCTAGTGACGAGATCGCACTAAGTTAAAAGACGGTCTACGGGAAGTGACCAAGGTATTAAATAGATAACGTACAGGACAGAGTTATACAGTTCACGTGTTATAGTGACGTAAGGTGCCCTATATAATGACGTGTACAAGCACTACCAAGACCCCTTTATTTAGCTAGCCAGGAGAGTTACGACCGTGATAGTTGTGTGAAACCAGACAGTTCGTAATTATCATTTCCGTTGAGACACATGGCTGTAGAATATGTGGCCGTTGATGATATGAAATCTTGTTGATCGTATTTTAGGTTCAGATCACAACCCTACTGCAGACCCACGGTTGTTTTGTCAATACCTTAAACATCATGCGCTCTCTTTGTGTCTTCTTATCAGACAGTAGTACGCTCAACACCAGAACGACTTGCAACAGATGATGATGATGTTTATTTACATGAGAGGTGTAAGAGATGCTACGTGCATCTTGACATAAATCTTCCAACAGCAACCATTTTCTTCAGCCTTCTACATGAACAAAATAAGCTGTTTGGTACAGCTCATTGATATGACAATAGTTAACATTATTTCTTCAGTTATGTCTCTCCATCTATCAGACTGCCACCAAATGATGCGTGATGCCATATGATGATGGATGGTATCCGCATGTCTGGTTTTGTGTAGTGTGCAGATGTGTTCAGTCAAACAATGTTCATACAAAAATAACAGGGCAATCCACATAGGACGTCAGTAAACTCACGACGTATAAAGTCAATGATTCTTGTAACAGCCGTTGACGTTTTTCTTCATTATTTATTGTGGACGCCACAGTGACAAAATGGTTACGCGAATATGTAGGCACATCAAACAGTCATTATCACAGCAACATTCAATACAGCAATAGACGGTAGACAGCATTACAATGATGAGTCAGATGCATGTTATATTTCATAGTGCTGTAGATGTAGTCAGGTGAAAAACTCCATCCTTTTCTATAACAGCCAGGAGATAACCAGATGTATGAGATCAGTTCACTCTCCTTAGTCTGACTTCAGCAAGACAGACACGTCTGCCGAAGTATAAATAATGTCCTCAAAAATATCCTCTAGATAATAAAGGTTTTCCAAACCTAGTTCATTTAACAAAGTAGCAAGTAATGGTCCTTGGAACATGCATCAACCGATGCAGTACAATACAGCGACATGTGAGCTGGGAAAACATCTCGTGACGACGACTTTCGAAGACAGGCTATGAATCGAAATCGCTCACGACCCAAAATCGATAGAGTTAATGAAAAGTCAATTTACCTTGCTTTCAGGAAATACACAGAAATATCACGCCTCCCGACATGTGGGAAACACTAGAGGTATTATCTCGAATAAACGAAATATCCATTAAGAGGACTACACATCCCTGACAGAACAAAAAATAGCGGAGATCCCCTCTTCAACGAGGCATCTCTTTCGCCATTCAAATCGCTCACTCCACTAGTGGTGGGCGGAAACCGATCGACCAAAAAAACAAGACCAGTCATGCGCAGTCCAGCGCAAAAAGACCACAGCTCAAAACTTAACTGCATTCAATACCAACGCGGGAAGACAAATGCTTACCGAGAAAAGTGACTATAAATTTCAAGCAGTTGTTGCCCTTGCGTTATAAAATAGATATTGTAATAAAACGATGTTGCGAGAATTTATCACGCAACAGGCTGCTTGACCTAATCATCTGAGAACCTTCATTGATACGTCTTGTTCCCACCTGTTTTATACTACATGTTTATCTTGATGTTTCTTTAACTTGTAAACAGCTGCTAATATTTGGCTCATGTAGATATAGACACTGGCCTGACCGCCAGGAATGTACATTTAGCAAACTCTGATGTCCTTTCGCCAGGCTGTCTACTATAATTCCTTGTGTCAGGAACCGCTTATCACGGAGAACACTCCAAGGGTTACCCAGCTGCTGTGTGGTTTTATAATATCAACTATAGGCTCGCCCTCATTAGGGTATGACCACACAGACAATGGCTGACAAAAGTAATCAACACCTTTACCAGGTACTACCCTTTAATGAATATATATACACAATAAGGCCTCACACGGCCATCATAATGCATCACATACAAGTATGAGAATACCACTGTAAACCTGCCTCGGCAGCTTAAACTATCACCCCCACGCACGAAGGTACCAACTATACCACAAACGGCTGCTATCAATATCGCTCACCCGAGCGGCAAAAGGTATGACAATGACACATTCATAATCATCGACATATTTTCGAACTACGGCATGTAGACAATTTGATCTAGACACTTGACTGTTCTAGACTTTACAACGTAATTATCACCACGATCCGATAACATGGCAGGCACTCAGCTTATAGTATTCCAATGTAGAACACGCAGCAATCTAGCTGGCATAAGGGAAAACAAACATGTCTTTCCCGGACAGAAATGAACTTCTCACAACTAAATTTTGCGCCTCTTCCCTCGACTTCCGGTAGTCACATGACCCGCCTGTTCGGCTAACTTCAGCTTTTCCCGACTAGCTTTTCAACGATCACTAGACATAAAATGCACGGCGAAATAACGCTGTGATCCCTTGACTGTCTGCTGTAGTTCACTTTACTCTTGACTGTCTACTGTAATTCACTTTACACTTGACTGTCTACAGTAGTTCACTTTACTAACAGTTCATTAATAGTTTTGCAAAACTCAACATACCTCATAATTCAAATACACACATTTCTCTCACTTGGAAACATTGACATCTCATCCTCAGAATGAATAAACACTGTCATAACAAACATGGCAAATATCGAAATGGATGTCTGGATAATAGTTACAACTTTTCTGCCACTGCAGAAGCAACCAATATACATTGGCTTTCACCCGATGAAAAAATCCACTTGCTACCACATCTAGAGGCCAACTGATTTAGTCTAAAACGACGATTTACCATTACAACTATTTTCGAAGCATCCAGAACATAGTTCGCTAAAAAATTCTCACCACTCCATTCAAAACACATAAATTACGATCACCTAGCCCATCTCAAGACACAAACAAAGGCATATTCCCTGTAACTAAAGAAGAGATGTAAGATGTATTTTGTCCCCTATTTACATTCTATGTATTACTTCCATTTGACCATAAACTAAATTCAACTAATATCAATCATAAAAATCAATCATAAAAATAAATCTAACAGAATTTTCCCTCTTAACCAACCAAACGGCTACAAATACGCCACAATCTGTAGTTGCTGATGCGACGGAAGACTTCATTAGCAAGTCCATCCAGATATATCAGGAGACTGAATAGCGATCTACTGGTATGTTGTGATGATTTACTTTTATTTTTATTTTCAACTCGCCCCATTTTTTTAAGTTCCATTTATTTCATTTTTGTTCTGTAATTATTATTAAGCGTTTGAGTTCGGTATTTATTGATTCCGGGTTAATTTTATGGCGGTTGGAGTAATCAGACCACCTTCACCAACACTTTTATTTGTAGGGATGGGGGAAAGCACGACCCAGGTTAACGCAGAACAAGTAAATTATTCTGGTAGATAGAAGGTAAGAGGGTTACAGAATATTACGTATAATTTCGGCGAGTGAGCAGAAATAATTTTGCGATTTGCTCAGTCAACAATGAGTCATAGGTTAGCTTATGATATGATTGGGTGAGCTCGATTTAATTTATGTGCAGGCATGATAGTAGGTCGTAGGTTAAAAGCGGTTCCTGATAGATAATGCCAGACACGATGAATCACCGCGTCTGAATAACATCAGCCTTTTCATAATATATAAAGTGAGCGTAAAAAAACCCGCTTTATTGCAAAAACAAAAGCTAACATATAAAAAATAAATAAATAATGATGCGAGCCAGTAGTCTACATTGGTGAAAGACTCTTCCCAGATAAATACAGATTGACCAAAAACCCTCCAGTGAAACACAAAAACATATCAGTTTAGACAATATCATATTTGGGTTAATAAAACAACATTGAACTATTACTACAAAATTAAAAAAAAAAACACAAAAAACCCCTACTAGAGATAATACAGTATAAAATAAATACTAACCAAAGCATATTACAATAAATGAAACACGTCCTGATATAACCAACAGCTCCATGTATATGGTAGATGGTTGAAAGGGGCGTGCTAGAAAGAAAAGTAGCAAACACCTATTTAAAAAAAAAAAAATTGAAGCTGACTAGTCCAAGAATTTTGTGCCGTGAATAAGCACCATTGCCGTCTGCTCGGTCCGGTAAATTCGGTAATTGGGTATGTTCATCAATTAATAGCTGTGTAAGGAGTTTTTTTTTCTATACGATTTTAGCACGTTAGAGTAAGCTTTCTTCTGGGATTAAATTTAATTTTTGTTAGTCAGGAGCTGCCATCAATTGCTGACTGATACAAAACTAGAGCCAGTGTAGTGAAAGCTTTGTCTATAATTATACTATGTTTAAGCTAGCAGTATCTAGGATTTGTGTAGCGGCTTTTGAGATAATTAACTGTTGGAAGTTAGGTGCTAAGTTCGCCGGGAGCTCGGTGTAATGTAAAATGAGGTCCGTGTAACCGCATGTGATTATGATAATTTGGAAAATACTGAGGGCTTATGGAATTCCAAGCTGCATAGTGTCAGTCATAAAAAGCCTCTATGCCAACTTTACGGGTAATGTTGGGCAGAGCAACCTAACCTTTGAGGTGAAGACAGGAGTACGACAGGGATGCCCCTTATCAACCACTCTATTTTTAACAGTCATAGATTGGGTGATGCGCCAGACAACAGAGGGCAGTCTAAGAGAAATAAGATGGACTACATTTTCTACCTTGGAAGATCTGGAATATGCAGATGACATTGCACTACTAGCACATTCACATCAACACATCCAGGAAAAAACGGATAGACTTAAAAAGTTTAGCTAGCTGGTCGGCTTGAACATCAATTTAAAGAAGTCAGATGTCATGACGTTCAATGTGAGCAACCCTGAGCCCACATCAGTAAGGAATCAATGGATGGGTGTGAAAAAAAAATCGAAAAAAGGTAATTCGTCTTACGAGGACAAAAGACAAAGAAAATAGCCAACGTTACGACCACAAGGCCTTCGTCAGGGAAAGGAAAGAAAGAAAGTAAAGGCTAGATAGGACATATAAGAACATAAATAAATATAAAAATTAATATAAAAATTAAACCATGGTACTTCCCTGAAAGGAACGTCCCGCAAATGGACTGGCGTGACCGGAAAAGGAAGTGATTGTCACCACCGGATGTATACAATACATACTACGAAACTAAAAAACGAAACTGAACAATAAACTACCCAAACGTAATATTAGTGGGGACTGGAAATAGAAGAGGACAGAATGAGTTGGAGATAAATAAATATGAAATAAACAATCAAGACATATTAAAAACAGTGTATTTTATATTCATACATATTATTAGAAGGCGGCAGAAAAATAGGATAAGAGTGGAAAGAGTCAAAATGGAACAAGAGAGGAAAGGGGAGGGGGAGAAAGGGGGAAGGTGACCTCAGACAAAGGTGTGCAGAGTGTTAAGACCGGCTGGTTTTAGACACCCCATGCGGTGGATAAGACGGTTCTCAATCTGTTCTCGGCTAGCAGTGTCAGAGGAGCAGGATCTGATCGCCGTGACCTGGATGTCGATGGGACCATGATGGTCAGGACCATTAACGTGTATGGCAACTGGTGTGGATTTTTGCTGAGCGATGTCATTCAAGTGTGCTGGCTGAATCTGTCCCCAAGTCGTTTGCCTGTTTGGCCAATATAGGTTATGCAGCAACGTTTACATATGATCGTGTAAATGACATTGCGCGATTCACACGTGAAGCTACTGGTGATGGTGTACGTAGCCTCAGGAAAAGATACTTTGTTTGTTGAGATGACATACTTGCACGTGTTGCATCGTGTCCGACCACAAGGTAGTGTGCCAAAGTGTGTGGTATTCTCCTTTGGAAGACGGCTGCGAACAAGAAGATCCTTCAAGTTCTTGTCGCGCCTATATGGCACCAAAGGTGCTTCACCGAAAACTTCCTTGGTCACAGACTCTGCTCGGAGGATAGGGAGATGGCGGAAAAGGATCTGTTTGACTGCAGTACTGTGAGGGTGATAGGTCAAGATCAATTTGACTCTATCCGAAGTGGGTTTATAGTGAGGTATGAGGGCCTCCTGACGACAGATGGGAAGCACACGATGGAGGGCACAGGTGAGAACATGTTCCGGATAAAGTCTGCTACGGAAAAAATCCAACATCTCATTGGCTCGGAAGTTGAAGTCATCATCGTCTAGGCACAAACGGCGGAGGCGGAGAAGTTGTGGGAATGGAAGGGAGTCACGAAAGGCCCGAGGATGAGAAGAGGTATACAGAAGGTAGCTATGGGAATCTGTAGGCTTGTAGTATACTGAGGTATTAAGGCCGGAAGGCATGATAGTAATAGTAATGTCAAGAAAGTTGACACATACTGTGGAGATGAGGGAGGTGAGCTTGATGGTGGAGAGGAAGTGGTTGACAAAGTCAATGAAGCGGGATAAATCAGTCTCGGACATATCTGTGAGACCAATGCCATCATCTATATACTGTATCTGCGGTAAAACCTGGGTAAAGGACCGGAGTATTGTAGCCATATCTGATGCTCCAAGTGGCCCATGAACAGCCAGGCATAGCTAGGACCCATCTTCGTTCCCATGGCAACACCACTAATTTGGTCAAAAAACTGACCATTGAATTCAAAGGAATTCAGTTGAAGGACCAGTTCAGCAAGACGGAGAAGAGTGTCAGTGGATACAGAAGGACAACTGTGCTGGTCAAGAAAAAACCGAAGAGCTCGGAGACCTCAACTTCCTCGACAGTAAGGAATCAGCAACTGGTACAGGCAGACAACTTCACATACCTAGGATGCATAGTAACACCAGACGGCGGGGCAGGCAAAGACATCAACATCAGAATGAATAAGGCAAGAACAGCCTTTTTTAGCCTAAACAACATCTGGAAGTCCTCTCAATACAGCACAAGTACAAAATTAAGATTGTATCAGAGCTGAGTGCTTTCTGTGCTTCTCTATGGTTCGGAATGCTGGAGAGTTACAGAGAAGGAAATGTCGAAATTGTCCTCTTTTCACACAACATGCCTAAGAAAAATTCACCGAATCTTTTGGCCAAATACCATCACCAACCAAGATCTGCTTACTCGTAGCAAGCAAGAGGACATGCACACCATCATAGCTGGCAGACGCTGGAGCTGGGTTGGTCATGTCCTCAGAAGAGATCATGATGCCATCACAAGAACAGCTATGCTTTGGATCCCTGAAGGAAAACGAAAGAGAGGCCGACCAAAAACAACTTGGCGGAGGACTGTGGAGGCTGAGATGCAAAGAATGAACCAGAGTTGGGTCACTGTACGAAGGATGGCCGCCGACAGAGCAAAATGGAATCAATTTGTTGTTGCCCTTCAAGACGCCACTAGGCGTGATGGCCACTGACTGCTTTGACGGTCGGCGGCTAAAGATCAAAGAAGAAGAAGCTAGCAGTATCTAGGATTTGTATAGCGGTTTTTGAGATAATTAACTGTAGGAGGTTAGGTGCTAAGTTCGCAGGGAGCTCGGTGTAATGTAAAATGAGGTCCGTGTAACCGCATTTGATTATGATAATTTGTAGTGAATTTAAGCGGGTGTGGGTTGTGTATTAATTAGTTATGCTATTTGGTCATGTAGTCAGAAGACAAGGGGTGAAGGAGATTTAATACTGACATAGATGGTGTATGTATATGTGTGTTAAATAATTTTGTTAAATTGATAACCTTCCCGGGACAGTCTTTAAGAAGAATAGGGCCGGGAAATTATTCAGTGCAGGGAAGTTTAGCTTCAGTGAAGCGATGTTGTGACGCCTACCGGCGAGACAAGCACTCAAAAGATTGAGGTCAGCCACGTCTGGGTAACGTAACAGACAGCGAGTAATGTGTGCGGGAGAGAGATTGGATGGAGCTGTAAATTAGTCTGACCCTCGGGCAGAAATATCTGTTTTGTTTCTTGCGCGTAGCTTGTGTGTAGGGGATATTTATTAATGTAGGGGTGTTAATGTGTTATGAATTTTGGGTGTTAATGTGTTATGTACCGGTATTAGGTAATATTGAATTGTTATATATATATTATATATATATATATATATATATATATATATATATATATATATATATATATATATATATATATATATATATATATATATATATATATATATATATATATATGTTGTTTTTTTGTTTTACAGCAATTCACGGCGTAGAGGTTGTAGATAGCCCTAAGCCTACCACGGACTTTGCCTTCTAGAGAGAAGGAGGCACTAGACAAAAGTGAAATTGAAGAGAACTGGGTACGCGCTTGTACCGGGTGCCCAGTTACGTCTGCAACACTGAAAGGAATAGGAAGTTCTCTTGCAGTGAAGATACATACCTCGGCGGGATCTGGTCTCTAAATAAGAAGCTCTTAGCTCGTAAAGGCCCACACCAAACAGGCTACGTTGCCAGTGTTATTTCCATACTGCCACAATGATGCAGTAGGCCTAAACCCGAAGCGGGTTAACTCTGCGGTTTGGAGAATCGAATTTCATCAGCATTGATAACATCTACAGCCTTAGGCAATTAAATTTATATCAAAGTATCAAGGCCTTCTTCATCAGTATTCGGGAAAGGAGAGAGAGAAAACATACCTTTCTAATTGCTAACGAGAGGAGGTGCGTGACGAAGAAGCAACTCATCAGAACCTCAGACGAAGACGGTAGCGTCAGAGAGGCACTGAACCGAGACAGAGGAGAAAGAAAGGAGTTTATCGAGGAACAGTAGGGTCAGATAGAAATACTTAGAGGACAGCCTCTGAGTTAGCGCTGAAAAAGTCAATTAGCGTAGCATTTCTGGTGGTGTATTTGTTAGTATTGCAGGACCGCGTGAGCGCTTTCTAGACAGTGTAGTCATTTAGTTTATAAATCTTCAGCGAGACAGAGTGTTAGTTAGTAACAACAGGTAGTCGGGAGTGGTGGCTCTTACTTAGAGACCCCCACCAAATATATTTCTTTATCCTTAGTTGTTTTCGTGCAGGTGTGAAAGAGAGTGTGGAAATTTTTATATTGTGTCTTTCACTTGATTTGTGTTTTTTTCCAGGTTGTGCGAACTCGCACTTTATTTCGTTTGCTGTGGTATTGATTTGTTGTTTAATAAACTATAAAATGTACACTGGATCAGTTTATCTGTAACTATACTGTACTTATATGCTTTGACTGTATAGTGGTGTCTGTGGATAATTTAGTGAAACCTTATCTTCTTTCTGGTAGTCAGAGATGGTGAGACAGTAGCTTGTAAATATGTCACAAGTGGCGAGGGAGAGTCAATTTAGGTTCTCACCCTCGAAGCTATAAGTCTCATCCTTCCACATTCCCTGTTATTATCATCTAAATATATCTCCTCAGACTTTCCCAAACTGGTGTCTTGTCTCTGTACTCAGACAGACTCTAATTAATGCCACGTTGTGACATATGTAATAAGAGTTTTACTTCCTAGAAGCGAATAAAAGTAGACTACCCGAATTTCGTGAAGAAAAAGACAGTAGATGATAATTTCTTGGTGAAAAATTCGTTACACGTGTAGCAGATAGGCGAAGAACATTCTCTTATAACAAGAATAATTTCGACTGACAAAGTACATCCCCCGGTGGTAGCCCGGTTTTCACAGCACGAATAATCGGTCAACTACATGAGAATTAATTTTGATATACGTAGATCGAATAATCGGTTAACTACATAAGAATTAATTGTCATACTAGTAGAACAAACATAAAGAAGTCTAGTCCCCACCTGTGAGTCTTCTTCTTCTTTGATCCTTAGCCGCCGACCGTCAAAGCAGTCAGTGGCCTGTGAGTGTGGACGGACAAAAGACACGGTGCATTGTATTCAACTGATTTCTGTAAATACATTCATTTGAAGAAGACGGAGAATAAGGTCTTAAAACGCACCGCTCTTAGAAGTGATCTTTCTACGTCTAGTATTGTTGTCCAAAGTACGGAATTTGGGGGAAGACTGAAAGGGAGAAAAAAGCCTGAAATACTGTATGATCACGTGACGTCTAGAACGTCTATGTTGGCCACCCGGCTACAGCTCCTGATTGAAGCTTATACTGCATAAGACACCTGATTGGCTCCTTAGAGAGATTTGGACGTAGCTTGCCGGGCATATGACGTGACCATCATTGACACATGTAAGATTTAAACTCTAACAGTTGAAGGCTCAGGTCAGAGTACATAAGTAGCCAGATCGTCTTCTTGGGCAATATGTACCCTCATATGATACGGCAATGAGGTTGGGGTTATTGCAAAGTTGCGTTTGTACTAAATAGAAATATCGATATCGAGATATGCTTACTTATGAGTACATTCTATAATACTCCAGATTTAGTAATCTTGAGCAACGGTCAGTTACTTGTGCGCAGGTCACGGCATCAATTTGAAGATATGTGGCCGTATATTTTATACGGCACTAGTAGATATATTGATTTTTATTTAATCAGAGTTAATCTTTTCTATGTTTTTGTGGTTCAAGTGCTATCTGGCCTTCCGCCAGAGATGGTAATACTTGACCTTTACTCATTTTTCTTCTTCTTCCCAGGTAGGTTCTTCCCTTTGAGTTTCGTGATAAGCAAAACAGTTTCAGCACAACAACGTATATCCAAAAGAAATTACTGTAAATTTCCACAAACATCAATTCAGTAGAAAATTATATTAGAGTTTATTGATGTCATTAGACAAACACTGTAAATTTCACAAAATGATGGTTGTTTATCCAAAATGAAAAATATATAATCCAACTGAATAATATACACACTTGTCTACTCAAAAAAACTTGTCTTGATATCCTCAAAGACGAAGTTCACCTAACGCTATCTGTAAAAATCCTCTAGTCTAAAATCATGGTATCATACTTACTTACTTACTTAGTCGTTCCCCTTCTACCGTGAAGTGTAGAGGTTTGGAAGAGAGAGCACCAGGCTATCCTATCGGCTGTCTTCCTCCTGGCCTGGTTCCATTCTAGTCCTCGGTCCTTCAAAGATTGTCTAATGTTGTCCTCCCAGCGGACTGTGGGTCGTCCTGGGGGTCTGGATCCTTGGCTCTTTGTTTCCCTGCTTGTCGTGGTAGCCGATCTTCTCCCATTCTGCAGACATGGCCAAACCATCTTAATTGGGACTGTTCTGCTTGCGTCTGCAGGGGGTGGGATTTAAGGCCTTGACGTATCGTCTGGTTGCGGACCATGTCTCTTCTTGTTACTTCAACCACTTTCCTCAGATACCTCATTTCTGTGGTTTGGATCTCGCTTTTGTGGGTTGTAGTCATTGCCCATGACTCGCATCCATATGTCAAGACTGGGACGTAGGTGGAGCGGTATACAGCCATCTTCGTTTTCTTACCAACCTCTCTCTTGCTAAAGAATCCTCGATTTATGGCCTAAAAAAGTCTCCCAGCTGCTGATTTTCGAGTGGCCAACTCTTCTTTGATGCCTCCCTTTTGGTCTATAATAGCTCCGAGGTATTTAAAGTGGTCGACCTGCTCCAGGACCTGTTCTCCCAGCTTAATCTGATGTCTTCTTTCTTCTCGTGATATCACAATGGATTTTGTTTTAGAACTGCTTATGACCATCCCTCTCTTCTCCAGCTCTTCCTTCCAGACTTGCAGGTTGGATTTGGAGATGTGCCTCTGATTTAGCAATCAGGGCAACATCATCAGCAAATACCAGCTGCGAAATATAGACCTGTCTCATCTTCCAGTACCCTACTGAATACTTTCTTGTTCTCTCCTTACATGCCTTGATGACATCATCCATGAGGAGTATGAAAAGGTAAGGTGATAGGATATCACCTTGTCTTACACCAGTGGTGGTCCTGAACTCTTCTGACTTATGGTTTGCTGTCCTCACATAATTTCTGCAAGACTTGTAGAAGCTCTGTATAGCATGAATCAGAGGTGCTGGAATATTCTTCCTTGCCAAACAGTCCCAACGTTTGTTTAAGGGGACCCTGTCAAACGCCTTTTCCAGATCTAAGAAACAAAGATGGATCTCACTCTTATACTCAAGGGCCTTTTCATTCAGCTGTCTGAGTGTGAAGATTAGGTCTTGAGTACTTCGGTTTGCTCGGATTCCGCACTGGACCTCATCCAATTGTGGCTCAGCTAGGCGTCGGAGTCTCTGCTCTAGGATTCTAGAGTAGATTTTACCAGGGACACTGAGAAGGGATATGCCTCTATGGTTTCCACACTGTCGATTGTCACCATTTTTGAAAATTGATGTTATGATGGCAATCTCCTAATCCTTTGGTATGGTCTTGTTGTACCACGCTGCCTGTAAAACCCTTAAGAGTAGTAGGTCGCCTGATGCTCCCATGTACCTAACCATTTCTGATGTTATACCATCATGCCCTGCTGCTTTGCCCATCTTGATTTTCTCCAGTGCTGCCTTCAGTTCTTCCATCTTTATGTCATCTTCACCATCATTGGTTTTCTCTTCTGTGCTAGTGGTTATCATTTCTGATGCTTCACCATGCTTACCATCCAGGAGTTCTGAGAAATATTCTTGCCATCTTTCCATTACTTCCTTCGGGGCAGTAAGCAATTTGCCTTGCTTGTCCTTTATAAATTTGAGAGGGCATTGTTTTTCCTTCCTCATGTTCTTTAGGGTCTTATAGAACAATTTCTGGGTTTCTTGTACATCTTTTTCTATCTTTTCTCCAAATTCTTTCCATGACTTCTGTTTTGCTGCTAGCACTTTGTTCTTAGCTTCTTTTCTGAGTGTCACATATTCTCTATATTTTTCCATTTGTCCTGTTGTGTTTTTAGCTCCTAAGTATTGTTTCCATGCCATTTTCTTCTCTCTTATTTTCTCTTTGACTTCCTCTGTCCACCAAGGTGTCCTCTTTCTCTTGTTCCCAAGTCGGACTTCACCGCATGCTTCTGCAGCAGCTGTCTTTATGATATCCTTGAATTTAATCCAGATTGTTTCCAGGTGATCAGGCCGTTCTTCTGTGTTGCTAACCGCTGCAGCAATAAGCCCCCTGATATCTGGTCTTAATTTCTGGCTCTCTCAGCTTGTAGGTCCTAATGCTCATTTATCCCGCTCGTTTACTTGGTTTCTTGCGTGATGTTGGGCAGTTCCTAGGCTGAGCAACTTTTTCAGTTGTTCTTTTGATTGTTAGCAGGAAGTGATCACTTCCAATCTCTGGCCCCCTCCAGACTCTAGCATCCCGGACATATTTGAATGAGCTCCTCCTAACAATGGCATAGTCGATCACTGACTTCTCATTCTTTGTTTGTTCACATCTAGTGTATGCATGTATGCGCTTATGGGGGAACTTTGTGTTTGTAATGATCAGATTCTGCTCACTGCAGAATCTAACGAGTCGTTTTCCATTGTCATCTCCATATCTTCCGAGAAGTCCACCCCATCTAGCATGGTCATTTCCAACTCTGACATTAAAATCTCTGAGCATGATAACTTCATCTAGGCAGTCATCCACTGTCCTTTGAAGCAGCTCAAAGAATTCCTCCTTGACCTCTGCTCTCTCATCCTCATTTGGCCCATATACTATGACCAGGTTGACTATGGTTTCTCCTTCTTTTAGTTCTACGACCATAATGCGCTCCGAGACAAAGTTCCATCATTTGATACTATCTTTCTGGTTTTTGGCCACAATGCAACCCACGCCCCCTTTAACTCTTTCAGATGTGGGTACACCACTGTAGAGCAGCGTGTTGCCATCGAGATCCATGACTCCTTGTCCTTTTTTCTTTGTTTCCGTTATAGCCAGGGTTTCTAGTTTTGCTTTCCTTATCTCTTCCACCAGCTCCTCTTCCTTCCCATTTATACTTCTTGTGTTCCAAGTTCCATAAGTCGTAGTCCGTAGTCCGTTCCAGTTCGTCGCCTTTAGAATCAGTCCGGTTTTCTCTCTTACGTTTCGCCTAATCAGGTTTTAAGACAAACAGGTGATTGGCCTGTTGTGCCTTTGCATGGTGGAGGGGCTGCCTCCTTACGGCCTCCATGCAGGCCGCCCTCTTCCTTTTTTACCCGGGCTTGGGACCGGCATAGGTATCATTGGAATCATAAATCCTGAAATCTCTCTCTTATCACCCACACCTCTTCTATTTATACCATTTCTTCTTTTTTCCCGCCTTTTTCCACATGACCCGTTCTTTTTTCATACGGTACAATTTCTGTACACGACTCTCTGTTTTCGACTTTTTGCACACGACTTTTTTTTATTTCGACTTTTTTCACATGTGTGATCTTTTCCAACTTAACAATTGGATTTTTAAAAAACCAGATCACACAAACATTCATTTCCAACGTTCGCGCTTATAAAACCCATTCATTATTATCTGGGACTGACCTACGTTTGCCCTGTCAGAGCAGTAACTGCCAACTGAACTTTGAATGATACTGCGTTTTGTGTAAAAACGTCTTATTTGCTTTTGAGGTATGCCATTCTTATATGTAGCATATTATAGCACGTATAAATGCTTAGCATGGAAGTAGTAGGGATAATGCTAGCGTGGAAGGCCAAGCGGTCACATACGTCCCTGGCCACACAAATGTATCCCAGAGGGAGACATTTGCGTACTATCAACTAACTACCTCATGCTAGTGACTGTTATAAACGACTAACCTATTGGTAGAGTCTCTCAGAGAGAAAAAAAATAAAAAAATAAAAATATTTTGTTCGTAAAACGAAGGATACCAGTATATTTATAATGTGTAAAACGGGGGATACATAAAATGTGTTAATACACTTCGCCATTGAACAGCATGATGTACACTACTTCTTAACAATATCAATATGAACAACGCTGTGTGTTAGTCATCCCCATAATGATAACATACTTAATGATAACATTTTAAAAAAGTAAATAATCGCATACGATTTTCATGGGTTGTGTAAACAACACAAATAAAAACAAAACAAACAAAAATACTTTGGCAATATTTAACAGAAGTGACTAATATTCATTAAGTATTTAACAACCTTAAATGTAGTAGCTGCAACGAACATCAGCCTAACATCATAGAACTAATGGTCAAACATCAGACCGTGGGACGCAAAAAAAATGTAATATACGAGCTCGTATATATATATATATATATATATATATATATATATATATACGTATATATATATATATATATATATATATATATATATATATATATATATATATATATATATATATATATATATATATGTGTGTGTATATATATATATATATATATATATATATATATATATATATATATATATATATATATGTGTATATATATATATATATATATATATATATATATATATATATATATATATATATATATATATATATATATATATATATATATATATATATATATAATGACATGGGAATATACATACATGGCAATGTTAATCTATAATTTTATTTTTTAAAAATATGAACTGGAGCTGTACGCTCTCGTAACTGTCAATATAGAACGTGGTAAATATAATACAATCAAATGATACAGGCGACCCCAATCCTGCCACTGCGGTCAGTGATTTACCAGGATGTATATGAGTCTTAAACACCAAAAATCTGGACACGTTTGGTGAACTGTCTATGTGTTCGTCGCACAATATAAATATAGCATTATTAATCTGGTTACATGGAGTTACAAAGTATTTATTAAAAAAATGTCTCTAATCTCCAACTTATGTAATGGTCGTTACTATGAGGGAGGACAACTATACCGATACAAATAACTATCGGGTGTTGGAGTATGAACTATCTCAATTACCCTGAACCAAGTACCAAACTGTTTATAGGTTCGTCATCAAATATAAAATCTTCATACAAATGCAAGTTCATAATAATGGACAACAATTTGTCAAGAAAATATACTGTAGCGTTCCGCTTAGAACGTGACAAATGGTCAGGAAAATACAGGTACATCAATATGTGATGTTTATTTCTCAATACAAGGAATAATGGATAACAATTTGTCAAGAAAATAAACTGTTGCGTTCCGCTAACAACGTGACAAATGGTCAGAAAAATACAGGTACATCAATATGTGATGTTTATTTCTCAATACAAGGTATAATGGACAACCATTTGTCAAGAAAATATACTGTAGCGTTCCGCTTACAACGTGACAAATGGTCAGAAAAATACAGGTATATCAATATGTGATGTTTATTTCTCAATACAAGGTATAATGGACAACAATTGGCAAGAAAATATACTGTAGCGTTCCGCTTACAACGTGACAAAATGGTCAGAAAAATACAGGTACATCAATATGTGATGTTTATTTCTCAATTCAAGGTTTATCAACATGTGAACATATCCGTTACCATGTTAGCGATTTCGCATGGAATCGTCATGATGTGCATGTAACAATGTAGTATTTCGCCAATCCGCGAACTATGTTGATTAGCATATAAGTTTTACCCAACTTGCAAAATACGTGTATATCACCAAGTCAAATTGTAGGTGAAAATATATATGTCTCAGTTATTTAGTGGAGTGGGGTGTATATTGGGATAAATGACGGAGTAGGGTTTATCACCGTGGGAGGGGAACGAATGTCAGTCATGGGAATATACTCGGGGGTCTTAGGGGAGTTAGCTGTGTCAGTGGGGGGGGGGGGGGGAACAATGTCCTCATTATCTTTTACCGATGTCCGCTGTGAACATCTCATCTTCTTGTACACATGGTATTTATACACTAAACCGCTTAAAGTTCATAACATCAATTATCCTAGGCAAAATCAATAGTCCTGACACTCTAGTGTGTCGGGTCATGACCTCTAGTGTGTCTCACTGGACTCAGGAATGCGAAGAAGTATTTATAGAATTTGATAGACACGTCAACATAGGTAAATTCCTGTTGAATAGTGGGGAATGCTCGGAACGGGGCGTCGATTTAGAAACGCTCCGTCTGTGATGGAGCATGTCGGAGAAGGTGACAGGAGATGAAAATTCGTCATTTATAGGTGAGAAAGGGTCGTTGGCTTGAATAATGTGAGTAGCCATATACGATCATTGAGGCTATAAACAGCATCATTAAGAAAAATCGCCAAAATACATTCTCGATGCGATTGAACAATATAAAACGGTCTTTCCATAACACAAAAGGAAAACTGTGAGTTAACACATAAAAAAAAATCTCTGTGTCACAAAGGAAAAATATGTGTGTCCGTACAGTGTGTTTGCTTTTGTCACAAAATTCTCGAAGAAGGGGGAAAAAAACTGTTGTTAAGTATAAGTCCTATTATAAAGATTTTCAAACTCAAATGTGGTGTCATTTGTAGAAATGAGATAATTTAAAGTTCTGTTTAACCTGGATAACATAGTGTTGTAGATCTGCGAATGTTTGCGAAAGTTCTTAAATATCATGACGTAGCGGTGCAAAATATGTAATCATCATGACGGTCCATGTTGACGAAGAATCTGAAATAATTGTTTAAAACTCAAACACAGTGGCGTCACGCCATAATTAATTTGTAAGTATATCTGGGTGTTATAGACGTCGTAACTGTCACTATCATCAGCAGGATCTTGACTGAGGCTGACATCTTTCTGAAGAAAAAAAAATTCCTACCAAAAAATGGATACTAGTGACTTTAGATGATGGAGAACGAGGGAGAGTACTATTGTAGAGAGAGTACTCGTTGGGTACTATAGCTGGGTGGATACCTTTTTTGTTATTAGAGAAGATTGATTCTCCAATAAACCAATAATCGTTGAACTGGACGTTTACGAATTTGACATGAGGAACTTGGCGATGTCCCTCAAGGTAGCTTTTGTCAATCATTGATCACAAGAGGATGGCGTATTTCGCACTGTCGAGTGGGTGGTGGCTGCAGTTGTCGAGGGTAAGGATGAAGTAGTGTTGAAATGGTGCACCTCATGCTGCGTGTTGTGGTGCTGTCTGCGTTTTCTTCGCAATTTCATGCGTACTTGCTCTTGAGGTAACCGCAAACATTTTGTTAACGGTGGGGAGTCATCTGTTTAGCCAGAATATGGGCGCTTCGTTGCTGTGCGAAATTCGGTGTTGTTTGGACTGTTCATACTTTCGTGGTCACTCTCGGGATCTACTGTACCTAGGTCAGATTCGTGTCTCAATGGGGGTGATGGAAAATAATATCTTCCTCAAGTGTGCATGTAGCGCTGTGTGCGTTTTCTTTATTAGCCGGTGCTGTGTGTCGAGTATCATTATCATCAATATACTGATTGTTGTGAATTGCCCTACTTTGAATCACCTGTAGAGGCGTCTCGTCTTCACTATCCGACTGTTAATCAGAGTGGTAGTTGCTTGTTGAGAGTTGTTCGTTTCTATAGTATGTTTGTTGTATAATAGGCTGGCATGAATCTATTCTGGTGTCAGGGTGTTCTGGATTAACTTGCTCGGCCTGTAACCTGGTATTTCGGTATTCAAGTCTTTCGCGTACCTCAGCGAGGGGAATATCGTCTTCACTGTCGGATGTGCTTCTATATATTGTCTCATTCTGTTGACTGCTTCACGAAATTGGTCATTTTCAGCTGTGTGCCTTTCTGTTTCTGAAACATCGTCGTCTGTGCTAGACTCTGACGTAGTGCTGGATGGTTGATGATATAATGTAGCTTTTCTTATTGGCCTATTTGTGGTCTCTGTAGGTGGTATAATGGGTCGATGATCATCTTTTTTGCGTGACATGGACCTTGGTAAAGATAATTCTTTCTTCGTTCCAGATTTTGTAATTAGTCCTGGTTGTCTTATCTAGAATTTTGAAGCCGTCTAGCCAGCGGGCATCAAATGTGTTATCACGAACATTCTTTCGGTAGTACACTCTGTTGCCTACGTTAAAGCTTTCAAACTTGACATTCTTGTCGTGTTGTTTCTGTTTCTTTACAAATGCTTTCGCAGTATTCTTATGTGCTATTTGGTGAACCTTGAATTTCTCTCTTAAAATCACTTCTACGGGGTCTTCACCTACATATTTACGTTGGGGCTGTAACATATTATCTAGGGGAAAAGAGGGTTCTCTTCCATAGAGCATATAACATGGCGACATACCGGTAGTGTCGTTTATATTCACTCTAATGGCCTCCAATGTTTGGTTGATGTAAATATCCCAATACTGTGTATTTCCACTGATATACTTTGCGAGAACATCGTGCATGGTTGAGTGTAGGCGTTCATTTCTGCCATTTGACTGAGGATGATAATAACTCGTGGTAGTATGGGTAATGTTGAACCTCTGAAGCATTGCTTTGAAGGGATTCCCAACGAACTGTTTGCCGTTATCAGATATGATGCGTCTGGGACAGCCATGTCTTGGTAGGAATTCTTGGATAAAATATTCTGTATGTTTCAGATGTGATGTTTTTGAGAGGGTAACATTCCGGCCATACTGAATACTGGTCTACTATGTGCAAGATATATCGGTTCCCTGGCTGTATGATGGCATATGGTCCCGATATATCGATGCTGACTGTCGCCATTGGGAAATGTTCTGCTTGCATTGCTTGGAGTGGTCCTCGTGATGGTTTCATTTTTCGCATTTTACAGATTCTGCATGTGTGAACATATTCAATGACATATCTATATAGTGAAGTCCAATAATATCGTCGTCTAATGATATCTAATGTCTTGTCTCTCCCAACGTGACCATTGTTATCATGAAATTGAGACAAAACCAACGGTACTAGCTGTTTCGGTATGTATTTATGTAGCTGTCCGTCTTGTTTGGGGTCAGTGTGGTACAATACTTTGTCTTGGATCGTATGCGTTGGAAATCTGTTTGGGTTTTCTTGAGCTTGTTTCATGAGTTTTGTTATGTCTGGATCTTTCTTCTGCTCACTTGCCATGTGGAAGCCATCTAGATCACTGTCTGGGTTTGATTGTGATTCAGACCTCTGTGTGTTTTCAGATACTTAATTAACTACAATATTAATATCTCATCTGTGTGTTTTGTGTGAATCGTCTTCTACCATCATCACATTCTAACCATTACTAACCTTATATGTGTAGATATTTAATTAATAAACCCAATAATCGTTTGATTATTACCTAGTTTGTTAATGTATCACTCGTGCATTCGGTGTTAAGTATTTACATATAGGAAAATGTCTACGCTCAGATGAGGTTGGGGGCTCTGTCTGTTACGGGATCTAAGGGCAGAAGCTAAGGTCGTGGGGAAACATAACTCTTTCCATAATTAACTAGAGAACACTGTCCAGTGGAAAGCAGTCGCGCTACCTTCTTCTTATCCCTATCTCGAATAGGTCTTTATTCTTTCTTAACGAGCCAATTTCTAGAGACCTTCTACCTAACATCTCATAGGCTTTTCCTGGCAAAAACTACTGTCGTAGTTGCATCAATAGTTTTTCTTCACTTTTTTCCTATATTAAAACTCAATTATTATCGTCCCTCGAGTTATTTATATTATGTCCGCCAACTTATATTCCCGAAATGACTTTTGTGGATCCCATTATTTTTTACCGAACGCATTGAACAGATCTGGTGAAAGTACCCATCCATGTCTGTTTCCCTGTATTACCCGGATGTTATTGTTGATTAAGTATGGTTGCTGAGCTCGTTGCACTTTAGCAGTCAATGCCAGTTTGAAGAATGTGATCGTGTTCTGTAGCTGTTGAGTGGTACTGTATAGAGGTTCTGTAGCTGTTGAGTGGTACTGTATAGAGGTTCTGTAGCTGTTGAGTGGTACTGTATAGAAGTTCTGTAGCTGTTGAGTGGTGCTGTATAGAGGTTCTGTTGCTGTTGAGTGGTGCTGTATAGAGGTTCTGTAGCTGTTGAGTGGTGCTGTATAGAGGTTCTGTAGCTGTTGAGTGGTGCTGTATAGAGGTTCTGTAGCTGTTGAGTGGTACTGTATAGAGGTTCTGTAGCTGTTGAGTGGTACTGTATAGAGGTTCTGTAGCTGTTGAGTGGTGCTGTATAGAGGTTCTGTAGCTGTTGAGTGGTGCTGTATAGAGGTTCTGTAGCTGTTGAGTGGTGCTGTATAGAGGTTCTGTAGCTGTTGAGTGGTGCTGTATAGAGGTTCTGTAACTGTTGAGTGGTACTGTATAGAGGTTCTGTAGCTGTTGAGTGGTACTGTATAGAGGTTCTGTAGCTGTTGAGTGGTACTGTATAGAGGTTCTGTAGCTGTTGAGTGGTACTGTATAGAGGTTCTGTAGCTGCTGAGTGGTACTGTATAGAGGTTCTGTAGCTGTTGAGTGGTACTGTATAGAGGTTCTGTAACTGTTGAGTGGTACTGTATAGAGGTTCTGTAGCTGTTGAGTGGTACTGTATAGAGGTTCTGTAGCTGCTGAGTGGTACTGTATAGAGAGTGTTTGTGATTGTTGGGGAGCCCGGTAATAGCTTTCTTATTTCTGTGGAGAGTTCTCGGAAAGCGAGCAGTACGTGTGGAACTGTCTCATACGGATGTGTACAGTTGCGGCATTTAGACTTATGTGTAGGGTTTAATATGTGTAAGTGCTTGTTGATTTGGAATATTGTGTTCTGCCGCATACGTCGTAGGTTATTTATGTTGTCATTTTTGTAGAGATGGACCATGTCTGTATTCAAGGCACGTCCAGTAGACCCTCTTTCCCTAAGGTTCAGCATTTATTCTTTGAAGTTGTTTTGGAGTATTCGTATAGAGGTCCGCATATTTGCTGGAGTGTGTGTTTGAACCCTACTTCCTCCTATTTTTAATAGTCTGTCTGTTTTATCGTTGCCTGGTGTGTCCTGGTGTTCACTAGAGAGTGACTCTGATGTCGTATTTTGTTAGCAGTTTGTCAATTGTTTTGGCCAGCTGTATTATTTCTTTATTTTCAGTTTCGCGGTATTCTTCTCAAGCCTGAAGTGTTGATTTTGAATCAGTGAAGATCATGATATCTGAGGGCATATAGATTTCTAAAAAATTTGGAAGGTGAAACGTTCCTGTTTAGCTGCTAATTCTTTCAGCTGCTGTTTCTCCTCTTCTGTTTGCAGTGAGAGCGTCTCGCTTTTGGATTTATGTCCAGTGTACACATGTTTCTCTTGCACACATCTTTAAACCTCAGCTGTGGTCGCGCAACAGTTCTGTTGTCATCTGCCAGCTGTCCGCAGAAGACATATTTCTGCATGCAATCATCTTCCATGCGGCGGACATGGCCAAGCCAGCGTAGTCTGCGATGCCAAAGCACTGTATTCATGCTTTGAAGAGCAACATATGACAACACCTCAATATTTGTCACTTTGTCCTTCCATGAAATACCGAGGATGTGGCGTAGACACCGTAGGTGGAAGGTATTGTGTTTTCTTTCTCGCTTAGTACAGGTTGTTCATGTTTCGCTGCCATATAGAAGTGTGCTAGTCACCAGTGGCGTCACTATGGTTAGTGTCAACCAGTGTGGTAACTCATGGTGTCACCCCCATGGACCTCCTCCCGTACCAGACCAAACAGAATCCTTAGTAATGTTTTTTGTACTAATGTTACTCGTAAATAGTGCTTCCAGTATATCACTGAATGTAATGGCAATAGTAATGACATAAACAACTAGCAAAATTACACCTTTACATTACAATATCCACTATGGGATGAAGTCCAGTGCGGATTCAGGGCAAACCGAAGAACCTAATCTTCACACTCAGACAGCTGAGTGAAAAGGCCCTTGAGTATTTTTTTTTTTTTTTAAACCAGCGGCACTTGGGCTTTCAGCCCTTCGGCCCAATGACATGTCATTGCGAGGCTGGGGAACCTGAGGACTTTCCTTCCAACCCGGTCAGGAGCTTCGCTCCTTCCCATCCACAGAGGGTTTATCACAGGAGCCGTTCAGGCTATTCAGTCAAATTTCCGGCCGCAAACATTTCTTCAAACGCCGACGCCCGGGTTTGAACCATGAACACCTGGTCGCCAGTACAACGCCGAAGCCATTACACCAGCGCGGCTCCCGCCCTTGAGTATAAGAGTGAAATCCATCTTTGTTTCATAGATCTGGCAAAGGCGTTCGACAGGGTCCCCTGGGGAAAACTTTGGGACTGTTTGGCAAGGAAGAACATTCCAGCACCTCTGATTCATGCTATACAGAGCTTCTACAAGTCTTGCGGAAATTATGTGAGGACAGCAAACCATAAGTCAGAAAAGTTCAGGACCACCACTGGTGTAAGAGAAGGTGATATCCTGTCACCTTATCTTTTCATACTCCTCATGGGCGATGTCATCAAGGCATGTAAGGAGAGAACAAGAAAGTATTCAGTGGGGTACTGGAAGATGAGACAGGTCTGTATTTCAGAGCTGGCATTTGCTGATGATGTTACCCTGATTGCTAAATCAGAGGCACACCTCCAATCCAACCTGCAAGCCTGGACTGAAGAGCTGGAGAAGAGAGGGATGGTCATAAGCAGCTCTAAAACAAAATCGATGGTGATATCACGAGAAGAAAAAAGACATCAGATTAAGCTGGGAGAACAGGTCCTGGAGCAGGTCGACCTTTTTAAATACCTCGGAGCTATTATAGACTGAAAGGGAGGCATCAAAGAAGAGTTTGCCACTCGAAAAGCAGCAGCTGGAAGACTTTTTCAGGCCATAAATCGAGGATTCCTCAGCAAGAGAGAGGTTGGTAAGAAAACGAAGATGGCTGTTTACCGCTAAATCTATGTCCCGGTCTTGACATATGGATGAGAGTCATGGGCAATGACTACAACCCACAAAAGCCAGATCCAAACCTTAGAAATGAGGTATTTGAGGAAGGTGGTTGAAGTAACAAGAAGAGACATGGTCCGCAACCAGACGATACGTCACTGTCTAAAATCCCACCCCCTGCAGACCCAAGTAGAACAGACCCAACTAAGATATATATATAGGGACGAAATGTCTGTCCCTATCCTTTTGTATGATCTCTCACACCTTCAGCCCTCCGGCCATTTTATATTGTTTCATTATTCGCTTGTTATTTTGCATTTCATTTTGCCCTTTCATTCATTTTACTCTTTATGCTGGACATAGCATGGTGAAGTCTCTAAAACGCCACTCCCATATGTATTTGCTACGGTAGTAATTCGTATCTTATTGTATACCACTCTTCAGACGTATTTACGTTCCACCAGGTGAACTGTGTTATTATCGTAACAATTCCCAGTCATCAGACCGGTCACCCACTTATCTCTTTGAATCCGTGTGTACGATGAAAGAAAACTACATTATCTGACCAGACATCTGTTTGGCAGAGGCACGCAGATAAAAGAGATAATTAGATAATCTGTCGGGGTAGACTTCTGGGCGGAAGACACTACGCCAGAAACACATGGTCATATTATTGTGATAGACAGAGGTGCATCTGGAAGTCTTATGCAACAATATGACATAACGGTTGTAAGAGGCCACGCGTGTATATTAAATTTAATATTTTTCAAATACGCGTGGGATAAGTAATGATAAACAAACCGACCCCTCTAGTGCTAGAGAGCGATTGGTTCGCCATAATCTACAATGAATTTGATTGGAACATTCAGCGGAAACACATCTGGATTTGAACTGGAAATTGTGCAACATAATGTAGTGAAATCCCAGACAGAGAACACACTGAGAGATTGCATTGTACAGCAAACAACTCCCAAGATGCCAGTGAGATATTGGACTTAGTATTTCATACTTATAAGTGACAGTTCAACGTATTTGGGCAACTCTGAAAAGTTAGGAGTAAACCCGCATATTTAAATACATAGACTGTAAAAACTTAAGGAACCATGACTTTAATATAACAAGACTGGAAACCTAGGAATCAGATTCACCAATCATAAGAGGACTTTAACTCAAGTTTTCCCAGGTAGTGATTTTGCGGAGACACTCGTCGTCAGAGAAATTAACTCTAATTTTCCAGACCCAGTCGTAAGAAGACTTTAACTCACGTTTTACTAGGTAGTGATTTCGCAGAGACATTCGTCGTCAGAGGAATTAACTCTAATTTCCCACACCCAGTCGTAAGAGGAATTTAACTCAAGTTTTACCAGCAAGTGATGTCACAGAGTCACCCGCAGTCAGAGTAATTAACTCTAATTTCCCAGACCACTATGATTCGAACAGCATATAACCTAAGTGTTGTGTGTCCATTCTAGTCTGTGCAGTAGATTGTGTATATCCATTATTTGGGGTAAGTGTAGACATTTCTATTACAAACGTGAATTTAACATGTTTTCTTGCTAGTGGATATATATGAGGCTGGCAGCCTCAACATATGAAAATAGTATATTCATGAACCACTACAGCAAGAGCTGGTGATTGTTTCTGACTAGTCGTGCGGGAAACCCGACAGCATAGCGACCCCAGACCCCGACTGGAGCAGTGATGATTACATCACACATGCCTAAGGTGTAACATATTGTCTTGTGTGAATTATGTACCTTTTTAAATTGTAATTCAGGCAAATCATTATTCATGCACTCCAGACGCAATTTACTAGTTAACACCTAGAAGGATATGGGTGAATTTTTATTTCTTTTCCTGAGTTACACTGTGTGCTCAGGAATTTAATTCTTACGAGAGGTTAACATTGGAGGGTGGGGCGCATGAAAATGGGCCTGTACGTTTGCAGCAAACAAATGTCCTCAGCAGGCATTTGTTTCTTCTATTTGTATAAAGTTCGTGGTTACAAACCATCAGACGATTTATGGCACTACCTCAACTAGTGTGAGAGAAAAGCATCCTCCATAACCGCCTACAGTGGAAGAGAGAGTGGAGAAGGCTTTTGTCATCACAGAATTGATGAACCACAGCTGCAGGACTTACTTATACAAGCTAACTAAAAGACACCAGCAAAAAAGTGACAATTCCAGTTAAACTTTAAGTATAAAGTTAAATTTCCACCCACGTTTCAATGATGAAAATGTTATAATTACACTGGCTAACAAAAAAAATTTTTTTTTTCTTTCTCTAACATTTCTATGTTTTTCTGGTCAATTTTAATGCGCTGTTTTTAAATCTGCAAACCGTTTTTCTCTATCAGGTCGGGATCTCTAGAAATACGCAATTGAAGTTTTTTAACAACGCATAGAGTATTACAACATCATTCGTACAAGAAGTATAACAGTTATGTAGACTTGAATTTCTTTGCAGTCGACTTTCGTCGGTGAATGGCATGTGGTACGTCGCGATGAAGCATCCAACAATAATCGGCAAGCATGGTCACACTCCACCGTCCTTGATAACGTGACTCCATTACGGCGATATCTTGATAGAATCGTTCTCCATGTTCATCGCTGACTTCGCCAAGGTTGTCAGGGAAAAAGTCAAGATGCGAATCGAGCAAATGGATTTTGAGGGACGTGTTACAACCCATAATTCTGTATGCATCTATGCACTGCTTAACAATATGCACATAGTCGACAGATTTGTGATTTCCCAGAAAGTTATCGACGATCGATTTGAATGCCATCCATGCGCGAAGTTCACTACCATGTAACAAGTTCTCGAATTGTTTGTCTGCAATAACTTTCCTAATCTGAGGTCCTACAAAGATACCTTCCTTTATCTTTGCATCGCTAACTTGCGGAAACTTTTCTCGAAGAAAAGTGAAAGCTTTGCTCGTTTTATCTAACGCTTTTACGAAATTCTAAAAGAGCCCCAATTTTATATGTAACGGTGGTAAAATGATGCTGTCTTTGTTAACTAATGGCTCGTGTATTACATTTTTATGCCCGAGCTGCATACGATCCCTGATAGGCCACACCTTTCTTGCATAATGTTCCTGTCTGTTGCGGCTGTCCCATTCACATAGGAAGCAACAAAATTTAGTATACTCAGTCTGCATGCCCGTGAGAATTGCAATGACCTTTAGGTCTCCACAAATCCACCATTGGTAGTCATTGTACTTTATTTTTGCCAAAAGTATAGCCATATTGTCATAAGTTTCTTTCATATGAACAGAGTAGACGACTGGAATTGATGAAAATAAATTTCCGTTATGCAATAACAATGCTTTTAGACTAGTCTTGGAAGAGTCGATGAAAAGTCGCCATTCGTTGACTATGTGCTCATGACCGAGGTGCACCATTAGACCGTTTACATCTTTGCAATAGCAAATGTCATCATCCATCTCAAAGTATTGAACAAGTTCTCTGTGTCTATGACGAAATTTAGATATCGGAGTATTGGGCGCTAAAAGATTCCATTCTTTGAGTCGCTAACCGAGTAATTCCGCTTGTCCTTTGGTAAGAGCGAGATCACGTATTAGATCTGAAAGTTCTGAATGGTTAATTAAGTGAACACCATCATTCACCGGTATATAATCCGAGTCAGAATTAGTTTCTAAAGCAGGTAAACTATCACTTTCTGATGGTTCATTCACGTCCAACGGATATTGTTCTGGTGGAACTGGGATCGGACACGTGATTGGATCATGAGGCACTGGTTTCGAAACCGATTCAATATTTGGATAAACCACAGACTTTCCAGTTTTAAAAGTGAAACCATAGATATTTGTCAAGCAGAAGTAACAATCGGTAGCTTGATGTGTCGGTTCACGCCATATTACTGGCACTCCAAAAGGCATCGACTTATGCTTCGGTGATTTTCGTAACCAACCTGCCAATGTATTTGCACAAGTCGAACAAACTGCATTTGGCTTCCAAGATTTATTTGCATCATCAACTTTCGAATCGAAATAAAGTTCATATGCTTTCTTTAGTAATGGTGTAAAGTTTTTCTGGTGAACACAATCGGTAAAATATCCACACACGTAACGGAACAAATCAGCCGAATTTCTACAACTTCTAGAAGCCATATTTCGCTCAGAATTATTTCAAAATACAGTAACTATTTGAAAAATAGCGTAACATATGTCATGCATCTTTTAGCAGTATTATAAAGTAGAATTATTTTGCATTTTGTTAATTTTAATAAGTTATATAGTAAAAATGAAACGGAGCAAATAACGGTTTCCCAAAAATATATTTATTCACAAATATCTTAAGAACCCGATGTGATAGAGATAAACGGATTTCAAATTTGAAATCAGCGCAAGAAACTGACCTAAGAACACTTATTCTTATATAAGAAAGAAAAATGTTGTTTGTCAGTGTTATCAAAATTCCACTAATCTTTCCATATTTAATTTAACCCGTCAAAGACTATTTCACGATTAAATTTGTTACCTGTTGTTTTAACACTTAACAATAATAATTGATACAGTTATATGTATGAAAGCAAACGTATGAGCCAGAATACTTTATATATATATATATATATATATATATATATATATATATATATATATATATATATATATATATATATATATATATATATATATATATATATATATATATATATATATATATATATATATATATATACCTAGACATATATTTACACTAAACAGAGCTTTACCTTATAAGAGGGATGTCGTTGGATTACACCAACTGGGGGCTTGAACGGGCTAAACCATTGCTTAAACCCATCACAAAAGGCGACGGACCAGATATAATGCATTAACAGTTGTTCAGCACAATGCAACTTTGTTCATGACTTTGGAAATATCTTGTGAAGGCTGCCTTCAGGAAGAAGTATTATTAACCTTCTATCTACATCTCCGACAAGAGTAATCTTGTGCGCAAGTAGATACCTTGCTCGCCAATATTAAATACTCTTGAGTTTTGGTCACTGTTGGACCACTACTGCAAAGCAGGGGAGTCAATCCGTGACAATTGTGGTCTCGTCTTGGGATTGAACTCGGAGACGCCATTGTTATAAAACAATTGAGTGACTCGAGCCGGGATTATTGAACTCGGACACACATTTGTGAGCCCAGTGGCGGACCTCGTCTAATAATTGGGGTGGACATAACAATCAATAAAACGTGCATCCGTATTTACAATCTGTATGGCCCACCAAACACGGATCTGTCACTTTCCTGCATGGAAATAAAGGACTCAAATTGCATAGTGGTAGGAGATTTCAATAGCCATTCTGAAAGATGGGGATACCCAGATACAGACAACAGAGGAGACGAAGTGGAGGACTTGGAGATAGATACAAATCTTCACCTAATCAACAGTCCCGATGACAACCCCAGTTTTTACTCCAGAAGATGGCACACTACTTCCACTCCAGATCTAGCATTTTCTACAGGAGATATCAGACATAAAATAGACAGACATTACTTGATCAGCTAGCAGGTGGTGACCATAAACCAATAAAGCTGGTCATAAATATGGAATTTGTTCCGCAGGAAGAAAAACTACTTCCTCGATGGAACTACAAACGAGCTGACTGGGACAAGTTTTCAATGCTGTCAGACAGGTTTTGTGAAACCATTAACACACGGCACGGTCATGTGAAAACGATGGTCGAAAGCCTAAACAGAGCCATACTACAAGCAGCCACTGATTCCATTCCCAGAGCGGCAAGAAAAAAATTACAAACCTTATTGGACTGAAGAACTTCAAAGGCTAGAAGATGAAGTAACAGACGTCAGAAACACAGCAGAAAGAGAACAGACAACTGAAGCAAACATATTACTCAAAGCCACCACTGCAAAATACCGAAAAACATTAAATAAAACAACAAGAGACTGCTGGAAAGAAAAAACAGAAAATCTAAACTTAGATAAAGACTGAAATAAGCTATGGAAACTGGTTAAAGCCTTGAACAACGAAGGATCTCATTACAAACAAATTGCACTCAAACACGGCGACAATATGCTGATAGGCAAAAAAGCTGCAAATGAATTTATAGAATACTTTGCTAGCGCAAATCACATTGATGTCCCCGCTGACAGGAAGAAAATCGTCACAGATGAACAGTTGATTCATGACAACACACAGATTGCTCATGAGGAGCATTTGATGACAAATTTGACAATGGCAGAAATGGAAGAGGCAATAAAGTCACTAAAGAAAAAGAAGTCACCTGGAAAAGATGGAATAACCAATGAAATGTTAATAGGTCTCGGCACAAGGGCAAAAAAGAAGCTTCTGGCAGTACTGAACTACAGTTGGAAAAGAGGAATTTTCCCGCAGGCATGGAAAGAAGCTATACTGATACCTATACCAAAGAAAGACAAGGACCCGAAAGAACCAAATGGTTACAGACCGATCAGCCTACTAAGCTGTGTAGGAAAAATGATGGAGCGCACGATTAATACCAGACTGATGTGGCACATGGAAAGCAAACACCTATTAAACCATCAACAAGCAGGATTTAGACAACACATCCACTGAAGATCAAATCACATATATAGCTCAGGAAATCGAAGATGCCTTCCACGAAAAAAAAACACACGATAGTGGTTTGGGTAGATTTAGAAAAAGTTTTCGATACAGTATGGAAAAAGGGATTGAAAGTCAAACTGCAGAGAAGTGGTGTATGTGGGCGAATGTACAAATGGATTGGTCACTACCTGGAAAATAGAACCGCCAGAGTATTGCTGCAAGGACAGACTAGTAAAAAGTTTATATTAGAGCAGGGTGTCCCACAAGGGGGAGTCCTGTCACCTACACTTATCCTTGTATACATAAATGACATAACTGACAATATTCAACAAATAGCACACAATGCTTCCTTTGCAGATGACTTAGCGTTGTGGATCTCTGAAGAACGTATTACTACTGCAAATATTCTGATGCAGCAAGCACTAACATCACTGGAAGAGTGGGCCAAAACATGGCACATGAAGATTAATGAAGAGAAAACAACGTACACTGTATTTTCCCTCTCAACTAGACCTCAGAGCTTCAAACTAGTACTAAACGGAGTAAATCTTCATTTAAACGAAAATCCGAACTACCTAGGCATTATTTTTGATCGCCGTCTGACTTGGAAAAAACAGGTTGACAGAAATCGAATAAGAGCAAGACAAAGAATGGCAATTATGAAAAAACTTGCTGGAACATGTTGGGGTTCAGATGAGACAGTGCTTAAGACGTTGTACACAGGGCGAGTGAGGCCAGTTCTTGAATATGGCATGGCAGCATGGGCAACAGCAGCTAAGACAAACTTCGATAAAATTAGCAGACTCCAAAATCAAGCAATGAGAATTATAACGGGAGGCATGAAGTCACCACCTATAAAAGAATTCGAAAAGATTACATGCCTCCAGCCAATGACAGATAGAAGAGACTGCAGGGCTCAGCAACAGGCCGAACAATTTAAAAGACTAACAGACCACCCAATGTGCCATAGAATAAATGCTCTTAGAAGGCAAAGACTCAAACGAAGTAATTTTGTAGAATCAACGAAACCACAAATGAGAGCAGTATCCATAGATGAAATATCCACTGTTAAACCCATCTACACTGCATACAAGCTTCCAGTTTGGAAACAAAATCGTTTCCCTAAAATGATAGAAAACATTCCTGGAATAGAAAGTAAAAAGAGCCAAACTGCAACAGATAGAAAATCCATAGCGACAAAATACATAGAGAAACATTATCCACGCAACACCTGGACCCATGCATACACAAATGGATCAGCAACAAATGCAACAGAAAATGGAGGTGGGGGTGTCTTTCTGACCTTAAGCGCTGGTGCAGAAAAAAGGCTGGCAATGACGACAGGATGATTCTCCAGCAACTTCAGAGCAGAGGCCTTGAAAACTGCAGCAGAGGTTATATTGGCAGAAGAAAGGGCAGAGAGACAAGTTGCTTTCTTTACTGATGCACAGTCAGTAATTGCAACGTTGAAAAGCCAAAATAATACAGACCTGGATGATCTCAGAATAGTGCTCCACAAACTTTGTCAACGATCCAAAAGTGTTGTGATCCAATGGATCCCATCTCATTGTAACATCACCGGTAATGAAGAGGCTGACTGAATGGCTAAAGAAGGTTCACATCTACCTCAGCCTGATGCAAGCATAACTTTTGAGGAGGCAAAGAGTTTTATCAGAATCAGATACAGAAACAAATGGAATGTAAAACATCCAGGTCACACACAGAATGATGCTTACTACCAGCTCCACAGAAGAGAACAAGTGGTAATCTTTAGACTCCGCACTGGCCACAACAGATTGAGATACCATCTATTCAACAAGCTAAAGATAGGAACTACCGATCAGTGTAACTGTGGCACTGATAAAATGACTGCTGAACATCTGCTTCAAAGTTGCCCCTTATATGTGGTACAGAGAAAGCGCATATGGCCGACGCCAGCTCCTTTCGTGGAAAAGCTTTACGGCTATTCAAATAGCCTCAAACTGACTACTGCTTTCTTTGAGAACATTCAAGTGGACGTCTGAGAGTGTACGAAGAAGAAGAAGAAGAAGAAGAAGAAGAAGAATATTACCGGTCTATTAAATTCCCTAGAATACTGACATCAATTTTAAATTTACTGAAAGAATATTGTTAGTTATTAGTTTTGAGAGATCTGCTCATACGTCTTGCAATAAATAAATAAGGTGAACTATTTTAAGAGTAAAGTAATAATTGATCAAATCAAAAAAAAACTTCTCTAACATTAACCGGAAGCGGAAAAGAATTGTCCATTGCTTCTTTTTCTTCTTTCGTTCGCTTGAAATATATCTGCAATGTTATTTCTTGTATAAACTTCACTGTCTTTTGTAGTTCATACAGAGTTCCGTATAGTTTTGCTTCCAGTGCTGTTTCTCTGGGCCAGTGGGTTTGCCTTAATATATCATATTCGGGGCAATCTTGAAGTACGTGCCCCGCAGTCTGGGGTGCCTGTCCACATGTACACATGGCTGAATTGCCGATCTTGATCTGTTCATAGCTTGGTAGTCATCCTGTGTTGGTGTTGGTGGCTTTCTGATTGATTTGATCATCTTTTTCTTCTTATGGTACGTAACTGGCACATCCGGTTGCTCGTCTGCAGCACCTTCTTTAGCCAGTCGGTCCGCTCTCTCGTTTCCTGGTATTTCACAATGAGACGGTATCCACTGCGTGGCGACCCTGCGCTGGTTGAACAGTTCAGAAAGTAGGGCTTGTATACCTGTCAATTTTCTGGACTGAAGCGCTTGGAGTTCTGATCTTGCATCTGTCAGGAATACTACAGGCTGTGGACCGAGATTTGTGTTCAACAGTTTCTCAGTTGCCACCTTGATTGCCTGGATTTCTGCATCATAGTTGTTACAGAATTTCCCCGTTGGTACTCTGACCGTATCCCTAGTGTTGTTTGGGTATTCTAAGTACACTCCTGCTTCTCCATTCTTTACTGCATTCTGTGCTGACCCATCCGTGTATACTCGGACCCAAAGGTCCTGTGGCTATTCATCACCCAGAAAACTGAGAGTGACTGTCCTACGTTGCACGCTGTTCTGTTCATATCTGTTGAATATTCCTTTCACTTTTGTCTGGGTGTGTACTGGTAGTCTAGGCTCCTCTCTCCAAGGGGTTTGTTCTGGCACAGTGGGCTGTCAACTTCAGGCACGTCTGAGGTTTGTCTACGAAATCGTTTGGCCTGGTGGAAAAAGCTGCTTCTTTTTAATCGCCCCATTGCTAGGTTTTAAAATCTGTCCTTCATTGGATGGCTCGGCATACAGAGGAACTTTTCTGCCTGTGTTAGCACTTTCGTGTCTCTGCGTTCTCTCGGTGCTTGTATCCTCCCCATTTTCTCCATCTCCACTATAGGCGTTGATTTAATTGACCCCGTGATGACCCTAAGCGCCTGGTTTTGCACCTTATCTAGCTATTGTTTTGTGGTGTTTGATGCTGGACACCACGCAGCTGACCCATATTCCAGGTGTGGTCGTATGCCCTGCTGGTAAACTTTACTATGTATTTTCCCGCTGGCTCCCCATGTGGTTCCACTTAGTTTTCTCAGGATGGCTAACTTCCTCCTGGCCTTTGTTGCTGCCTTGTTGATGTGCTGCTTCCGTGTCAGCCTATCATCGAATGTAACTCCGAGATAGGTGGGTTGTTTATCTTCTCTCAGGAGCTCTTCATTTAGCTTGATGACACCAGCTTTTTGTTTGGGAGAGTGGGTATAGAGCGTAGTGCTGCACTTGTCTGTATTGATGCTGACACACCATCTATTTGCCCATGAGGTTAAGGCATCTGTAGCTCTTTGTAGCAGTTTGGTGGCCACTGTTGCATGCTCATCTGTGCACCATATTACCAGGTCATCAGCGTACATTGCCACTTTCATTCCATGTGGTAGTACAGCAACCAGGTCGTTGATGTAGACTAGGAAAAGTGTGGGGGACAGAACTCCTCCCTGAGGGACGCCATGACGCAGTAGAATGTTCTTACTCTTGAGGCCATCTAGTTGTACTCCGGCTCTTCTGTTATGCAAGTATGCTATCAGCCATTTGTACATCTTACCATTCACTCTACAATTTCTCAGTTTCTTCAGAAGCCCTTCTTTCCAAACCTTGTCAAGTGCTTTCCTTAGATCTATCCATGCTGCTAGTACCAGTTTCTTATCTTGGAACGCATGCTCAATCTCTTGGGAAACGTAAGTTGCCTGATCTTCGGTAGAGTAACACTGCCTAAAGCCCGCCTGCTGTGGTGCAAGAAGGTTTTCACTTTCAAGGTACCACTGTAGCCTGAGGTTGATGATACGTTCCATTGTTTTGCAGAGACAGTTTGTAAGGCTGATTGATCTGTAGCTGGAGGCCGTGGAACTGTCTTTTCCTGGTTTTAGGAGTGGTATCATGATTGCTTCCCTCCAGGTCTGTGGAACTCTGCCTGAGTTCCAACAGATATTGAAGATCTGCAGCAGCTTTGTTTTTGCTGCGGTTGACAAGTTCTTAATCATTTCATTGGACACTCCATCAACTTCTGACGACTTTCTCATTTTCAATTTGGATATTGCAAGCTCCAGTTCTCTGAATGTGATTGGTGCCTCCTTAACTTCAGGTATGATTTAATCTCGTCCTGCGTATTGTTGTTTCTCACGAATCTCCTGTTGCTTCTCTGGGCTAACTTCGATGTTGTTGTCTTTAGCAAAGGAGTTTGCAAAGTGATCATCTGCCTCTTTTCCCATGAGGATGTTTCCATCTTTGTACAGTGCAATCCTTGAGTTTCTCCCTGTACCCTCATCGTTAAGTTGTTTTACCAGCTTTCACAGTTTCCTTGTATCTCTTTCGAAGTTCAATGACTCTGTTTTCTCCTTCCAGCTTCTCCGCCTGGCCTGCAACTTAGCCCTTTGTAATTTGGCCTTAGCTTGCTGGTAGTTATTGTGGTGTTCTTGGCATGGACTGGTATCTGCCTGCTTTCGAGATGTTTCCACGTCGTTGTGCAGTTGCTCTAGTTTACTATTCCAATATTGTTTGTAGTGCTTACGAGCCCCTCTAGGTATTGTTTCACGAGCAGCCTGTAATATACATCTGCTGAATTCATCGACTAACTTATTGATGTCTTTGTCTACAGTCAGATCTCTAGCCAGTATACTGGTATGATGCTGGTACATTGTCCAGTCTGCCTTCTTGTAGTTCCACTAGAGAGAGTGCTACTCTCCTTGACAAGTTCATTTTCCACAATTAGGAAGACTGGCCGGTGGTCGCTGCCTCCAAGTTGTTTCCATACAACGCATGTGGTGTTCCACTCCAGGCCTGGTGAGTGGAATGCCAGGTCTGGTGTAGAGGTAGTGTGCCATGATCTCGAGTAGAAGGTTGGTGGGTCGATTGGCTGGTTAATCAGGATAAGTCCATTGTCATCCTGCCAATTTTCAAGCTCCTCACCTCTCCTGTCCATGTGATCATAGCCCCAGCTCTGTGAGTGGCTGTTGAAGTCTCCGCATACAATCAGTCTTTCTTTTGCTGGGATTGTATCTAGTGCCAGTGGGCGGTCGCTCGGACAGTAGTAGTTGAGCAGGTGGAATTCTGAACTTTCTGTCCTGAGATGAAGCATCTGGTATTCCGACCCCTCCATATATGTTTCAAGCTGACATGCATAATATTATTTCTCACGAGTGTCAGTATTTCACCCTTTCGCCTGTCTATTCGGTCGGATCGGTAGCACTGGTAGCCTCTGATTTTGAAGGCAATGTCTTTGTTGAGGTGGGTTTCTTGCAAGCAGCATACATTTACTTGCTCTTCATTCAAGTTTTTTTCGAGCTCTAATTTTTTGCTGGAGCCGTCTTTTTTACTGTTGACGCCTTCAGCATTCCAAGTGCATTATTTTAAGTGGTCTTTGCTTTGCTTGGCCAGTAGCTATATTCTCATGCCTCCTGGCTCCACGGGGCAATTGAGAAGGATCCCCAGTAGTAGGGATTGGGCCCTTTTAAGGCAGAGGGCCCGGCACTGTGCCTGCCTGAGTGTCCGTCACAGGGCGAGTGCCATAACGTTTTGTAGATATAGGCATATTTCCATTGCGCGTGTGCGTGGCATCCTGATTGCTGTGGTGCGCCTCTTGGCTGGTTGCCTCCGTCTTCAGCACCTTGACTTGCTAGGGCAGACTGTGGTCTTGCTCGAATGTAGGAGGGCCTGGCCAGTCTTGGTTTTTCAGCTGGTGGTGGCTGTACTTGAGCCCCATCTCCACGTCAAAGAGCTGGCCTCGATGGGGTGTCCATTGCTGAAGCCTTATTTCTGTTTGTTGTCGGTGTTGTTGCATGTTATAATTTTAGTCAGCAAGAGCGGCTAATTTTATTTTAGACAAGTAGCAATTGTAATTTTCGTGTCACCTGTAAACAATCTCGTTGCCCAGCATGGCCGAATCACAAAATCTCTACACTTTTTATTTAAATGTTACTAAAGAGATAAGCTTATCCGGCGAAGAATTATATGATTTTGTAGCCACTTCTGGGGAGAAAGAAAAGGAACGGATAGAAGCCGACAAGGCCTCCGAAAGGGAGGAGAGAAAAATGGCCAGGGAACACGAAAAGGCTAAAGCAGAGAAAGAAGCCGAAGAGAAAGAAAAGCAAAGGGCTTTTGAAAATGAAAAGAAGGAATAGGCTGAAAGAGCCTGTAAAAATGATCAGGCCAAAAGAGCAGAAAGGAAGGAACAGGCCGACTGAGCCCACAGACCTAAAAAACTTGAGATTGAATGAAGAAAAATCGAATCTAGTTCTGGCACTAATGGGTCGGGGAGCTCTCAAATTAATGAGGGGGGTAATATCCCCCTTCTGGGGAAAACGGCCTCTTTTCAGTTATATGCTTACTCAGAGGCTTCTGAGGAAATAGACATTTATCTTGCTAGGTTTTAGTCTTTAGCTGCCACCTATGGATTAGATAGAGAGAGATATAACATGAACTTACCTCAGAGTTTGCGAGGACCTGCGTACGACGTCTTCCTCAAAATGGCACCGGAAGATAACAACAATTATGATTTGTTGAAGAAAGCTCTGCTGCAACGTTTTGTGCTGAATGCGCAAACGTTTCAGTGCTAATTCCGGGAAGCCAAGATTCAAAAATACGAATCGTACAAGAGTTTGCTACACGTGTGGCTACGTACTTGGAGAAGTGGGGAACAATAAGCGTCTTCGACCAATAGTACGAGGGATTACAGGAAATGATTATCGTGGAGCAGTTTAAGGATTTGCTCACCCCAGACATGAGACGGTTCTTGGTGGAGCATGAGGCCTAAACTCTTGATCAGGTGGTAAAGTTTGCTGATCGGTACCAGATCGCACAGTCGGAAGTGAACCCGACTAAAAGGCACCCACACGATAATCACCCCAACGAGAGGACCGCCCCTTCACACTGACTCTAAGAGTACGACCAACACATCACACAACACGACACAACAGCAACAACAACCACAGGATTACCATAGGCAGAAACAGAGCAATTCAGCCCAGGGAACTGGAAGACGATATTGTAAGGCGTGAAAATCTGACACGTAAGAGGCTGTAAGAGACTGTAAGAGGCTAAAAACCGACCCATATAATGTCGCGTGCCTGATCAGACGGCGATAAGGAAACATGACCCCCAGGGAAATGAACAAAATCCCAGCTACCATTCTATTACTGAGCAAGTATCCGCGGGTAACCACACCGCTTTAGTTTCTCCATCTTTGGCGAAGACTCACCAATACACTGGGGAAACTGTAGAAATACAGGGGCCCAGAAAAAGCATAAAGCCTATGACTCTTCCAATTGTGGAAATTGATGTTTCAACGCGATACGTACGGGGGAAAATCAAAGCCGCAGTAGTATACAATCTAGTCTACCCTCTCATCTTAGGGAGGAAATGTGTGTTTCCCTTAGATCCTTCACGTAACTCCAAGTCGACACAAGAGAGAGAGAGAGAGAGAGAGAGAGAGAGAGAGAGAGAGAGAGAGAGAGAGAGAGAGAGAGAGAGAACACAGGAAACGCCCAAGCCCATGACCTGAGCTCTTTTCTTTAAACAGCACGAATATTTCGAAGCAGGCACAAAGGGCCGATAACACCCTAAAGCCTTGCATTTCTAAGTTGTATGTCAATTACTCCCATACTCGTCAAGGAGTATTTTACAAGGAGAAAGGTTTGGTCTATAGACGGGTAGGGAATAGAAGACAGTTAGTTGTCCCATTACCTTTTCGCACCCGCTTAATGCAAGAAATGCATTTAACCCTACCCCACCCCATTAAATGTTCATGTGCCCTGGTAAGGCATATTTCCCTGAATTACTTCTGGTCAGGTTTATGACACGATGTTAGACAATTTGTGAGAGATTGCTCTGTTCGCCATAATCCGGACAACCAGAAGAATGAAACTGCCCAGAAAGAGTTTGAGTAGAGTACCCAACACTCGTACCTCAATTCAACATTTATGTGTAGTAAAACTGAGTTACGCCAAGCGTAGAAGGACGATATTACCTTGCGCCATACTCTGAACAGAGTCAGATAAAAACAACCCCTGCTTCACACAGAAGGGGGGAATTATTTATCGACGGACTAGGCAAGGGAAGCTACTCTTAGTGCCTCTCCCTTTAAGACCCTCCGTTATGGTAGCGGCTCATATATCTTCATCGGGGGAACATGTTCCCCTGGGTACCACTATGCGTAAACTTAAAGAGGAGTACTTCTGGCCCAACCGATGGAAAGACTTTCGTCAGTACGTATTGAACTGTACACATTGCTAAGCGAGTAATTAAAACACTCGCCCACGGAAAAATGAGAAGAACACTGTCATCCAGAACTGTAGAAGAGGAAGGCATACACCACACAAAAGTTCACATCCAAACCTGTATATTTAATGCAATATCTTAGGTGATTGGGTGTGTGACGAAATGTCTGTCCCTGTCCATTTGTGTGATCTCTCACACCTTCAGCCCTCCGGCCGTATACTTCTTTTCTTCATATTTCCTAATTATTCACTTCTTATTTGGCATTTCATTTTGCCCTTTCATTCATTTTACGCTTTATGCTGGGCATAGCATGGTGAAGACATAACACGCCACTCCCCTTTGGCAGTATTTGCTACGGGAGTAATTCGTATCTTATTGTATACCACTCCTCAGACGTATATACGTTCCACAAGGTGAATTGTGGTATAATCGTAACAATATCCAGTCACCAGACAGGTCACAAGCTTATATCTTTGAACCCGTCTGACCACGTGTGGAAATATGTCGGTTCAATGTTTGACCCCAGTGAAAAGCTTCTGATCGTGTTGACACATGCAAATTATGAGCCAGAATACTTTATATATATGTATTGATATCCAGGTCAGTTTCAGCCTCAGGAATATTCAGCTGCAGCTCTGGTGGTGTCTTAATGAGCGTCTCTCTAACCCATCTTGCTTCTTGCCCGTGTTCTGTGGTGAGATTTCCCTGCTTATAAGTTTAGAAAAGTTTCTTTATATCTGCCAGAAAAGCTTTCTTGGTAAAGGGGTCCTACAGCTTGTTGATGTCGTATGTTTCAGGTTTTCTTACCTTAGGTCCAGACACTGTCATGTGTTGGTGCGTAGCATTGTATTATGGTGGTTTGGGTGAATCTTTCTTTCAGTTTCGCTCTTATCAATCTACTGTTGATCAGTTTCCATTCAAGTAAAGATCTTTCTTTTCCCTTTTTTATGATAATGGCTACACCTTCGCTGTGTTGACCATCCTCTACTCCATAGCAACATACTGTTTCCCCTGTTGCTGGTTTAATTCTACCTGCCCCAGTCCACTTGCTCTCGCCAGTGGCTTCCTTTCGGCTTTCACCACTGGTAGCAAAACGAGCTTCTGATTCCGGATGCCCATCCCGCAGCAACAATTGTTCATTTGTTTCTGTTTCCGCAATTTTCATTTTTTTTTACGACAGGGATGTCAGCCCTTTGCTTAAACGCCAAGCCGTAGAACCAGAGTTTATTCTTTAGTCTAACTGCTATCCTCACAGACGTCTTCACGGTATAAATCTTAGTTTGACTTCAGCAAGACAGACACGTCTGCCGAAGTATAAATAATGTCCTCAAAAATATCCTCTAGATAATAAAGGTTTTCCAAACCTAGTTCATTTAACAGAGTAGCAAGTAATGGTCCTTGGTACCTGCATCAACCGATGCAGTACAATGCAGCGACATGTGAGCTAGGAAAACATCTCGTGACGACGACTTTCGCAGACAGGCTATGAATCGAAATCGCTCACGACCCAAAATCAATAGAGTTAATGAAAGAGTCAATTTACCTTGCTTTCATGAAATACACAGAAATATCACGCCTCCCGACATGTGGGAAACACTAGAGGTATTATCTCGAATAAACGAAATATCCATAAGAGGACTACACATCCCTGACAGAACAAAAATAGCGGAGATCCCCTCTTCAACGAGGCATCTCTTTCGCCATTCCAAATCGCTCACTCCCACTAGTGGTGGGCGGAAACCGATCGACAAAGAAGCAAGACAAGTCATGCGCAGTCCAGCGCAAAACGACCACAGCTCAAACTTAACTGCATTCGATACCAACGCGAGAAGACAAATGCTTACCGAGAAAAGTGACTATAAATTCCAAGCAGTTGTTGCCCTTGCGTTATAAAACAGATATTGAAATAAAACGATGTTGCGAGAATTTATCACGCAACATATCACCACCTCCTCCCGATTAAAAAAAAATGTGGAACATATTTTTTTTTTCCAATATCAAAGAGCAAGCGATAAGCGGCTCAAAACGCACGAATTATGCGCTGATAATTAACTAAATTGCCAACAATAGGCTAATTATAGAGTGTCTGGTGAGGATATACCTCAACAGAAAAATAAATATGTCTCAAAAAATATTCACATCGGGGAGGTGTCACCAACACACATCACGTTAGCATGTAAACACAATATACGTATGCAAGTTACTATAATCATCATTAAACAGCATACTCTAATATTGTCTTTAAAAATGGATGTACAAATCTGATAGGAAAATTTAGATAGTACATTCTTTGACATGTAATGACATAAGTACATAGTAAAGTTAAACTACATGACGATCCAGGACATATGCTCTGGTATTCCGAGGGTAAGTACACAATCTAGAACTCGTAAGGTAAGTCCTCAGCTCAACAATGACATTCTGAGAAAGTACAAGCAATATAATGCTAATTAATAACTAATATGCTTCATAAGGTACAATACATTATTAATAATTGTGGCTGTTTAGTAAACTAACGGCCCTTATATTAACTACTCAGTCCTCCTCTATCATTTTAAAAAACGAACAGAAGAAGATGACAACAAAGCACGATAGTGTGTACATATAAAGTAAGTACAGATGTGCTAATCTATTGTAGAAATATAGGTGTGTTATGACTCTGTAATATATGGAAAAATATAGGACAGAAGTATTAGTTGGAGTCATGTGGGCATCTAGACAAAATGTCAGCCATCACATTATCCGCACCACGGATAGCTCGTACCGTGAAGTGAAAAGGTTGAAGAGCTATAGCATATCGAGTGGATCTCGAACTCTTCAAATTCTTAGTCTGAATAGCTGTAAGAGCTTTCTGATCAGTCTCTAGAATGAAATGTGCGCCCAGGAGGAATCTTTGTAGCTTTAGAATTGACCAAACCATCGCTAACAACTCACGGTCTAAAACCGAGTAGTTCCTCTCTGCCGCATTTAGTTTTCTAGAAATGTACATAACAGGATGCAGAGTATTTGCATATTCTTGCATCAGTGCTGCTCCAATCCCAGTGGATGAAGCATCACTCCGAAGAACAAAAGTCCTATCAAGAGTAGGTAATCTTAAGATGGGAGGAGAAGAAAATATATTCTTGATTTGGTCTAGTGAAGATTGGCATTCTTCAGACCAACGGACCAGATTAGGCGAACCTTTCTTCAACAATGTTGATAGAGGTGCCATGATCGAAGATAAATTTGGAATAAATCTCCCATAAAACTGAATTAAACCTAAGAGACTCCTAACTTGTTTCTTCGTTTTAGGAACAGAGATGTTCAGTATTTTGGAAGTATTGTGGTCTTCTGTCTTCAAGAGACCATGACCAACACGATGACCCAGGAAAGAGATTTCACCAAAACCAACAAAAGCTTTAGAGGTTTTGCTGTCAAATTATTCTCACGTAGAGTGGACAGTAAGTCATATAACCCTAAATAGTGATCTTCCCAGGTATCACTGAAGAGACAGATGTCATCTAAGTATGCGATGACATCCGAACGATGTGACAGAATTCGACGCATCATGCGAACGAAAGTGGCAGGGGCGTTCATGAGACCAAAAGGCATAACATTCCATTGAAATAGACCCCTAGGTGTAGAAAAAGCAGTAAGAGGTTTGGCATGCTCTGCTAAAGGCACTTGCCAATAACCTTTAGACAAGTCAAGTTTAGTGAAGAATCTAGAATTAGAAAGTCTAATCAGTAGATCTTCTAACAAAGGCATCGGTTCAGCGTCGAACTTTGTGACCTGATTCAATTTGCGATAATCAACGCAAATTCGTATGTTCTTATCCTTCTTCCGGACAATAACCATGGAAGAAGAATATGGTGAAGTCGATGGTTCAATTATATTTAATTGAATCATTTCATCCAATTCCTTTTCCACTTGCGACTGAAAGTGTGTAGGAATAGGATACGGCCTAACCCTAATTGGATTATTGTCGGTAAGAATTATGTCATGTTCTATGACATCTGTGTGTCCAGGAATGTCAGTGAGAACATCCTGAAATGTTTGTAACATCGACGAGACTTGTCGATGTTCGTCACCAGAAAGATTAGGAGAAACAGAAACGTTTTTCCAAGATTCCGTAGAATGTAATGGAACCACTGGAAGGGGAAGGTTGACATCAGAGAAGGTAGCTTCCTCATCCTGAATGACAGACAGGGATGAATAATGACCGTGAGGTGCAGGAGCATCATCCGTTGCCTGGAAAATAGGCAGCAAATAGTCCGGACGTTCGTGAAATTCCGAAAGCATGTTTATGTGGAAAGTTTTATGCTTTCCATCAATATCGACCACATAGTCAACATCGGAAATCCGAGAGACTATTGCATACGGACCTTTCCATGCAATAAGAAGTCTATTTTCCCTACTGGGGAGTAGGACGAATGCTTTGTCACCTGGACAAAGTTGTCGTAGACATCTATTCTTGTTAGCAAACTGTCTTGCCTTCTCTTTAGCAATTTCTGATGAAGCAGTTGCTAGCTTACATGCCTCAATGATCTTTTGTCTAAGAGCAATGACATACTCATATGAGGATTGAGTTTCATCGCTAATATCATCGGCAGTGATGAGATCGTGTAATAAAGACATAGGGCCGCGTGGACGCGCGCCAAAGACAAGTTCGAAGGGAGAAAATCCTGTGTGTTCATTAGGGACTTCTCTATAGGCAAAGAGAGCCGCGGGTAAAACCCTGTCCCAATCTTGAGGATGATCTTCAGTTATCTTACCAAGCAAAGTCTTGAGCGTTCTGTTCAGACGCTCAACTAACCCATTAGACATAGGATGGTAGATACTACTGAGAGATCGTTCAATATGTAAGGTAGACATTACCTGTGACATAGTGTCAGATATGAGTTGAGTGCCATGGTCTGACGATATTTCTCTGGGGAACCCCAAGCGAGAAAATATCAACCAAAGAGCATCTGCGATATCTGTAGTAGATATGCTCTTAAGAGGAATAGCCTCTGGCCAACGTGTGCACATATCGACACATGTAAGGATAAACTGATGTCCTCTGGCCGACTTGACCTTAAAAGGGCCAATAATATCTATGGCCATTTTCTGAAACGGCCGAATAGGAATGTCAGCAGCCTGGATAGGCGCAGCATGTCGTGGTCCTCTAGATTTGACCTCCTGACATACCTTGCATGATCGGCAGTAAATACGAATGTCCTTATTGACAAAAGGCCAAAAGAAAGCCGCAAGGACTCTCGACTTCGTACGGGCAAAACCCATATGTCCAGCACATTGCGAGTCATGAGCATGTTGCAATATTTGGACTCTCATGCTCTTGGGAACAAGAATTTGCGAATGTGCCGACGTAGCCGAATCTTGTACCATACGTACAAGTACGCCGTTTCTCATTGCAATCCAAGATTTTCTATTTGTATCCTGATTCGGATCACCTTTCTTCGCAAGAACGAAGAATTTTTTTAAAGAAGAATCTTCTTCTTGCAATTTTATGAAAGAGTCACGAGTAATTACTAAGTGACTATCTTGGCTATCAACTTCATTATCACTATTCAGTGAAGTTTCGGGTGTTTGTAGAGCTTGTGCTCTTGTAACTACTGCATTTGTAGCTTGCATGTTATTATCTTCCCAAGCAGCAATCTGCTGTGGGGTACACTCCCTAACTCCGTGAATACGACCAATAATAAGGTCCGCAATAGGATTAGGTAAGAGACAAGCATGCACATCTCCAGTAAAGAAAGGAGTGGCAATGCGAATTACAGCAGTAGGATATTTTTCTAGAGTGCCGCCAAATGTGACACATTTAATAACCCTTCCTGTAGCACAAGATGGATCTACAAGCGATTGTCTAACACCAATAGTGGTGCATCCGGAATCGAAAAGTAGTGAGACCGGAGTATCATTAACAAGACCTTTATGTAGGATTAAAGAATCCCTCCCGTCATGCGCAACAGCAGCAGGAAGAGCGGGAAGTGGGTGACCACAACTCAAAGTAGTTATGGTACCCGGTTCGAATAAAGTACTGCATTGGGGGCATTTGTTTGCTCTCTCAAAGTCAAAAGCAGAACCAGTGACAGCGTCAAAGTTTTTATTATCAACACCATGATTACAGGCTCCCTCAGTTTCCTGTTGTACAGCATTAGCCTGCTGATATCTCTTTTTTTTTGTGTTGAGATCTACCCCGACTATTATTACCTCTGAAGTTATCAAAGTTATTATTATCTCTGCAGTTATTATTGTCTCTATTGTAATTGTTATACTGGTTCGAATTCCAGTTTCCACGATTACTATCATGTTCACATTGATGCGAACATCTATTTGTTTGGTTTTGAGGTCTTCGGCAGGAATAACCTCTATTACCATATCCTCTTTTGAAATGCTTATAATTATTAGGGTGATAGTAACGAGTACTATCAGGTTGTCTCCAATTCTTCGAAGAAGAATCACCATGAAATTGATTTCCATGATTTTGACAGAAATTACCGCTACCCTTTCCATCAAAATTTTGTTGGGATCTACGAGCAAAGTTTTGACCATACGGAGCTGCCGAAGCAACTGGTAAACCTTCTTTCACCTTAGAGTTACCCATGGTTATGTGTGGGTGCGCAGTTACGTATTGGCAACAGAAATCTTCCATTTCTTTTATTGTTTTAGGTTTACGTTCATGAAGGAAAGCAAGGAAAGACTCATTGACAGACGACATGACTTTGTCTCTAAGTATTAAGTCCATAAGTCCTTCATAAGTTTTTTCCGTCTTAGATAGTTCAACCCATCGTGAGAAAGTAATGCGTATTCTTGCAATAAACTCGGAGAATTCAACTCCATTTTCAGGTAACATGTTTTTAAATTGTAGACGATAGCCGTCTTCGTTAAGCTGATATTTCTTTAACAAAGCGGCCCTGACAACCTCATAATTGTTCTTGTCAGGTTCATCCACCATATTTAATATACTTAGAGCTTTACCTGTCAGTATCCCTGATAACTGATAAACATATTTTGCTTTGTCTATGTTATGAGCTGTACATGCTTGTTCAAATCTGTCCAGATAGAACATTATGTCATCGCTGGAAGGACTAAATGTTGGTAACTTAATCTTAAAAGTATCATTATTAGCCTTACCAGAAGATGAACCCTTGTTTGAATCATTACCATTACTCATGCTTGTCAATTTCAATTTTTCCAACTCTAAAGCTAAGACCTTTTCTTCATGTTCCATTTTTGCTTTCTCTTTCCTCTCATCAGACTCTCTCTGTAATCTTCTTTCCTCAGCCTGAGCCTCTTTTTGAAGTCTTTCATTTTCAGCTTCTTTTTCAAGTCTTTTATTTTCAGCCTCTTTTTCAAGTCTTTTATTCTCAGCCTCTTTTTCAAGTCTTTTATTCTCAGCCTCTTTTTCAAGTCTTTTATTCTCAGCCTCTTTTTGAAGTCTTTCAGCTTCTAGCTGTAGCTGGAGTTTTCTCTCCTCAGCTTCTGATTCCCTTTTTTGTTTTTCCATTTCCATTTGGAATCTTTTTTCATCCACCTGCATCTGCAGTTTCTTTTGTTCAGCTTCCATTGCTTTATCATATCGAGCAGTTGCAAATTCTTCTAACTTATCACCAGTCTTCCCAAGCAATTTACCCTGCTCAATAAAGTGCTCAAATGTAGACATGTTGTCTAACATATGAGTCCAAAACCTGAAATAATTAACTAATTTATTTCAAACCTAAGTGTAACAAGTCTTAATTAAGCACTTGTATATTCACATCACCTTATATTATCCCAGTCTCTGTGGGAAACAAGTCTCCAATCAAAGAACTTGTATATGAAATATCAGCACTCAATTCTTGATCATAAGTGCACTTCTCATTCAATAGTGCACGACACTATTCATCATTCATTTATCATCAGTATAGTAGTAACAGTGCATTAGCATAGCCCATTAACTAATTACTATAACTGTAAACAATGACTATGTAAACACATGCAGAATGTAAACATTGAAAATGTAAACAATACAAACAATGTAAACAATAACAATGTAAACAATAACAAAGATCAGCAACAATACAAAAACTTTCGCAGAAATCAACTAAAAATAAAGAAGAAATTAATGAAATATCACAAAAAATGTGACGATATCTGCGATAGAATTAAACAAAATACATGACACCACAGTGTATAAACAAAAATGTTGTATGAAACTAAATTATAGACAAGAGTAGGCTAACAAACACAAACAAATCAAAACAAAACTAAAGAATGCGAAATAATAACGAAAACAATATTAAAACATGTCATCACAGCTAACATAAATAGCAACAGAAGTCGCTTAGCAAATTCCAGTATCGGAAATTTGCAAACCCTACAGAAAACGCTCACAATAGACGACCTCTATGACGTAGCATAATCTAACGGAGACACCACCCAACCGAGAACCCGCTGAAATATAAACATATAAATATACAAATAACATATAAACATAAAACATATAGAATGAGATGATACACAGAAGACTCAGCAGAAGTATAAGGGCACAGTTTACATACAAACAGGCCACTTAACTTATAGGCTTCCAATCGTAGAACAGCAGAAAAACGGATGTCAATCAACGTCCTAAAGAGCGAAGCTCCAACGATGATGGCACATCTGAACTGCTTCCACTGCTAACACGATGGTACAAGAGCTTCTGACATACTGTGTGTTGAGTTGTTTCGGCACTTGACCTTCTAATCCAAAAGTAAGTTGATGGAAATCGGTACTTGGCCTTCTTCAGAAAACAACCCGTTTCAACCGCCACTTGACCTTCTCAAAAAACGACAGCACTGGAACCTTGACAGCAGCAACTTGCTTGACTTGCGTAAAAGATAACAGCAGTCCGAGTTATCCGGCAACATGTAACAACGCCGGGTACTGTCAAATTCTTGTTTCCGTCAAAAAATTGAAATTTGACTTTTACCGGGCAACGCCGAGTACTTTGAAAATTTTGAAGATGTTGACTGTATTGAAGAATGTTAATTTCTTGAAGGATGCTGATGAATTCTTGTTGAAAATGAAGTGGGTAAGGGACCCCGTGTTTGCTGGTACCAGAATCAAACCAGCTTATGGCCACCAAATGATGCGTGATGCCATATGATGATGGATGGCATCCGCATGTCTGGTTTTGTGTAGTGTGTAGATGTGTTCAGTCAAAACAATGTTCATGCAACAATAACAGGGCAATCCACATAGGACGTCAGTAAACTCACGACGTATAAAGTCAATGAGTCTTGAAACAGCCGTTGACGTTTTTCTTCATTATTTATTGTGGACGCCACAGTGACAAAATGGTTACGCAAATGTGTAGGCACATCAAACAGTCATTATCACAGCAACATTCAATACAGCAATAAACGGTAGACAGCATTACAATGATGAGTCAGATGCATGTTATATTTCATAGTGCTGTAAATGTAGTCAGGTGGAAAACTCCATCCTTTTCTATAACAGCCAGGAGATAACCAGATGTATGAGATCAGTTCACTCTCCTTAGTTTGACTTCAGCAAGACAGACACGTCTGCCGAAGTATAAATAATGTCCTCAAAAATATCCTCTAGATAATAAAGGTTTTCCAAACCTAGTTCATTTAACAGAGTAGCAAGTAATGGTCCTTGGTACCTGCATCAACCGATGCAGTACAATGCAGCGACATGTGAGCTAGGAAAACATCTCGTGACGACGACTTTCGCAGACAGGCTATGAATCGAAATCGCTCACGACCCAAAATCAATAGAGTTAATGAAAGAGTCAATTTACCTTGCTTTCATGAAATACACAGAAATATCACGCCTCCCGACATGTGGGAAACACTAGAGGTATTATCTCGAATAAACGAAATATCCATTAAGAGGACTACACATCCCTGACAGAACAAAAATAGCGGAGATCCCCTCTTCAACGAGGCATCTCTTTCGCCATTCCAAATCGCTCACTCCCACTAGTGGTGGGCGGAAACCGATCGACAAAGAAGCAAGACAAGTCATGCGCAGTCCAGCGCAAAACGACCACAGCTCAAACTTAACTGCATTCGATACCAACGCGAGAAGACAAATGCTTACCGAGAAAAGTGACTATAAATTCCAAGCAGTTGTTGCCCTTGCGTTATAAAACAGATATTGAAATAAAACGATGTTGCGAGAATTTATCACGCAACAGTTGGTTGTCAGGGGACGCAAGCCGCCATACCGCTACAAAGTAGACACCATTGAAGGCAGTATTTTGTAGTTGTCAGTTTTTATTTTACTGTTTCAGGTAAATTGCATTTCATATCGTCCTGATGCATTAACTTTCATTCTTTTCATTTCCATCTTCAATCAATGACCTTTAGCTCCACAAGGAGCATAGGCCTTCAACAAACACATGCCAAGTCTTCCTGTCCTGTGCCATCCGCTCAAATTCTTTCCATGATTTCCTCATCATTTTCACCTCTGTATCCAGTTCTCTGCTCCATGTGTTTTTTTTTTTTTTTTTTGTTGGTCTACCTCTGCCTCTTTTTCTCTGTGGATTCCAGAACAAGGACTGACTTGTAATTCTATCAACAGGTTTCCTCAATGTGTGTCCTATTCATCACCAGCGTCTTCTTCTCAACTCTTGTTCCACTGGCACTTGTCTGGTTCTTGTCATCAATTCCACATTTGTGACTTTGTCATACCATTTCAGTCCTTCTATTCTACGCAAGCACCCGTTTATAAAAGTCTGCAGATTTTTGGTTGTTGTTGTTGCTCTCCATGTCTCAGAGCCATAAATAAAAATTTATCACAGGCAATAGGTGGGCGAGTTTTCATCCCACTCCTTGCAATCTAAGATTTTTGTTATCTTGAGACGACGTCAAGTTCCTTGGATTTTAGATTTTACCATGACTACCAACATAGCACAGGGTCAGTCATTGCTTCACTTAGGTGTAAATACGCCAGGAAAAGTCTTTGGTCATGATCAACAAAATCCACTAAAGATCGGAAAGTCTCACGAAGATCAGACCACTTTTCTGTGAGACAGCTGTGATGATTTGTTTGCTCAGCAATGCCATTATGCATCAATTTAAAAAGGCAACACTTAATCTACAATTTGATCCGCGAGATCCGACAGACGTGTTTCGCATTTTTCAGTGCCTCAAAGAAGGATTAGAAGAAAACAAAGAACAATCAATTGATTAAGTCCTGGCTCTTGGTAGCTAGGGAACGTTCTGTTAGCGGTGTTTTAGCGACAATGTTTGTAAAAAGGTGATTTTTTTTTTTAAATAAAGAAAAAAAATAATCAGGATGTATGGTGTTGCTAATTCAAGGCCTTAATTTAAATTTTTGTTACATCTGAAAATGGCATCACTTCGTTACCTCCAATCAATCATAACAGAATAAACTTAAGCGTCAAACTGTGTGAATGTGTGGGTGTGTGTTGTTGTTGTGTGTGCTGTTCCCTGTTACAAAACAGTGGTCTCTCAAACCTGTTATGTTGTTAACAAGGGGGAAGGAGGATGAGAAAGCTAGGTGTGTCTGGGATGGTACTCAATTTATTTTCATCGCTTATCATCAAAGCAAATTATTAGAATCTAACTAGACCCTTACCTTAACACCATAAGGTAAAGGTGAAGGATCCCGTTACACGCCCATCTATCTATCTTTCTATCTTTCTATTACTCTATCTATCTATCTATCTATCTATCTATCTATCTATCTATCTATCTATCTATCTATCTATCTATCTATCTATCTATCTATCTATCTATCTATCTATCTATCTATCTGTCTGTCTGTCTGTCTGCTTGCCTGCCTGCCTGCCAGCCTGCCTATCTATCTATCTATCTATCTATCTATCTATCTATCTATCTATCTATCTATCTATCTATCTATCTATCTGTCTGTCTGTCTGTCTGCTTGCCTGCCTGCCTGCCAGCCTGCCTATCTATCTATCTATCTATCTATCTATCTATCTATCTATCTATCTATCTATCTATCTATCTATCTATCTATCTATCTATCTATCTATCTATCTATTTACCTATCTATTTATCTATTATCTATCTATTTATCTATGTATCTATCTATCTATCTATCTATCTATCTATCTATCTATCTATCTATCTATCTATCTATCTATCTATCTATCTATCTATCTATCTATCTATCTATCTATCTATCTATCTATCTATCTATCTATCTATCTATCTTCTATCTATCTATCTATCTATCTATCTATCTATCTATCTATCTATCTATCTATCTATCTATCTATCTATCTATCTATCTATCTATCTATCTATCTATCTATCTATCTATCTATCTTTCTATCTTTCTATCTATCTATCTATCTATCTATCTATTTATATATTTACCTATCTATTTATCTATTACTATATCTATCTATCTATCTATCTATCTATCTATCTATCTATCTATCTATCTATCTATCTATCTATCTATCTATCTATCTATCTATATAGTTATCTATATAGTTATCTATCTATCTATCTGATGTGGAACAATAGTAACTGAGAATATTGTCGGTAGTTATGGGATATTTATTGTATTGGGCTTATTGTATTCACTAGTGTGAATGCGTTATGCACAATGTTTGGCAGAGCGAGTAAGCTAACAGTCAGTCGGCTGGGATAGGTAGAGTTTGGGCAGTCGGCAGGGATAGGTACAGTTTGGGCAGTCAGCTAAGAGATTCGGAAGTGTAATGATGTTTTTTAAATATATTTTAAAATAAAATTTAGCCTCATTTTGGCAAGGCGCGTCCCGTTCAACCTAGCCGGTTATATTAGGGAGCATGTCCAGATATAAAAGACCCTTACGTCTGGAGATTTGTTATGTGTTTTTCAAGTAGAGTTGTGAAAATAGTAGAGGAGACCTTTCTGTGTGATGTAAGCATTTTGTGACCTGGATTAAGTTCTTTAGTGGTACGAGAGCCGAGAGATGTTTTGAATATGGGCGTGCGTGCAGATGCATAGATGCACAACCCATAGTTTTCTGGCTCTTGTGAAGTGACTGTCTTTTATGTACGAGGCGTGTTCAAATGAAACCCGTCCCAGTGGCTTTATAACAAATATATGTAAGGTACATCAGCAGGAATAGTAGAATTAAATACAGCAATTGTTATGAAGCAAGTAGTCACTGGGGTTCTTTAGAAATAGTCACCATAGGCATTCAGACACGCATCCCACTGCATGGGTAGACGGCGGATGCCGTCCGAGAAAAATGACTGGTTGCTTATTGAATCATTTGGTCACCGAGGCTCTGACGTCTGCATCGAAGTCGAATCGTTGTCCCTTTAGAGATTTTTTTAAGGGTCAGAACAAATGAAAGTCACATGGTGACAGATCGGGGCTGTAGGCTGGGTGTGGCAGAACTTCCCACCTTTTCCTTGCTAACGCTTCCTGCACAATGTTCGCAACATGTGGACGAGCATTGTCGTGCAACAGAATCACACCACGCGAAAGCATGCCGGGTCGTTTATTCTTGATGGCTGTATGCAGGTTGTCTAGTGTGTCTTTGTAGCGGATGGCATTGATGTTCACGCCACGCTCTTTAAAGTCTACCAATAGAAGCCCTTCATGGTCAAAAAATGCGGTCAGCATAACCTTACCGGTGGAAATCTGTGACTTGAATTTTTTGGGTGTTGGTGATCCGGGATGTTTCCATTGCATGCTCGCTGTTTTGCTGCATGGCTCAAAGTGATGGCACCACGACTCATCGCCTGCCAGTATGCGCAACAGAAATGCATCACCGTCCTCTTCGTAACGCAGCAGGTGGTTCAAACTCCACCCCATGCGTTCTTCCTTATGGCGATGGCTTCTTCTGTCGCAACAATATGCACCTGACCTGGCCGCGGAAGATCTTTCGTTAACTGACGTCCTTCTCGAAACATTCGTGCCCAGTCTTTCACTGTAGTCTTAGACACACTTTTGTCACCTTACACTGCTTTCATTCGGCGATGAATGTCGGCTGGTGGACATCCTTCGGCTGTTAGGAACTGGATCACCGCTCGCTGATCGACCTTGGACGGATTCCGTATCACACCGGCCATTATTTTAACGGTCTGCAACACAAACAATGAATACTAGGAGAATTAACACTTACACACTTGTACATTCGTATGTGCTTATTACGTCAGATGTGACGTCATCATGCTCCTCCTTCAAATGTTCACTTCGCGCAGCACGGGCGGGTTTCATTTGAACACGCCTCGTAAATTTACTGTCGGCGTAATAAATCATGGTTCTGTTGTACTCAACGTGTTGGTTGCTGACTTATTCATGTTCCATGTTCCTGTCCTAGTTTGCTTTGCTGAAGATACATACCTTAGCGGAGCCTATGAACCCGGGCATACGATGGGTGTTAAACATCTAACGACACCCATCGTAACACTATCTTTTGTTTGTCTTTCGCCATGTCTGTCCGCATGTACGCCTGTCTATTTGGTTTCATGTCTCTCTGCATGTTTGTCCGCCAGTTTGTCTGCCTGTCTTTATGTGTGTCCGTCAACGCTCATATGTAGGCGCATGTTACCCTCGTCTTTCCAAGTGGATAGTGTTTTTCCCCAACGGTAGCATTAATTAAGTAACAACATTTCTAGGTAACTGAAATCATTCTTGTGGCCACAGTAGCACCGTAGTTAGATTAGAACTCACATCCTACATTCTCTTTAGGATCTCGCAGCCAACGATTTTACTCTGATGAGTCTAAGGTATCAGACACTGTAGCCTTAGAACACTAATAGACCTACACTGATATACAATACACGACACAAACTTACCCCAGCAGGAATTAGCTCCGCTGTTATTACAATGAAAGTAAAAAATAAATAAAACCTTTTAAAACAGTTTTAAATATTTACAGTTACAAGTGCATGCAGTATAAAGATATACTTATATGCATATAATTTGTAAAAACATGCATAAAAATGTATAAAGACAACCAGACATAAACATGCATAGATACTATGTTCACTTAATTTGCTTTTTTTGTGTTTGTTTTATCGATTAATTGGGAAAACAAATATTAATCGATTATTACATTTTTTAAATACATACACGTAAATATACATGCAAACATAGATACATTTATACACACATACATACATAACATATACATACGTACACACATATATACATACATACATACAAACCAACATACATACATATAGGCACACGCAAATATCATAAACATACAATTCTACAGTGAAGCCGATCCACAAGCGAATCAAACATGCACGTGTACAGATGAACAATCATACATATACAAACGTAATTAATATATGCACACATGTACAAAATATTACATGAACACGAAAGAAAAATGCTGCTTACACACACACTACATACAAATATAAATATATCTACTAACCTCATTCAGTCAAAACTGACTATGTGAATGCGCCCCTCAGGTGTACGTTCTTAGCTGTTTTTTTTTAAATTTTGTATTTTTATGTTTATTATTTTGTCATCTGTTTATTGAGAGAGTTTTTTTTTTTTGCCGAATGTGAGGTGGAACTGACGGGATCGCTTTATCCTAATAGGTTGCAGCATTTATGCCCAAAACTGCAGCTGAGGTCGCACGGCTCTTCTTATTGCTATCTGCCAGTTGTCCGCAAGACATGTCTTTTGGGCTGCAACCATCTTCCATGCCACGAACTTGGTCACGTCAATCCACTCTGAGTTGTCTGACAATGTATACATGCTTTTAAGACCATCACATGACAATACATCGCCATTTGTCACCTTGTCCTTCCAAAAAATATCGGGGATGTGGCACAGACATCCTGAATGGAAGGTATAGAGCTTTATTTGTGTCTCGGAGAAGTGTCTCCCTGTCAAATACGAACTTGCTTATGTTGCAAGCTTTATGTGCAGCAGTTTTTGTCTTCATTGTGAGTTTGGAGTTTCCTCAAACACGCGTTACGAGGCCGTCAAAAATTGTTGCAGCTTTATCAATGGCTGTCAATTGCTGTGTCCAAAGAGAGTGATACATAATTTGTGTCGATCTCTTTGTCCGTTCAGACAGCATTTAGCTACCTTTATGGGGCGTGCGGATTGTGTGCACTGTTCACAGGTCGGCACAATTTCTTCCCCTAACTTCCGACAGGTAATTTGTATTTTCGAGTCCATGTTTGCACTTCTTTAATAATTCATCATGTCTGTTTGCCTGCTCATCAATGCTGAAATAGTAGATGGATGATGCAATGACGTTGATAAAATTCTTAGGTACCAGACATTGGGATCCGGATTTACACGGACATGGCCTAGCGAGCTAGCTTATCGCTGATATGGCTAGTATGACCATCTAATTACTGTCGGGAAGAGTCACAGCCCAGATAGTCAAACGAGGGTCAGTGTTTGCACAAGTACGGGAAGATAAATTATCCGCCTGCGGACATATTACAGACATGCACCTGAAAGACTGAATGTTGTAATAGCTTCTTGACAGAATTGTTACGAAGATATTATTTGTGATAACGTAGGGAGTTGTAGTTGCAATCATTACCCCGAAACGTCGGATATAACGATTCCACTTTTAGAAAGTGACTTTTTAAATAACACGCAGAATTTTCCTAGGAGGAAATTTTTCGAATAAATTCCATCATAAGACGCATGATTGAAACTATTGGCCTGCATTCCATATGTAAACATAACAATATGTCTGATTGGAGAATGGTCTAATAGTAAACAACAATGTGCATGGGACGAAAGTTGTAATATAACCTGACACTTTTATCGGTTGAATGCACTGTGAAAATTCAATTCATCAAAAGACCAGGCGGACAGCCAGAGTAAAGAATAGGATCAGCGTTCCATTTATCGGACTGGACCTTGTTTAAGCATCTTGAGGACTTATATCCCAGGAAAACTCTACCGTTATTAACACGGAGAACCGGAATCCTGGTAATCTGAACACGAAGTCAAAGTGGGAGTTTATTGCAAAGTAACACCCCTGAACACATGAAAGAGGCATTGTAAACATGCTGCCTTAACTATTTCTCTGAGCCAGAAGTCTGTGATCCCAAAGACCATTTGGGGTGAGTTGTACATTTATAATTCTATATTTTGCCTTAGATGTGAAAATTGCTAGTGAATGTCCAAGTCATAAGAGGCTTGTAACCTAATCATATAGAATGTTGATTTAATTAACCACCACTGAAAGGGCTGGTGACTGCTTTATGCGAGTTTCTAATAGGAAACCAAAAGCAGACGTAGTGAATGTTGAGAGAAATGATGTACATACTTATTATATTGTTAACCGTTTAAACCAACATAGAAAAAAAGGTAAACCAATTCTATCTAAATGTAATGAAAGTTTTCCGCTTACTGGGATTAAGATTAATTCTCAGAGAGAGTAAATTTCTGACGAAGTTGAGATGGTGGAATGAAAAAAGGGAGCATGTGAGTGTGTTAGGAAAACTCAATACTCAGGAGGGTATTTGTTCTCTTCTTTTGTAACGTGAGTCGGTGGTACCAATTGAGGGTACTATCTCTGGAACAAGTGAGAGTATAAGTGGCCTGAAGTCGACGTTTGACACCATCATCAGACAGGTGTTAGAGACGCTGGACCAGCTTTGTGATTACTCCATGATACTTCTTGGAACGTGTTACAACTTTAAGACTTAACCAGTGACGATTGAACCAGTCATGTATGTGCTAAGAACCAAACAATAGTATTAACAACCTGGTCATTGGAGGAACACTTTTCCCACATAAAGAAATTCACAACTTAACACGGGAATCACCAAATGGTCGGGACTGAAACCAGATAGACCACATCATGATTAACGGTAGATGGAGACATGCATTACAAGATTTGAAGGTAAGAAGAGGTGCAGATGTGGGAAGTGATCACTATTTAGCAAAACTGAAAGTGAAACTAAGAAGGGCTGGACCAACTGTAACTACACAGAAAAGGTTTGACATCAGCAAATTGAAGGACCCCCTTACCAGAAAAACTTTTGCGGCAGACATAAAGAAACGATATCAATTTGCCAAATATCAGGAAAAGACATTGACTGATGATATAGACCAGAAATTCAACACCATTTCAACAATATATAAGGAAAGCAGCAAATCATGCTTGGGATTCCAGGAAAGGAAGAAGTAAGACTGGATAACACCAGAAACATTAAACACCATAACATTGAGAAAGGAAATGAAAAGAAAGAAAACAGAAGCGAAGTCCCCCAGGTTAAGGCAACTATATAGCGAACAGTACAGTCAGCTGGACTAGGATGTTAAACGCCAAACCCGAGCCAACAAAAGGAATTTCTTAGATGATCTTGCAAGACAGGCAGAACAGGCAGCACTGAGAAATGAACAAAGCACAGTATACAAAATAACTAAATTCATCAGCGGAAAACGAGGTGCAAACAACATTACATTATTAAGAGATAAGCAAGGAAATCTCATCACGACAGCAGAGGGACAGGAAACAAGATGGGCACAGCACTTCAGATAAACTCTGAGCAAGGAACCACCAGAGACACAATTGAATGTTCCTGAGGCTGAAAACGATGTAGATGTAAATACAGACATTCCACGAAAAGAAGAAATCATCACAGCAATCAAAGGGTTAAATAAGGGAAAAGCTCCTGGCCATGATAACTTAAATGCAGAGCTATGTAAGACAGACCCTGAGCTAGCAGCAGAATTATTAGAACCATTATTTGCACAAGTCTGGAAAACATGGACAACACCATCAGAGTGGAAAAAAGGAAAAATTGTCAAATTGCCCAAGAACGGAGATCTTGCAGACTGCAATAATTGGAGAAGAATCACTCTTTTCTCAGTTCCCAGCAAAATACTAGGCAGGATAATTATACAGAGAATTTCAAAAGCAGTAGACCACAAACTGAGGAAAGAACAAGCAGGATTTAGAAAGAACAGAAGATGTGTAGATCATATATTCACTCTCAGGAACATTATAGAGCAGTGCTCAGAATGGCAAAGACAGCTGTACATTAATTTCGTTGATTTTGAAAAGGCGTTTGACAGCATACAAAGGAACAGTATATGGAAAATACTGAGGGCTTATGGAATTCCAAGCTGCATAGTGTAAATCATAAAAAGCCTCTATGCCAACTTTGCATGTCGTGTTGGGCAGAGCAACCTAACCTTTGAGGTGAAAACAGGAGTACGACAGGGATGCCCTTTATCAACCACTCTATTTTTAACAGTCATAGATTGGGTGATGCGCCAGACAACAGAGGGCAGTCCAAGAGGAATAAGATGAACTACATTTTCTACATTGGAAGATCTGGAATATGCAGATGACATTGCACTACTAGCACATTCACATCAACACATCGAGGAAAAAACGGATAGACTTAATAAGTATAGCCAGCAGGTGGGCTTGAACATCAATTTAAAGAAGTCAGAGGTCATGACGCTAAATGTGAGCAACCCTGAGCCCATATCAGTAAGGAATCAGCAACTAGTACAGACAGACACCTTCACATAGCCTACCTAGGATGCATAGTAACACCAGACGGCTGGGCAGGCAAAGACATCAACGTCAGAATGAATAAAGCAAGAACAGCCTTTTTTAGCCTAAACAACATCTGGAAGTCCTTTCATTACAGCACAAGCACAAAATTAAGATTATATCAGAGCTGTGTGCTTTCTGTGCTTCTCTATGGTGCGGAATGCTGGAGAGTTACAGAGAAGGAAATGTCGAAATTGTCCTCTTTTCACATAACATGCCTAAGAAAAATTCACCGAATCTTTTGGCCGAATACCATCACCAACCAAGATCTGCTTACTCGGAGCAAGCAAGAGGACATGCACACCATCATAGCTGGCAGACGCTGGAGCTGGGTTGGCCATGTCCTCAGAAGAGACCCCGATGCCATCGCAAGAACAGCTTTGCTTTGGACCCCTGAAGGAAAACGAAAGAGAGGCCGACCAAAAACAACCTGGCGGAGGACTGTGGAGGCTGAGATGCAAAGAATGAACCAGAGTTGGGGTACTGTATGAAGGATGGCCACCGATCAAGCAAAGTGGAATCAATTTGTTGTTGCCCTACAAGACGTCACTAGGTGTGATGGCCACTGACTGCTTTGACGGTCGGCGGCTAATGATCAAAGAAGAAGAAGAGATTGAACCAGTCATCTATCTGCTAAGAACAAAACATCAACTGGAGTAGAAACAATCAAACGTATTGATAAATAAGTATAAACATAATAGCTGCCATGTGAACTGTCAGACCGTTTCCTCCAAATTCATAACAACACCCTGTGGTGATTACCGTTTTTTAAAGAATCATTCATTTTTAAAACTGATAAACATAATTGATTATTAAATTTGTTATTTGTGTATATACAAATTTAAAGTTGATTTAATCATTTTGAAAGTGCGCACCGGTATGTCTCAGTTATCTTAAATACACTTAAAACAGAGCTACTAATTTAAGATTTCGCTGAATTAATGCAGCAGGGTGTTTAAACGAACTAGTAATAAGTTAATCCGTCTTCACAAAAGGCGGCAGGTCAGACAAAAAGTTAACGTGCTCTGACTCATTCAACACTGTTATTGACTTCTGAAATATCTTTTGAACACTCCCTCGAGATAGAAGCATCACTATCCTTCTACCTACCACTCTGCCAAGAGTAATCTTGTGCCAAGATAGACACCTTTGAAGACCCACATTAGACACAGTTTTGACCACTGTTGGACCACAACTGCAAAGCAAAGATGAGGCAATCAGTGACAGAGAGTTTGTCGAAATGGTAGACCCCAGGTACGTAAGTGATGTACCACTGAAAGATCTTAGCTATCGATAGTAATAACTGGTGCAATTTTAATAAGCTGAACCATCTCATTTGTTTTCTTTAAACGTATTGTAAGGCGAAAGTCCTTGCATGCTTAAGTTTTTGAGCTGGTGTTGACTTTGAGTGACAATTGCAACGTCGTCGGCAAAACACAGGTCTCCTACAGTGATCCTTCTGATTTCCGTGTCCGCCTTCAGCCTTGCAATGTTAAACATTCCTCTATGTGACGTATTCTGAAGGCATATTTCTTCCTCTCAATCCCCGAATTCATATTTACAGAGCAAGGCTGAGAAAATACCGAAGAGCATCACATGGACCTCTAAAAAATCTATTATGATGATGAGTCATATGGGCCTCAAAGAATCTATTACGAGTATGATGATGAGTCGTATAGACCTCAAAGAAAATACTATGATGATGAGTCATATGGACCTCAAAGAAAGTATTATAGTGCTGAGTCATATGGATCTCAAAGAACATATTACATGCCCGCAAGCTGCTAGACATTACCTTTTATAAATGCATATCTAGCCACAAATCTCACAGATCAATCACGTAATGGCTCGAGCAGGATAACCGTTGATACCTAGCCGCACTGTCGAAATCTCCCTGTCAAAGGAGAGATAGGGACTCTTTCATAGTGTCGCAACAGGAGACGAGGCGAACAAGCAGTGATATTGTCAGAGGAAATATTTGCCGCTCATCCCGTGCACCTGCACGACTTCAGAAGCATAATTTAGGCAAAATTGTTGGTATATAAGGAAGTACTTTTAATTCTATCTTAACTTGCAGCAGCGACAAAACTCAGTCAAGCGAAGTGGATACCTTACTTATAGTTACACAATCGCATTCATTCCTCTGACCCCTTGGAGAGATAATTTCCAGCGAATTCAAATTCTGTTTGGACGAAAGTCAGTAGAGATCTGCAGTCAAACAAATAGCGAAGCATCGCCTTTTTATTTAACACCCGGAAGCAGTGACCCCAAACTACATACAGCATCCTGTCGAACGTTTTGTCCAACTGTGCTCGCACCGCTTATTCTTTCTGTCACAGAGTTGTTTCGCCATACATTTTTTGTCTTGTGTTCGTTGAAGAGTGAGTCGGGAAGGTCGAGGTTAGCCGAACCGGCGGGTCATGTGACTACCGGAAGTCGGATAAAAAGGCGTAAAATTGGGTAGTGAGAATTTAGCCTCTGTCCGGAAAGGACATGTTTTCGTTCCCTTATGCCAGCGAGATTGCTGTGTGTTTTATATTGGAAAACTGTAAACTAAGTGCCTGCCATGTTATCGGATCGTGGTGATAATTATGTTGTTAAGTCTAGAGCAGTGAAGTGTCTAGATTGTATTGTCTACATGCCGTAGTTTGATAGTATGTCAATGATTTTGAGTGTGTCATTGTCATAGTTTTTGCTGCTCGGGCGAGCGATTTTCATATCAGCGATTTGTGATATAGTTTGTACCTTCGTGTGTGGAGGTGACAGATTAAGCTGCTGAGGCAGGTTTACAGTGGTTTTCTCAATATTGTATTTGATGCGTTTGATGGCCGTGAGAGGCCTTATTGTGTGCGTATATTTATTAAAGGAAAGTACCTGTTTAAAGTATTTATTCCTTTTGTCAGCCATTGTTGTGTGATCATGCCTTAGGAGGGCGAGCCTATAGTTGATATTATAAAAACACACAGCAGCGGTGTAACCCTGGAGTGTTCTCCATGATAAGTGGTTCCTGACAGCTGTGGAGCTCTTATCCGGTTCTTTTGTGAGTCTAGAGGCCTTGGGGCCAATATTTTACACTATAGACGCTAGAAGTTTCTATGCACACATATGAGAAGTTTGATAGTAAGGTGTAGCAGCGTTGTGTACACTTCTTCATGTTTTCCAGTGTTCACAGCAGTGTGTTTTTTTTTCTTCTTAGTATCAGTGAACTGTTTTCATTCAGGTGTTAACCCGTCCGCGGTATTTGACCTAGTTTGGAAAGAGGGCACAGTGGAAGGTTAGCGTTTTCAAGACAGCTTATATTTGACATTTATTGTGTTCTATGGTGGTTTTGGAAAGTTCACTTTTGTGCTAGGTTTTCCAGTTATGGATAGGAGGGATGCTACAAGGTGTAGAGTAAAGTTGTAGCTGGCCTGGAGCATTACAAATTGATATATTACAAGGCGTAATTTGTAGCTTAGTGCTAGGAAGTTGGTCATCCAGACGGAGCAGCGGAGGTTAGTTGTGCAAGGTGTCAATATAGTTGGTCCTTGTAGGGCTATGGGCTTCTGTGCCTGACTGTGGTGTCGGTATAGGAGATTAGAAGTTCTTGTTGGTTGGGGCTAGTATTTCGGGCTCCGGTGCTTGACTGTGTGTCAGCAGAGGAGATTAGAGCGTCTGTATTTGGTTGGTATTGGTAGTGTCGATAGTGGTGGTGGCATCTTAGGGTGTGTGCAAGTCCTCTTGGTATTTGGTAATGCATACTACCCACTTTGCGAGGGTGTTCTAGATCATCGCAACCATTGATGTGCACGTATCCAACCTGAAGTAGTGTCATCGTCCGTACTGCTCTACCTACCTGGGAAACATTAGGTCTTCATTCTGCAGTATTTGCTATTGACTGCACTGCGTTCCTGCCGAGGTCCGACGTCATCATGCCTCACCGATGTGCCTTTCCAGAGGGAGCCTACCCATGCCTCGATCGGCGTACCAGTACCGTTTGATGGGATGCCAGTTCTTGAAGTCTGCTGATCTGCGTGGTCCTGGATTATACTGTTCTGAAGAGTGAAGGCTGCTGGGTTCCTGAAGTGATGGAGTGTGCTGAACTGTGCTTATTTATTATACGCATCACTATGCCAAAGGACCTAGTCGTTATTATCTGGTACGTATACTAGTGAAGACGTTTTGTGACGAGGACATTATTGCGTCTACGGTCGTTGTTCTTGCGGTGGATAGTTCTGTGATAACACCGTGAAGAACTTTGTTTACTGTTTGGATGCTGTTTGTAGAGACTGGTTTGTGCTGTTTTCATCTACCATCATCTGTGTCTGAGAAGCTATGTGGAGGTGCATCGCTTGATCGTCAGTTAAGTTATTGTTTGAGTATCTGTGTACGGTGATTTGTTGTATTTTTTTTTTCATTTCTTGGTTTTTTTTTTCCTTTAATTCCGTCTTCCTTTTCTGTTCTATCCATCTGGTACAATTTATCGTACAATCTGTTCTTCTAGGTTAGGGGGACCTTTCTGTTGGGGTCGTGTTAGGTTATTATATAGCAATAAGCATTTTTCTTTTCGTTTTACAACGTCTGTTCCTAGAGGTAATTCTTATGTGTTTGTTTGTTTTTTCCTTTGTTTTCTTTTGTTCTTTTTTTCTCTTTGTTTTGTAAAGACTTAGTCTGTGACTTTATATGGTGTTAGTTGGTTACGTGGGATCTGTCACTCTAATTTCCATTCACTTGGGGTCATTGTTATATCCATAGTGAATATAGTTATATGGTAAAGTGTTATTATTGCTTGAATGTTATTTACTTTTATTTTGGTTGGCATGATCTAGTTGTTGGCTAGTTTGTGTGATATCTCTCAGCACTACATTGTTACGTGTAGATGTTGTTCTAGTCCGCTGTGTTTAATATTATATGTGTGAGTTCAAGAGTGGACGGGCGGAGAGTTTAATTCTTTCTTTTCTTACTTGTGGGAAAAGACTGGGTTAGACTGATCCCTTCTAGGGCGTGACTGTGTGCGTTTAGTGGTGGAGTCAGGCAGAAGGGTATTCCTGCGACTGCCCTACTTAACATACCAAGCACAGTATTCGTTAGGTGTACTGGTGTGGTTTGTATTTACGTTGTCGTGTACAATCAGTAATTCTATTGTCATGTTTAAGTGGTGTTATCTCTCGTTCCTTCTTGCTATCTTGTAAATAGGTTAAAGGGTATCCATTGTCTTCGTACTTTGTCAGTCACGCATTGTATATATTAGTCTATCTCTGCTCAAACTTTGTCTGGAATCTTACTCGTCGTGACTGTTAGTTATCGTGGTGTTTAGTGTGTGTCTTCTCATCTGTGGAGTTTTTATTTTTGCCATGTGTAAATGTATTAGGTAGAACTGAAGTATTGTCAGAGTACAGCATCAGGGTGGGTGCTATTAAGATACTGTTGTGTTAAAGCTGACTTATTGTTCAATTTTCGGATCGGTGCCCCTTACAGTTGTGAGGTGGTATAGTACCGGTGGGTATTATCAGCTAGTGAGATACAACTATTGACTATAATACGGGTCTTTTCAGGTGTATCACCGAGACTAAGTGGTCATAGTATTGGGTATCGTGAGTGTACATCATGGACTTGAAGAGTTTCATTCTGTCAGGCAAAGAATGTGGGTACACTGGGTAAGAACTGATGGATTTTGTAATCAAGAAACTTTGGAGAAGAAGAAGATTGAGAAGCAGAAGCAGGAACGCGGTGCTTGCGCTGAAGAGTTAGAGTTCAGAAGAAGAGAGTTTTAATTACAAGAGAAGAAGATAAAAGAAGATAGATAATTACAAGAAAAGAAGATTAAAGAAGATAAGGAATTACAAGAAAAGAAGATGAAAGAAGATAACGACTTGAAACAGAGAGAGTTAGAATTACAAGTGAAGAAGATGAAAGCAGATAACGATCGAAAACAGAGAGAGTTAAAATGAAAGAGGACAGAGAGTTAGTATAAGAAAAGGAGAGAATGAGAGTAGCTTTGGAGGAGAAGAAGATTGTACCTGAGGAAAAAGGCAGCAGGTAGAAGCCGATAAGGAAATACAATTGAAGAGAATAGAAGTGGGTGCGAGTGGTAAGAACTCGACTCCGAGGGAGTTCTATCGTCCTTTTAGGCTGCGTCTGCCAAATTTTAATGACAAAATAGATAGTTTGGACTTCTTCCTTGAGAGATTTGAGGGAAAATGCGTGGCCTGGAAAGCTAACAGAGGCGAGTGGCCATCTCTGTTATCCACATTGTTAGTTGGGCTTGCGATGGAGACTTTTTATAGCCTCCCGCTGGAAGAGCGGGCGGATTACGACAAGGTAAAGGAATGGTTGCTCCGGAAATTCCGTTTGACGGCTGACGGGTACCGGACGCGGTTTAGTAAACACAATGCCAAGTGCAGACCAGGACTTCGAAGATTTCATTTCGAAGATCAAAACTTCTGCTGAATAGATGGATTGAGATGAGGGGATTACCAAAGACTATGATGGCTTGATAGACCTGGTGCTACGAGATAAGGTGTTGTCGTCATGTTCATCAGAGCTAGTATCATTTCTCCACGAACGACACCTAAGGATATTGTATATATGGCCCAATTGGATCACCACTACGTCATGGTCCATCCGGGCAAACCCATCCATCGGTCTGGTCTGTCAGACGCCGTAGTTGCAGGCGTCGGCAAAGTCCAAAGGCAACCGTGTCAAAATCAGTCAGGCGGTGCAGGTAGGTTCCAAGAGCAGAAGGGCGACATGCCCTCCCGTCCCCATCAACCATGCAGAGTGAATTATAGTAACTTCCGATCTCATCCGAATGCTCGGTCGAACTGGGACAACCTGCAGTGGAAAAGTGATAACGACGGAGGAGAGCGCCAAACGCGGAGGCAGGTACGCTTTGATGAGTCTCGAGACGAAGATCGCTTTTACTATAAAACTAAACCTTACAAGCGGAGGAATGGATCTGCAGATAGCCGATCATCCGACTCTGTGACGCGGTCTTCACCGCATAGCAGCCCCAGCAAGAGTCCACGCGATGAGTCAAAAAAGGGAACGCATTTGTTCCAATTGTAATGGCAGGGGTCATTATGCTGATGTGTGTACTACCCCAATCGAACACGCGAATTCCGCGTTTGTGGTGGACACAGTCAACAGCGAGGACTATGGGGGGGGGGGGGTGTCGACCTCTATTTAATTCGGACGAGAATATAGTGTTACACTGCGGACATGTCTGTCGGCGGACCATGAGACTGGTAAGGTGGCACTCTTGAAAGGTGTGGTGGAGAAGAAACCAGTCTCGCTGTTGAGAGACACTGGTTTTACCACAGTCGGGGTGCGTCGTTCGTGCATCGACGAATCCTGCCTCACGGGAAAAACTGTAAAGTGTACCACGTTTGTGGGCAAAGTCGAGTCTTACCCCCAAGCGAGTATTAATATGGACATCCCGTTCCTATCAGGTAGAGTGAACGCGTTTGTCCTCGAAAACCCGGTCGCCGATTTGATCGTCTACAATGTACGAGAAGGGCATAACGCCACGGGAGGGGCTGGAGCAGGGGCTCTGCAACACCGAAGTCCCGAGGCGGCCGATAAGGTGGTCGAGGTAACACCACCTGACAAGAAAATACATCCAAGAAGGGGTTCGCGGCAGGCGCCGACTAATACTTAAAGTCCGATGCCGAGGGACAAGAATAGGAACCGTAGAGGCATATCTGAGGGCCTGATAGCTAGTGATCTCAAGGTATGGGTCCGCAATATCCCCCCTAGTGCTAGTTGGCGCACACTCAGACGTGCGTTTAATGAGGTCGCGCCGGTTAGGTTCGTTGAGGTATTGTCGTTGCGAGACAATATCAAGGTTGCGCGAGTTACTTTCGCGAATAGGTGGGGTGCGCGTGATGCACTCAGGTGGAAGCACGTGTCGTTGCTTCATAACCACCTGCTGATCGTCCAGCAAAAGCAATAGAGAGGTATCGGGTTTCGCGTTCAGTCAGGGTGTTTCGGTCAGCGCGAATCAAACTGTAGAGTCTGTTCCACACTAGTAATGTATTGCTAATTAAAGGGGTACATAATGTAGTAGCGGACGCTCTGCCCAGGTTATATTGTTGTGGTAAGAACAGGAGCATTCCGTGAGGAACGTTTTACATGTGATAGTGGGTAGCAAGTAATTGCAACCACTGTAGAGGTGTTTTTGTGTACATTAAAGATCATCGTTGTTTCGCCGTGTATTTTTGGTAAACAATGAGTGTGTATCTGAATGTCAGTACGCGAATGGTAGAATGATTCGATAGAGTTGACAGGTTGGTAGTACATCACTCATACTCACACTGTTCGAATTCAAGAAGTACTGGAACTACGGTGGTCTTTTTATAACATTTAATGGGACGCACACTTGGACAGTACGTGTATGGTTACAGGAACAAATGTCGACATAGACAGCATAATGTTGATCACAGGAATATCATCTTAAGTTAGCATTCATGCTTGGCAAATATCATAATGGAGCATTCGTAAATAAGCATTCAGCGTTCCATCATGTAAATCATCTGGCTTTACTGACTGGGCACGTCAGACCATAACCAATACATAGGAAGGCTCCTAGACCTAACCTCGTCTAGCGAATATTCCTTCACGTAAAGTTCAATATATATATATTTCATAATATAGGAATCCCAGACATGGGTTCTCACATGTAGCAGTGATCTCTTGGTTCATCGAGCGATAGTACAGGCATCCCTTTTTCTCACTCGATAAATACAAAGTATATGAATTTCAACATGGCTGTTCTCTCTCTCGTGAGCTTCACTCACTATAGAATATAGACCAAAATTAGTCATTCATTAAATGTCCTCATTTCTTCATAGGTTCGCTCATAGAGGTAATTGAATAATATCATACAATCCAGTGCTGATACATAGGAATGTCTTCTTCCTTTGAATGGATATTCTTTTTAAAAGTACCACTGTGCATCTGCTTATCAACAACGATGGCGAAGCCCAAGTTCATAATAAATTGTGGTTTTACCTTTTTATGCGAAATATAACTTTGCCATTCCTTGGCAACAGAGAATAAACACTGGGGTAAAGTACATACAACATGTCTAAATGATTATCACTTTTCCCCATCCATATATAGATCACTATTTCGGCAAAAAGCCTGCTACAACAAAACTCGGCATCCTCACAGGATGACAGCCATGGATCACACCCTTTGCTAGCGATACTTCCGCTGCATAGCCTTTGACCTTTTCTAGCGACAACCAAATTAGTTCGACTTAGAAATGCAAAGATATCCATATATAAGACAGACTCGTCCTACTCATACAAACACTACGTATAAATTCAGGCCATAGATATACTGAAGCAAGAACAATCTATTCCTACCCAGCCACAGAATAAATCGCAGTAGGCCTAGAGTCGTCTGCGGAGTCCGATCGAAGATGACAGAACTATTTTCAAGGGAAGCAACCCAAAAATGACTTCTCCTTAAGCACTTAAAAAGGAAATACTTTGCTTACAAAATATTTGCGAACATAATAAGAATATAAATGTATTATATTGCAAGATAGTAAAAATTGCCCTTTACAGTCATACCACACCTCCCGGGAAAAAAAAAAAAAATTTTTTTTTTTAAATACATCTAGGAGCACCGTAGAATAGGCTCACAACGCAAGAATACTGCGCAGATGAAAATATCAGGAATAACTATAATTCCTAATATGACTGGTGAGAATATATATCTCAAAATCTGAGAGAAATTGTTTCCCTACGAATAAATGTTTCCAGGAAGGTGTGATGTACGTATAATACAATTCTGGTAATTATACAATGCATACCAAAAATTCACATTACAATCTTAACTTTATGATTTATGAAGAAACAATCATCAAAGACCAGCGGTGAATTAACATCAATAAACCGCTAAGTAGCGATACCATCATTCTATTATTAAATTACAAATGTGTATCTTAGTAAAGAAACAAAAAATAACTGTTGTAAAGTTATACATATTAAAAAGATCCAATATTTAACAGTTAAGTGGCATCATGTGGGCATCTGGACAGAATGTCCGCCATCACATTTTCTGAACCACGGATAGCTCGTACCGAAAAATGAAAAGGTTGAAGAGCGATTGCGTATCGAGTTGATCTCGAGCTCTTCAAGTTTTTACTTTGGATAGCCGTAAGAGCTTTTTGGTCAGTTTCCACTACGAAATGCGCGCCCAGAAGGAATCTTTGGAGTTTGAGAATTGACCAAACCATTGCCAATAATTCACGGTCTAAAACCGAGTAATTCCTTTCTGCAGCATTAAGTTTTCTGGATATGTACATTACAGGATGCAGAGTTCCAGAGTACTCTTGCATTAGTGCCGCTCCAATCCCAGTGGATGAAGCGTCACTACGAAGAACAAATGTCTTATCTGTTGTAGGTAACACTAAAATAGGTGGTGATGAAAACATAGTTTTGATCTTCTCTAGTGAAGATTGGCATTCATGAGACCAGTGAACCATGTTAGGCGACCCTTTCTTTAATAGTGTAGAGAGAGGTGCCATGATAGAGGACAGATTCGGAATGAAACGTCCATAAAATTGTATGAGACCTAAAAGACTTCGCACTTGCTTTTTAGTCCTAGGGATAGAGATGTTAAGTATCTTAGTGATATTATGGTCTTCTGTCTTCAAGAAACCGTGACCTACTCGATGGCCTAAGAAAGCAATTTCGCTAAAGCCAATACAAGCTTTAGATGGTTTTGCTGTCAGGTTATACTCACGCAGAGTTGATAATAATTCAACTAATCCTGAATAGTGATCTTCCCAAGTATCGCTGAAAAGACAGATGTCGTCTAGATAAGCAATGACATCTGACCGATACGATAGGATTCGACGCATCATGCGTACAAATGTAGCTGGTGCGTTCATAAGGCCGAAAGGCATAAAATTCCATTGGAAAAGGCCTCTCTGGGAGTAGAGAAAGCGGTAAGAGGTTTGGCGCGTTCGGATAATGGAACTTGCCAATATCCTTTAGACAAATCAAGTTTAGTGAAAAAATGCGATTTAGAAAGACGAGTAAGTAACTCTTCTAGTAAAGGCATAGGTTCAGCATCGAACTTCGTAACTTGATTCAATTTGCGATAGTCAACGCAAAGACGTATGTTATTGTCTTTTTTTCGAACAATAACCATCGGCGAAGAATATGCAGAAGTGGATGGTTCGATTATTTGTAAATCTATCATTTCATCCAACTCCTTTTCAACCTGTGTTTGGAAATGTATAGGGATAGGATAAGGCCTAACCCTAATTGGAGTATGTTCAGTTAGAACAATGTCATGCTCAATGACATGAGTTTGTCCAGGGATGTCAGTGAGGACATCCTGAAATGTTTGTAACATAGACGAAACTTGTCGCCGTTCTCCTAGAGACAAATCAGGAGAAACTGTAACGTCTTTCCATGATTCACTAGAATGAAGTGGGATCATTGGAAGCGGGAGATTAACATCCGAAAAACTTGTTTCCTCATCCTGTATTACAGACAGTGATGAGTAATGACCATGTTTGACATGAGAATCGTCCGTTGCCTGGAAAATAGGCTGTAGATAGTCAGGACGTTCATGGAACTCCGTAAGCATATTGATGTGGAAGGTTTTATGCTTCCCGTTAATATCGACGATGTAGTCAACATCTGAAATTTTCGATATTATATCGTACGGACCTTTCCAACTAATAAGGAGTCTATTTTCACGACAAGGTAGCAAAACAAATGCTTTGTCACCAGGACAAAGTTGTCGTAAAGTTCTCTTCTTATTAGCAAATTGTCTTGCCTTCTGCTTAGCAAACTCAGAAGAGGACGTTGCCAATTTGCATGCTTCGATAATCTTTTGTCTCAGCGCGATGACATACTCGTAAGAAGATTTTGTGTCATCGTCAATATTGTCAGCTGTTATAAGATCATGCAGCAAAGACATTGGGCCGCGCGGTCGCGCGCCAAAGACAAGTTCAAAGGGCGAAAACCCTGTATGTTCATTGGGGACCTCTCTGTACGCGAAGAGGGCCGCGGGTAAAACCCTATCCCAATCCTGAGGATGATCCTCAGTTATCTTCCCTAATAAGTTCTTAAGTGTTCTATTTAGTCGCTCGACACGAGCGTTCAAATCTGTTTAGCCAGAATGTTATGTCATCACTGGAAGGGTTGAACGCTGGTACCTTGACCTTGTAAGTAAAGGGTTTACCATTACCACTAGATGCTTGATTAACATTACTTATGTTTGTTAACTTTAACTTTTCTAACTCAAATGCTAAAAGTTCTTTTTGGTGTTCATGTTCTCTTATTGCTTTTTTTTCTTGAGCTTCAGCTTGTAATTTTCTCTCTTCTGCAGCAGCCTGTAATTTTTTCTCTTCAGCAGCAGCTTCATCTTTTCTTTTCTCTTTTTCCATTTCCATCTGGAATCTTTTTTCATCAGTCTGTATCTGCAATTTCTTTTGTTCATCCTCTCTTTGTAATTTTCTTTCCTCAGCTTCTAATTTCTTTTCTTCAATCAATGCTTTTCTTTCTTCAGCAGCCAATGCTTTGTCATATTGAGCAACTGCCCATTCTTCTAACTGCTGACCAGTCTTATCAAGAGCCCTGCCTTGTGTGATAAAATAATCCAAGGCAGACATCTTGTCTAATAAGATCAGTAATTTGCAAAAGTAAATTTATTTACTTTCTTAGTCTTAATCAAAGACTTTGTATGATAACTTTGTAACCTGTGAAAAATAGTACTTAACTATCCCAATCACTGTGGGAAACAAGCCTTACAAAGGTCTTGTATAAATCCTTATATAATAACAGCTATAAGTTGCTGGTTCACTCTATAATATAAGTGCAGTGCACCAGAAATAGTGTTTTATATCATCAACTGTGTACCTTTAGTAATAGCAATTAACTATCAGTTGATTCTTGTACATCAATTTATATGATCAACTATATTTTAAATAGTGTATGTCGATCAGGCACAAAACAAAACAGTTATACAGAAGAACATGAAAACATTTGCGGAAATGAAATAAATCAAATGGGAAAAACAATAAAAGATAAACCGCAAGAGGATAACAAATACAAATAACGCCACAGTATATAAATATAAATTGAGAATAAAACTGAAAGATAGAATAGGGTAGACCAACAAATTACAAACAAATCAAAACAAACTAAAGAACAGAGGAATATTACAAAAACAACAATGAGTACAGACTTCACAGCTAACACTAATAGCAACAGCTGTCGCAGCAAATTTCCAATGAAGAAAATTGCACCTATAGAAACGCACACATCAGACCCTCTATTACGTGGGATACTCTGCTGTGTGACACCGCCCAACCGAAACAACAACCCGCTGGATACAAACAAATATCACATATAAATAGTTAAACATAAATACATAAATGCATAAATAGTATGGCAATATGATGTAAATAGAGTGTTGCAGAAAGAATGTGTTGGAATGAAGGCTCAGTTACACTGCCTAATAGTACAGTACTGTGGTACTTTATTAAACAAATACTTCTGGTCTAATTATTTTAAATTCAACACAGAAATAGAAGCTCCATCGTTGATTTGAATGATAACAATCAATGTAGGACTTCTCAGTTCAATAACATTTTCTTTCGCAAACACTGTCAAATATTCTCCAGTCCTGATGTGTAATGTTCTATGTTTCAACCAAGCTCGCTGTGTAACACTGTCAGTTGTATGCAAATGTCCAATGAACCAAATGTCAACAAACCCTGACCTAGTTACTGCATACTCTCGACAGGACAGGTCACGCTGACATCACTGTAGAGTTGTACTGCTGATGTATTTGTGTGTCGTAACAGACCCCAAGGAACGTCTGGTCTCAGTAGTTTACTTCTCAATATGGTCACTGTGCAGGTTGACCCAGGAAGCTGGCACACCAGTTGTTAAACTCTTTCTTTGTGTGTAGTTGTTAACTCATACTGGCTACTAGTTGTTGAATCATGCTTTATTTGCTAAATGATGTGAATGTCCACCAGTGGATAAATGTAGATGTTGGGACTGGTGTAGTAAAGTGTAACGATTGTCAACTCATCAAACCCAGCACAGTTTTGGTCATACAGGTCATCTTGTCCTGGAACGTGATGAGGCTCCGACAAGAATGTGAGTGTAAACAATGAGTGTGTATCTGAATGTCAGTACGCGAATGGTAGAATGATTCGATAGAGTTGACAGGTTGGTAGTACATCACTCATACTCACACTGTTCGAATTCAAGAAGTACTGGAACTACGGTGGTCTTTTTATAACATTTAATGGGACGCACACTTGGACAGTACGTGTATGGTTACAGGAACAAATGTCGACATAGACAGCATAATGTTGATCACAGGAATATCATCTTAAGTTAGCATTCATGCTTGGCAAATATCATAATGGAGCATTCGTAAATAAGCATTCAGCGTTCCATCATGTAAATCATCTGGCTTTACTGACTGGGCACGTCAGACCATAACCAATACATAGGAAGGCTCCTAGACCTAACCTCGTCTAGCGAATATTCCTTCACGTAAAGTTCAATATATATATATTTCATAATATAGGAATCCCAGACATGGGTTCTCACATGTAGCAGTGATCTCTTGGTTCATCGAGCGATAGTACAGGCATCCCTTTTTCTCACTCGATAAATACAAAGTATATGAATTTCAACATGGCTGTTCTCTCTCTCGTGAGCTTCACTCACTATAGAATATAGACCAAAATTAGTCATTCATTAAATGTCCTCATTTCTTCATAGGTTCGCTCATAGAGATAATTGAATAATATCATACAATCCAGTGCTGATACATAGGAATGTCTTCTTCCTTTGAATGGATATTCTTTTTAAAAGTACCACTGTGCATCTGCTTATCAACAACGATGGCGAAGCCCAAGTTCATAATAAATTGTGGTTTTACCTTTTTATGCGAAATATAACTTTGCCATTCCTTGGCAAAAGAGAATAAACACTGGGGTAAAGTACATACAACATGTCTAAATGATTATCACTTTTCCCCATCCATATATAGATCACTATTTCGGCAAAAAGCCTGCTACAACAAAACTCGGCATCCTCACAGGATGACAGCCATGGATCACACCCTTTGCTAGCGATACTTCCGCTGCATAGCCTTTGACCTTTTCTAGCGACAACCAAATTAGTTCGACTTAGAAATGCAAAGATATCCATATATAAGACAGACTCGTCCTACTCATACAAACACTACGTATAAATTCAGGCCATAGATATACTGAAGCAAGAACAATCTATTCCTACCCAGCCACAGAATAAATCGCAGTAGGCCTAGAGTCGTCTGCGGAGTCCGATCGAAGATGACAGAACTATTTTCAAGGGAAGCAACCCAAAAATGACTTCTCCTTAAGCACTTAAAAAGGAAATACTTTGCTTACAAAATATTTGCGAACATAATAAGAATATAAATGTATTATATTGCAAGATAGTAAAAATTGCCCTTTACAAGGGGCCAATTGCGAAGGCCGAGGTTAGCCGAACCGGCGGGTCATGTGACTTCCGGAAGTCGGGTGAAAAGGCGAAAAATTGGGTAATGAAAACTTAGCCTCTGTCCGGAAAGAACATGTTTGCTTTCCCTAATGCCAGCGAGATCGCTGTGTGTTCTATATTAGAAAGCTGTAAACTGAGTGCATGCCATGTTATCGGATCGTGATGATAATTACGTTGTTAAGTCTAGAGCAGTGAAGTGTCTAGATCATTTTGTCTACAGGCCGTAGTTTGATAGTATGTCAATGATTTTGAGTGTGTCATTGTCATAGCTTTTGCCGCTCGGGTGAGCGATATTCATAGCAGCCATTTGTAGTATAGTTTGTACCTTCGTGTGTGGAGGTGAAAGTTTAAGCTGCTGAGGCAGGTTTACAATGGATGGGTGTAAAAAAAAATCGAAAAAAGGTGATTCATCTTACGAGGACAAAAGACAAAGAAAATAGCCAACGTTACGGCCACAAGGCCTTCGTCAGGGAAAGGAAAGAAAGTGAAGGCTAGATAGGACACATAAGAACATAAATAAATATAAAAATGAAACCTAGGTACTTCCCTGAAGGAATCGAAGTCCTACCACTTTTGCTTCCTGCAAACAGACTGGCGTGCCCGGAAAAAGAAATGACTTTCACCACCGGATGTACACAATACATACTAAGAAACTAAAAAACGAAACTGAACAATAAACTACCCAAACATAATATTAGTGGGGACTGCAAATAGAAGAGGACAGAATGAGTTGGAGATAAATAAATATGAAATAAAAAATCAAGACATATTGAAAACAGAGTATTATATATTCATACATGTTATTAGAAGGCGGCAGAAAAATAGAAAAATAGGATAAGAGTGGAAAGAGTCAAAATGGAACAAGAGAGGAAAAGGTGACCTCAAACAAAGGTGTGCAGAGTGTTAAGATCGGCTGGTTTTAGACACCCCATGCGTTGGATAAGACGGTTCTCAAGCTGTTCTCGGCTAGCAGTGTCAGAGGAGCATGATCTGATCGCCGAGACTTGGATGTCAATGGGACCATGGTGGTCAGGACCATTAAAGTGTATGGCAACTAGTGTGGATTTTTGCAGAGAGATGTCATTCAAGTGCTGGCTGAATCTGTCCCCAAGTCATTTGCCTGTTTGGCCAATATAGGTTTTGCAGCAACGTTTACATATGATCGTATAAATGACATTGCGCGACTCACACGTGAAGCTACTGGTGATATTGTACGTAGCCTCAGGAAAAGATACTTTGTTTGTTGAGATGACATACTTGCACGTGTTGCATCGTGTCCGACCACAGGGTAGTGTGCCAAACTGAGTGGCATTCTCCTTTGGAAGACGGCTGCGAACAAGAAGATCCTTCAAGTTCTTGTCGCGCCTATATGCCACCAAAGGGGCTTCACCGAAAACTTCTTGGGTCACAGACTCTGCTTGGAGGATAGGGAGATGGCGGAAAAGTATCTGTTTGACTGCAGTACTGTGAGGGTGATAGGTCAAGATCAATTTGAATCTATCCGAAGTGGGTTTATAGTGAGGTTTGAGGGTCTCCTGACGAGAGATGGGGAGCACACGTTGGAGGGCAGAGGTGAGAACATGTTCCGGATAAATTCTGCTACGGAAGAAATCCAACATCTCATTGGCTCAGAAGTGGAAGTCATCATCGTCTAGGCACAAACGGTGGAGGCGGAGAAGTTGTGAGAATGGAAGGGAGTCACGACGAGCCCGAGGATGAGAAGAGGTATACTGAAGGTAGCTATGGGCATCTGTCGGCTTGTAGTATACTGAGGTATTAAGGCCGGAAGGCGTGATAGTAATAGTAATGTCAAGAAAGTTGACAGATACTGTGGAGATGAGGGAGGTGAGCTTGATGATGGGGTGGAAGTGGTTGACAAAGTCGATGACGCGGGATAAATCAGTCTCGGACATATCTGTGAGACCAATGCCATCATCGATATATCTGCGGTAAAACCCGGGGAAAGGACCGGAGTATTGTTGCCATATCTGATGCTCCAAGTGGCCCATGAACAGGCAGGCATAGCTAGGACCCATCTTCGTTCCCATGGCAACACCACTAATTTGGTCAAAAAACTGACCATTGAATTCAAAGGAATTAAGTTGAAGGACCAGTTCGGCAAGACGGAGAAGAGTGTCAGTGGATATAGAAGGACAAGTGCGCTGGTCAAGAAAAAACCGAAGAGCTCGGAGACCATCAGAGTGGAGAATTGAGGTATACAGAGAACAGACGTCTAACAAGAAAAGACGGTAGGAGCGGTCTGCTGATAGTCGGATAGAGGAGAAAGTTAAAGGAGCATGATTAGTGTCTTTGACAAAGGAGGGAAGATTCTCAACGATAGGCTGGAAAATGCTATCGAGGAAGTCAGAAATGTGCCCAGTAGGACAGGAACAGGCCGAGACAATAGGTCTGCCAGGGTTGTCGATCTTATGAATTTTGGGGAGCATGTAGAATACAGGCTTGCCCAAAGAACTTTCATGAATCCTAAGATGAGATGCGTGGGGAGGAAGAGCTTTACTGGTGATGTGCTGTTTAATAGTGTTGTGTACAATGCGATTGTTGGAGACAGTTGCATCGCTAGTCCTGGGCCTTTAAAAAGAACCATTGGTCAACTGGTTTTTACTTTCACTTAGGTGTAAGTCCTTCTGCCAGACGACAATGGCTCCTCCCTTGTCAGCCGGTTTGATGACAATGTCGTCTCTACGGCAAAGACGGGAGAGAGCACGGGACTCTGCAGAAGTGAGATTGGAATAATGCAATCTACGAGGGCAGAGCTGCTGAATGTCATGGATGGTGTTCTTGATATACAGGTCCAGGGCATGAGAAGCCCCAGGTTTAGGTGTAAAGGGAGATTTCGTAGCTGAGGCAGGTTTACAGTGGTTTTTTTTTTTTATTATTGTATTTGATCCGTTTGATGGCCGTGTGAGGCCTTATTGAATGTGTATGTTTATTAAAGGGAAGTACCTGTTAAAGGTGTTTATTAATTTTGTCAGCCATTGCTGTGTGGTCATACCCTTAGGAGGGCGAGCCAAAGCTAATATTATAAACCCACACAGCAGCGGTGTAACCCGTGGAGTGTTCTCCGTGATAAGTGGTTCGTGACACTTTCATTGAGCTGGTTAAATGCTAAGTTTTATCGCGAAAGACAATTTGAGTTCTCAGTCAGCATTAGATTGAAGGTAAAATAGAGTATAGATAAAATCTACCTCTATTAACAAGTCCGTGTGGTGCCTGCTGTACGTTGAAATATTTATAATTGTTCCTGGTCCCCTCGCCAGAAACCCTAGTAACGCACACTTATCGATCAGAGACAGAAGTTAATTCTTGTCATATCTTCAGGAGAGAGGACAGTAGTCACAGCGAAGTAGATCTAGATTTGACATTGTGTATAACTGTCTAAGGATTTAAACCTGCACGACTACCCAGGCCAGCTTACATCAACCGACAAAGTGAATGTGCTTGTCCTTCATGTAGAAGTTTTGTTTCTGTCCTGTTTTCTGACTGTGTAATTGCGTGTTTTCATATTTCTTCTTACACTTTCTTTATTAAACACAAATTTTGTTCTCTCAATCACATTGTTAATTATTCCATATGGGATGCCATACAGATTAGTTAAGTTAATTTTCTCCTTGATTGTTGCATGTAGTTTTTGTTAACTCGAAAGATAGTTTGCAATGGGTAATTATCTTTTGAGTTATACGATTTGGATATTTAATAAATCGAGGCAAAAAATTGACGCCAACAAGAGTTTTTGTCCGAAATTTGATATGTCCTCTATGTAAATGAATAATATAGACGTAGAGGGAAGGGGTGTCTTCGACGGAAACAAAAGTGGAGGTGGAAATCAAGACTGAGGTCTCTTAGTAACTTGTTATCTAGGTTGTTGAACGTCACACATATAGAAGAAGATCACCGCTAGTAATTCTCTCGGTCATATTCTAGTTTTGCATCTCACATCTATTTTTGCAATCAAGCTAGAAGCCTGTGGCTTCCACATTGACATGTTAATATCCACCCCACCAAAACACTTAACTTTCCTTCTGTCTTTCTTTTCCGACGTCGAAGAATCGCCTGAGAATGTAACGATCGTTGAAAAAAAGCGAATTTAGTATGGACACGTTCAGTGGTTGTTTTTCTTTTTACCATACATTTTTCTTGTTTTTCAGTTTTGTCGTTATCGTTAGAAACGTTCCTGCAACTAGTTGTTAAATCACTTCAAGCATCCAACCGATGTGAAAAATGCCAACAGATAAAACAAATCATAATGTTTATTCTTAGTGAGTAAACCTGCCAATGTCGGGCAATTGTACCAGCACTTACCACTTGTTTTAGTTAGTACCAAGTTGCACTGTTATTACAATTAATCAATACCCTTTAGCTCCCCGAGGAGCATAGACCGTCAACAAACACATGCCAAGTCTTCCTGTCTTGTGCCATCGCTCAAGTTCTTTCCATGTTTTCCTCATCATTTTCACCTCTGTTTCCAGTTCTCTTCTCCAGGTGTTTTTGGTCTACCTCTGGCTCTCTTTCCCTGTGGATTCCAGAACAAGGACTGCCTAGTAATGCTATCAACAGGTCTTTCTCTTCAACAAAGCCAAATTTATTCACAAAATCTTATCACAGAATGCTCCAACGTATCTTTGGCCTATTTTCAAATACAGCAGAAGACGCAGTCAACGCTTAAATAAATTACACCTGCATAAGCCTAGGCTCGAATTATTCAAGAAAAGTTTAGCGTTTTCTGCTGCTCATCTGTGGAATAATCTTCTACACGACTCAAAAAAAAAAAAAACGCTTAGTCCATATTCATTCAATCACAGACTATTCAAATACTTCATGAGTGCAGATTATATGCCACCCTAATTTAGTTATGTTCTTAAATAATTACAAAACATCATATGTAGGTTTTAAAGACAATTTTGTCCTATTTAGTATTAATTATGATAAGATACTGTAAATCTGTGTAATTGTTATTGTACTGTTACGATGTTGGGATTTTATTTTATTGAATTTTATTGTTATGTTATTATTTAAGTAATATTTAAGATACATGTGAGAATAAATGGATTCATTGTGGAAGACGAGAGAAAGGAAAGGCAGAATGTTAGACGGGCCTTCGTGCCCAATTCTAAACCATTTGAAAAAGATCGTTCGTTCGTTCCTCAATGTGTGTCCTATCCATCGCCAGCATCTTCTTCTCAACTCTTGTTCCACTGGCACTTGTCTGGTTCTTGTCATCAATTCCACATTTGTGACTTTGTCATACCATTTCAGTCCTTCTATTCTACGGAAGCACCCGTTTATAAAAGTCTGTAACTTTTTGGTTGTTCTTTTTGTTGTTCTCCATGTCTCATCAAGAGTGAAGATTATATGCCACCCTAGTTTAGTTATGTTCCTAAATCACTTTCTAATGTCATGTGTATTTTTTAAGGATTATTCTGCCCTGTTCATTATTGATTATGATAAAGTGATCTGGTGATATCCATGTTGCTTTACGTATTTTTTATGCAGAAATATGCTTCTTCCTACAGCTAGTTAATTTGAAGCACAGAAGTTAGCTAATAGTTATCCATTCTCGTTCATCATACCTAATCCATGCTTTCCCATGATTTCTTTAAATCCGGTGTTGTCTGTTCCTATTACTGCATTGAGGTCCCCCATAAAAATTGTGATGTACTTTCTCTTTTTTTTGTCCAAGACATTTTATAGATTGGTGTAAAAGTCTTCTCTCTCAGATTCTTTTTCATAATTTGTTGGTGCATAACACTGGATGATGTTTATATTTACTTTCGTTTTTTCTGATTTAAATTTGGGGTCCCGTTGCTTCCCATCATGTAATTGCCTACTGTGCTTCCCTAGACAGCATTATAGCCACCCCTTCACAGTGTGGGGCTCTTTCCTCCTCATGTCCTGAGGACAACACCATTTTTCCTGTGATCAATCTCCTCCTCTCTATGCCCTTCCACCGTGTCTCGCTGACACCCATGATATCAATCCTGTAATTTATCATTTCTGCTGCCACCTGTGCAGTTTTCTCTTGTTCACATATATCAAGATATCAGACAGACGCACGTGGAAACACCGGACCTTTTTGAAGTGAGACGCTCGGGCAGAAATATTTTCCCGAGAACCCTTTGATGTTCGTACATACAGGCGGAGTTAAATCTTGTATCTCCAGAAACGGGCTAAATCTACGAGGAAACTCGTTACACGGTTTCAAGTCTCTGATGTCGATTAGCAACGCTGGGACAGAGCGACCGTAAAACCTTTTATCTGAGAAACGTAGTTTCCTGATTTTCTGCTGTGCACTGTAGTGTGAAAAGTAACGTCATCTATAGATCAGAGAGACAATAATGTATATAAACTGTGTCTTCCCAAACCAGTTATCAGTTGTCGCTTAGAATTCTTTGGATAATCTAAACACTTAGTCTAGAACCATTGTGGAAGATGTGTTAATAGTTTCGTGGGGATTGTCATTATGATTTGTGGTAATAGAAATTAGCATTTACGTGATTTAATGTGCTAAGTTTTATCATCTTAAATTCACTGTGATTTTCTAGCTGTTAGAACTGGTGAAATAAATAACGCGTAGATATTTCTTACCAGTTGTGCAGTTTAATGTAATTCCATCACCTGCTTTCTCACATAAGAAGAGGCGTTTAGTTGACTAATTAATACACTAGGCGCGACTGATAAGGGACAGAAAAGAATTCACGTTTATTCCATTTTGCGTAATTTTAGTAAGTGACTGTTATTTATACCATACGACGACCCACAGACGCCTGTGGTGGGTTTTGATGTTAAAGAAATAGATATTATTTGTAACAGATGTGAGGTCAGCAGTGCAAGCCCCTGAGGTTAGTTATTTATGAATATGTTTTTAGGGAACTTGTCTGCTACCACCTTATGACCTCAACCTGTCATATATTTTCTCCTAGTTAAGTGTAAAGGTGTGTGCGTGTTGTCTAGCTAGATGTCTAGGGTATATGCGATGTAATGTAATGAAATGACAACACTAAACGTATAAATTAATGAACAATAAGGAAACAAGTCACTGATAAAGTTTAAACGTTAAATCTTTTTTGTACAATTTATTTTCCGGTATCTCAGTTCTTTTTTTGGATACCGGGGTACTGAAAAACTCAAGGTGATAATGAAATGTATTTACAACAATTAATTCAAACTATAAATGAGTCTGTTATTATTCACAACTATAAAAATGTCAATCTTGAAAAGTGTCAATTAAATCTTGATCCTATGAACGGGTAATAATAGGAAGAACGTCTGTGTTCATCATGTTCTGAACTAGGAAATACACATTTGGAAAAGAGAGTGGTTAATCTGAGGTATCATGTGCCCGTGGACGAATTCTTATCTTGGTAGTTGCAGGAATACAAGATCGTTTCAGTCCAAGCTAACAGCTTCAAACTGCCAAGTCAGGATACTGCCCTTGAATTCTCAACAGTGAGGCAAACAGACGCTACTGCCTCAATTCTTCAGGTGCAGATATACATACAGGTATATGTTGACCAATGGCGCACTTTGATTCAGAGATGAAACCCTGGAATAAGAGTAATAAGCCCTCCTCAACACCTCATATACCTCTCTCTATCCCTAACTATTATTTTTTTTTTCTATAACCAGCGGCACTCGAGCTTTCTACCCCTTTTTGGCCCAATGACATGTCATTGCGAGGCTGGGGGGTCAGTGGACTTTCCTTCCAACCCGGTCAGGAGCTTCGCTCCTTCCCATCCACACGGGATTTATGTGCAGGAGCCGTTCAGATTATTCAGTCAAATTTCCGGTCGTAAACATTTCTTCAAACGCCGACGCCCGGGTTTGAACCATGAACACCTGGTCGCCAGTACAACGTTGTAGCCATTACACCAGCGCGGCTCTCTATCCCTAACTATTAAACATGTTCAACATGGTCAGAATCAGCATGGTAACTAAACAATTAGTTAACGTTCTTATTTGGTTTTGTACCCCATTCATGGTCAGATAATCTTTCAAACTTCAGTTTGACACTTTCCTTGACATAGGAAACATTTTAATTAATTATATCAAGTCATGTGCAAAGACGGTGACTTGCTGAAGAAGACGGCCAGTGGTTTTCTGGTCTTACATCATAAAACTGTACATCAATTTCCCCATTAATATTTAATTTTATTTTCTCCCAAAGTGTCAGTAAGCCTGTCTGGCTTTTCTACAAAATGATAATATCTTTCTTAACAATTTTGTGACACAACACAAAGTTTGATGTTGGCGCTTTCCTATATATATGCCTCTACCCATAGAATTTCCATACATATTCAATAATACATACATAATAATAATAATAATGATATAAATGTTTTCTTCTTACCGCATCAATGAAATATTCCTACTAATCAGTTTAATAAGCAATAATATTGTGATGAAATCCGAGATTTCACCGATTGAAACATATAATATAGTTGGTTAGAAGTAGAAAATAACATAGGAATAAAAGAGCTAAGTTATGGAGATCGTTGTCGCCGACGCCGCAAGTCAGTGCTAAAATGTTATGCCTCGATCTTGAGTCAAAAACGTCTCACACAAAACTAAAGCCTAGTTTTCGAGCAAGATAGTAAGACAGAAAAGAAGAAAGAATAATAAGGAAGCATAAAAGTGAGAGAAAGACTGCTATTCGCAAATGCGTTTGGTTCTGCTCTAGTGTCGCTCGCTGGCAGACGATGGGGCATGCCGATATCGCAGCTTAGTTTCAAAACATAGGATAGAAAAACCCCTTTTTCTGTAACGCAGATGCGAATGTATATTACCACAGTGTTTGAACGACACCGATCAAAAACACGTACACACAACGTATTTCGAGCGAGAAAGTAAGGCTAAAGTAGCAGACGGACAGCACTTTGACGTTTTTGTGACGTATTACTACCAGCGTTGTCTCGTAATGAATGAGAACGGAGGTTTAAAGAAAAGAAAAATATTACTATTAACGTGGAAATTTTTGAAAAAAATACCGTACGGATGGGGAAAGACAAGCGGTGTAGGACTAGTGTCACGAGTTCGTGTTTACAGATTTTAATTGGCAAGATAGAAAAAAAAATGTGTGAGTTGAGGAAATGAAGCATAAAAACGAGATAGTGACAGAAGACAGAGGGACGAACCGACTACTGCTTTCTCAGCTTGCCCTGAGGTGGGTATAGGGGGGAAGAGTACTAGGTTTGAAATTTAAAGTTTGTTTTGATCATAGGACGCTATAAGCCAACGGTCCCTGATTGGTTGTAGGCAAATATACTAAGAGGGAAATAAAACAAATTAGTAGTTAGTATTAGGTGCCACTTGATAAAAAGAATTCATTCACTAAAGTTGTTTTAAGACAAGAAAGGAGTACATTCTTATTTGCTATTCTGCACTAGCAGCGATCTGGATTTGTTACCATATATCACAATATTCAACTATTTAGTGTTTACTCTGAAGCGGTAAGAGATAAAACATTTACTATCATTATCGTTATTATTATGTATGTATTACTGAATATGTATGAAAATTATGTGGGAAAAGGTTTTTCTAGAGGGAAGTCAACATCAAACTTTGTGTTGTTTCACAGAGTTGTTAGGAAATATATTAACATGTTGTGGTATAGCCCGACAGGTTTACTGACACATTGGGAGAGGAATAAATGAGTAATTATTAATGAGAATAGTGTTATACATTTTATGACATAAGATCAGGCAAACCACTGGCCGTCTTCCTCAGCAAGTCACCGTCTTTGTACATGACTTGATAGTATTAAATTAAAATGTTTCCTTTGTCAAGGACAGTGTCAAACGGTAGTTTGAAAGTTTATTGGACCATGAATGGGGTAACAAACAAATTAAGAACGTTGACTCATTGTGTAGTTACCATGCTGAATCTGAATATATTTGAAATGTTTAGTTAGGGAAAGAGAGAGTCTATCAGAGGGTGATGTAGGACTCATTTATATTGTTCCAGGGTTTCATCAAAGACTCGAAGTGAGCCCAGGTCACCAGAGATCTGTTATATTTTCTGCACTTGAAGAAAGGAGGCAGTAGCAACTGTGGACCTCCCTGTTATTTCTAAAAGCAGACCGTGATGTGTTATTGGAAGCTGGTGGTGTGATTCTATTTTATCTTGAACACCAGAGGAAACACAGATAAGATACTGTCTACAGGCATCTGATATCATCTCATCTCAACCCATAACCCGTCATGGGTCGTAGGGGTGCCATGGTGGAAGCATCAGCAGACAGGGTCCTCCACTGCTCTCTATTCCCAGCAATGCGTACAAGTGTGGAGAAACCGTGTCCTGCCCATTCTTTGATGTTATCAGCCCAGGGGGAGCCGCGCTAGCGTAGTGGTTACAACACCGCTCTGGCGACCGGGTGATACAGGATCAAACCCGGGCAACGGCATTTGAGGATTTTTCGTCGACCGGGATTTGGACTGGATTAACTCGAGACCTGGCGAGGACATTTGAAGGAGTGTCGTCGACCAGGGACTGGCGGCTCCTGAGCCGACCCAGCTGCAATGGGTACCTCCGAAATCGGCGAGTATTTGCCTGAATGGCGAGGGACACCTGTCTCTGTACAAGAAATAAAGGGATACTCACGTAAAATCAATGTCAGGTTAGACATAAAATAATAACCTGAGATTTCGCCTCGAGTATTAGCGGGCGAACGCGAAAAAAAAAAAAAAAAAAAAAAAAAAAAAAAAAAAAAAAAAAAAAAGCCCAGGATTTTCTTTGCCTTCCTCTTCTCCGTTTACCTTCGACTGTTCCCTGGAGGATCGTTTTCGAAAGGGAGTCATGATGAGTTACATGCCCACACCAGGCAAGCTTTCAACGTTTCACTATTGACAAAAGTGGTTCTTGGTGGCCTGCATAGGTGTTTATCTTCTCTCTAACATAGACATTTGTTTTGTGCTCTTTATAGCAAATGCGCAAAATTCTTCTATAACATTTATGATCGAAAGCCTGAATCCTTCGCTCCGTATCTGCAGTGAGTGTCCAGCCCTCACACCCATACAAGAGAATAGATAATACAAGTGATTTGTATAATTTGATCTTCACAGGAAAACTGATGTTACTTTTCCAGATCACATTCAATCTTGTCATGGCAGCTGAGGCCATCTCAAGTCTTGTCTTGATTTCTTTATTTGATCTTCCATCACTACATATAGTGGACCCGAGATATTTAAAGGTGTTAACTTCTTCTAACGTTTGCCCATTTAACGTAATGTTGGTCGGAACATGTTTCTTATGGCTATTCACCAATATCTTGCTTTTTTTCTATATTAATTTCCATCCCATATGTTCTTGTTACTTTCTCCAGTCTAGAGGTAAGGTCTTGAAGTTCTGATTCTGTTCCAGCTATCAGATCAATATCATCAGCAAAACGTAGATTACACAGAGGTCGGCCTCTAATCGATATGGTTGATTTATAATCGTAGAGAGCCTACTGCATAATATGTTCTAGATATATATTAAAGAGCACTGGTGACAGGATACATCCCTGGCGAACTCCTACAGTTGTTTTGAAAAATTCTCCAATGTCGTTGCTTGCAAAAGCAGCACTGCTTGCGTCCTTGTATAGTGCTTCAATTATATCTATGATGTTGGTATCAAAATTGAATTTTCTCATTATTTGCCATAAGCCTTCATGCCAGACTCGATCGAAGGCTTTTGTGAAATCGATGAAGTTATGGTATAAATCATGTTGATGCTGGAGATGTTTTTCGATCAGTAATCTAATATTGAAGATTTGTTCTGAGGTACTTCTTTTTGGTCTAAAGCCAGCCTGTTCCTCTGATATACTAATCCACAAACTCTCATTTCCAAATTGTTTAAGAAATTCTTCAGATCATGATGACTAAAAACGTTCTTCCTACAAATCCCCATTCATAGGAGCAAACATAAAGTGACACTAGTATATATTGACACATGTACTTAAATTTGTGAATAATAATATATATTGAAATTGAATTACTTTAATGTATATAATTTGATTGATTATTTTGAAGTTTCAATGTTCCAGTATACACAAAATTGTGGTACTGGACCAATAAAGTGTAAAAAGATTAATTCTATTTAAAACTTAACCAATGACTTGTTTACTCATTGTTCATTAAGTTATAAGTTTAGTGTTGTCATTTCATTACAGTACAACATACTTTACATTACCCTAGACATTAAACGTAGCTATCAGACATACTAGTCAAGAATAAGTCTGACTGAGATCGTAGGGTGGTAGCAGAAAGGTACTCTGAAAACTCACTCTAACCTTAGAGATTCAGGGACCTTCACAGCTGACCTCACTCAGTACATTACGAAATATAACAACCATCATAACATCTTAACATCTAAACCCACCACAAATATGGTCACTTCCAGATCGCTTGCTGGTGCAGATCAGCAAAAGGCAAAATTGTACTGAAATTCTTGCCTTTAACACAACAGTAGTGTAGGAATTATATTTTATAAGTGGCACCTAACGCCGATTTCAAATTATCTTTTATCCCCGTTGTTAGTCTATTTGACTCCAGCCAATCAGGGACTATCATGCCTCTTATGTTTTTTTCAAATTAAAACTACAACTTTCAAACTTGGGATTACCTCCCCCTCTCCTAATATGTGGCAAGCTGAGAAAGATATACGTCTGTTCGTCTATCTGTCTTCTACCAATATCTCAGTTATTTACTAAGTGTTTCAAATTCTGAAAAGTAATTATTGATCAGGCTGCTGTCTGTCACACAGTAGTTATATTTTTATTCTTTCCTTTATTATATTTACTATTTTTATTTTTTCCCTTTATTGATTCAAATAACATATTTTTCTATCTACGGTAAGACCGTGCTCCACCTCCACGTGGTGGTCCTGGAAACAGTCTGCAGCAGTGCAGGCTGGCTGAGCGAGTACGGATCGCAATGGGAAGGCAAACCCGGTCCTAAAAAATGCCGTGCAGAAGTCGGATGTGTCGACCGAAAGGTGCAGATATCACAGCTACGTTGGAAACAGACACAACGCAACCACCGTCCTTTTCAGGGCGAACGAGGAAGAAGAAGAAGAATCTACGGTAAGATACATTAACCTTAATCTTCTATTTAACCATTAATGTCATTGTATATGTCAACTGTCATTTCTTTTAGTGTGTAAGAAAATTATCTAAGTTTCTCTTCTCTATCCTTCTATGCTCCGCTTGAGTTCAAATTTCAAACTTATGTAAACAACGAACTCGTGACACGACCACCTATGCCCTTTTTCTCCCCTTCTACCACTGTATTTTCAAATATTCCACGTTAATCGTATTATTTGTCTGTAACTAACGTTCTCATTCAAAATTGAACCAACGCATCTGCCAAACGTCACAAAACTGCAACTTTTAGGCCGGATATACGAACTTGTGAATGTGTTTTTCATTTCAGTCTGCAGATCTAAGAGGTTATATATTTTGAACGGCGTGTCGAGCGAAAAGGGGATGGTATAGTTTTTGTGTCGTCTTTTAGGAAACATGCTACGTTATTGCCACGCACTTTCGTTCGGTTCGCGCTACCAAACTCCAACGCGTGTCAATAGTTGCATTTTTCTCTCTCATTTCCCCCTCCTCGTTCTTTCTTCTGTCCATCTTTCTTAGAACGACTACGCTTTGCCTTTTCAAAATTGTTACCGTTAGTGTCTCAAGGACGAGGTATAAAAAGTTAGTACTGATCTGCAGGCGGGGCGATGATGTTTCACACAACTACACTATTTTTTCCCTATATTATTTTATCTCTATAAACAAGAATATTATCTATTTGATCGGTATAATCTCTGATATTATGACAACGCCGGCAATCAAATAGCTATTAATGACAGGCGATATTTGTTAAGTGCGCGTATGGATAATTAAATAATAATTGACATTGTACGCCGATTGTAGACCGGGGCAGGAGGGGAAAGGTTGCATATCTCAACCAAACCTTCACCCCTTAGGCTACGCGCGATAGGATAAGCTAAAGACACTGTGTGGCTTTTAAATTTAAGCAGGACTGACGGAGAGGATAAGAGATCGTCTTGTCCCCTTCCGTGTACATATATGTAGTTATAAAGAATAGTAAAAAAATTTTCATAAATGTTGTCTTCCCAGCGGACCCCGGGTCGCCCCCGGTGTCTGGATCCTTGGCCCCCTGTTTCCCATGCCCGTCGTGGCAGCCGATCTTCTCCCATTCTGCAGACATGGCCAAACCATCTTAGTTGGGACTGTTCTACCTGGGTCTGTAGGGGGTGGCATTTTAGGCCTTGACGTATCGTCTGGTTGCGTACCATGTCTCCTCCTGCTACCCCAACCACCTTCCTCAGATACCTCATTTCTGAGGTTTGGACCTGGCTTTTATGGGCTGCAGTCACCGCCCATGACTCGCATCCATATGTCAAGACTGGGACACAGGTGGAGCGGCACACAGCCATCTTCGTTTTCCCACCAACCTCTCTCTTGCTGAGGAATCCTCGATTTATGGCCTGAAAAAGTCTCCCAGCCGCTGCCCCTCGAGTGGCCAACTCTTCTCCGACGCCTCCCCCTCGGTCTATAATAGCTCCGAGGTATTTAAAGTGGTCGACCTGCTCCAGGACCCGCCCTCCCAGCTCAATCTGATGTCCCCTTTCCTCCCGCGATACCACCATGGACCTTGTTTTAGCCGCCTATGACCATCCCTCTCCTCTCCAGCCCCCCCCTCCAGACCCGCAGGCTGGACTGGAGATGTGCCTCCGATTTAGCAATCAGGGCAACATCATCAGCAAATGCCAGCTCTGAAAATAGACCTGTCCCATCCTCCAGCACCCCACCGAATACTCTCTTGTTCTCTCCTTACATGCCTTGATGACATCGTCCATAAGGAGTATGAAGAGGTAAGGTGATAGGATATCACCTTGTCTTACACCAGTGGTGGTCCTGAACTCTTCTGACCCATGGCCCGCCGTCCTCACACAATCTCCGCAAGACTTGCAGAAGCTCTGTACAGCATGAACCAGAGGTGCTGGAACATTCCTCCCCGCCAAACAGTCCCAAAGTTTGCTCCAAGGGAACCTGTCAAACGCCTTTTCCAGATCTATGAAACAAAGATGGATCTCTCTCTTATACTCAAGGGCCCTTTCACTCAGCTGTCTGAGTGTGAAGATTAGGTCTTGAGTACTTCGGTTTGCTCGGAATCCGCACTGGACCTCATCCAATTGTGGCTCAGCTAGGCGTCGGAGTCTCTGCTCTAGGATTCTAGAGTAGATTTCCCCAGGGACACCGAGAAGGGACATGCCTCCACGGTTTCCACACCGTCGACTGTCACCCCTTTTGAAAATTGGTGCCATGATGGCGATCTCCCAATCCTTTGGTATGGTCTTGTTGCACCATGCTGCCTGAAGGACCCTTAGGAGTAACAGGTCGCCTGATGCTCCCATGTACTTAACCATTTCTGGTGTTACACCATCATGCCCTGCTGCTTTGCCCATCTTGATTCTCTCCAGTGCTTCCTTCAGTTCTTCCATCCCTATGTCATCTTCATCACCATTGGTTTCCTCTTCTGTGCTAGTGGTTATCATTTCTGATTTTTGACCTTGCTCACCATCAAGGAGTTCTGAGAAATATTCCCTCCATCCCTCCACCACCCCCCCGGGGCAGTAAGCTCCTCCCAGGACCCCCGTTCCGCCGCCAGCACCCTGCTCTTTACCTCTGCCCCGAGTGTCACACACTCTCCATATTTTTCCACTTGTCCTGTTGTGTCCTTAGCTCCCAAGTACTGTTTCCACGCCACCCCCTCTCTCCCACCTTCTTTTTGACTTCCTCTGTCCACCAAGGCGTCCTCTTTCTCTGGTTCCCAAGTCGGACTTCACCACATGCCCCCGCAGCAGCTGTCTTTATGATATCCTTGAATTTAATCCAGAGGGTTTCCAAGTCATCAGGTAGCTCTTCTGTGTTGCCCACCGCCGCAGCAATAAGCCCCCGATATCCGGTCTCAACCTCTGGCCCTCCCAGCTTGCAGGTCCCAATGCCCACCTCTCCCGCTCGTTCACCCGGTCTCCCGCGTGATGCCGAGCAGTTCCCAGGCTGAGCAACCCCCCCAGTTGCTCGCCTGATTGTTAGCAGGCAGTGACCACTTCCAATCTCCGGCCCCCTCCAGACTCCCGCACCCCGGACATACCCGAATGAGCTTCTCCGAACAGTGGCATAGTCGATCACTGACTTCTCATTCTTTGTTGGTTCATATCTAGTGTATGCATGTATGCGCCCATGGGGGAACCCTGTGTTTGTAATGATCAGATTCTGCTCACTGCAGAATCTAAGGAGTCGCTTTCCACTGTCACCGAGAGCATCCTCTCCACATCCTCCGACAACCCCACTCCACCCAGCATGGTCATCTCCAACTCTGGCATTAAAATCTCCGAGCATGACAACCTCATCCAGGCAGTCATCCACTGTCCTTTAAAGCAGCCCGAAGAACTCCTCCCCGACCTCCGCTCACCCATTCCCACCCGGTCCACACGCCATGACCAGGCCGACCATGGTCCCTCCTTCCTCTAGCTTCACAACCACAATGCGCTCCGAGACAAAGCTCCACCCCCCGACACTATCTTTCTGATTTCGGGCCACAATGCAACCCACCCCCCCCCCCCCCCAGCCCCTTCGGACATGGGCACACCACCGCAGAGCAGCGCGCTGCCATCGAGATCCATGACCCCTTGTCCCCCCTTCTCTGCCTCCGCAATAGCCAGGACCCCCAGTCTCGCCCTCCCCATCTCCTCCACCAGCTCCTCCCCCCTCCCATCCATACCTCCAGTGTTCCATGTTCCACAAGTCGCAGTCCGCATTCCGCTCCAGCCCGTCGCCCCCAGAATCAGTCCGGCTTTCTCTCTTTTGTTACTCGTAATCGTGGTTTAAAGCAAACAGGTGATTGGCCTGTTGTGCCTTTGCATGGTGGAGGGGCTGCCTCCTTACGGCCTCCATGCAGGCCGCCCTCCTCCTTTTTCATCCGGGCTTGGGACCGGCATTGGCGGAGTTAAGAGACAAATTAACAGTTTTAAACAGTAAATTTAACTGGACTTATCAATACCCAGATATTTGTTCAATTTTATCAGCCCACTGTGGCGTAACACAAATACCGTTACTATCTGACTTTTGACAGGTGTATCAGCGAATTTATCCAGCAAGTTACGCTGTTTCAAAATCAGCACTCCCCACAGAGCCAGCCGATAGGATTTACCATCATCATCAATTAACAATAATTAACAGTTTTAGCAACCAGATGTTTCCCTATTACTGTGAACACCAGATCTCGGGTTTTCTATATTAACTATTCCATGTGACATTTGTCTATCCAGGAATCGACCACCAAATTAGGCGTACCCTTTATATAAAATTTAATTATTAGAAGGAGGGACTGGAGCCAATTTGGAAGATAAAAACACTGTAAATTTTATATTCAGGGATTATATGTCCAAGAGATTTTCTTCACCAAGAATAGGGTAAGCGTGATAGAGTGGCCACGTATGTCAGAGAGAGAGAGTGAATATTTTCTTTGGTACAGGAAAATTGTATTATCTGGATTCTGCTGAAATATTGTTTATTCACTGGATAGCTTTAGTAGGAACTTTGTTCTTTTCTTTACTGTCTATGCTGTAACATAGTGCTAACCTTTGATCTTTGGGGTTATTATCTTGTTGGGTTCTTTCTTTCTCAATAAGGGGGAGGGCACATGTTGTCTGTCATTTTTCTATGTAAGAAATTCTGGTTTTATTTGATCTTTATTTAGATATTCGATGTTGTAAAGTTTAAGGATAATAAACAACCAATGAACTTAACTTTGTGTGTTGGTCAGACCCATACCCAATTAACCATAGTTTTTTCACGTTTGTGTGTCTTGTTGTCATATAGCTGTGTGTGTGTGTGTGTAGTTAAACTTATATTTACATATATAGGGAGGTTTAAGATTGTCTTGTACTAAAAGATAGTCGTAAACATAGGCTGGACTAAAGAAACTTTTTATTCCAGAGACAGGTCTTCTCCTTAAACTATTCACTCGTGAAATATATTCTCACACCTTTACTTCTCATGTATTTATCCTCATCCACTCTACTTAGACGGGACCATAAATAACTTTCAAACCAATCTAAAAACACGACATGCTGCAGCAGCACTCAAGTTCAACACAACCTCCAGAGCTTGATGAATCGCTTCTCCCAAACATGCGTGGATTTTGGTCTCATATTAAGTCTGAAGAATAGAAGCGTGATAGATCATGATCGTGATGTTCTATGAGTTATTACTATCGATAGCTATGAGTTGGCAGTGGTGCATCATTTCACATACCTTGGGTCTACCATCAATAGCAAACATTCTCCGGACACTAACATGCTGCAACTACATGTGCCTGCTTTTCAACGCGTGTTTGGCGAAACTCCAAACTTGTAATCATGACCAAATCTGCGGTACAGAAAGTCTGCATCAACAGCACTCTTCTGTCTGGCGGTAAGACATGTACAACCTATTCTATGCAAGAAAGAAGCAATGCCTTCCATCAACGGTTGTCAACACCACCTCCTTGATATCTCTTGGAAGAAAAAAGTGACAACTGTCGAAGTGATGTCACATGCTGTCATTCAAAGCAGGTATTTTATGTTCAGACAGCGTAGCCTACGCCACTTGGTCATATCCGCCGCATAGAAGATTGCCGCCTTTACCTTTACCTTTTACTAGTAATGGGCTTATGTACTTTCTATGTTCCTCATTTGTTTGACGTAGATGTTCAGCAGTCATTTTAGCAGTGCATAATTTACACTCGTCGGTAGTTCCTGTCTTAAATGTTGAATAGATGATATTCCAATCTGTTTTGGCATGTGAGGATTATCATTGATAAAACTTTGCCTCTTCAAAAGTTAAGCTTGTATCAGGCTGAGATAAGTTTCCACCTTCCTCTGCCAATATGTCAGTCTTTTCATTGCCGGGGATGTTCAAATGAGACAGGATCTATTGTATCTCAATATCTACGCTGACGATAAATATGAAAGCATCCCCTTGAGTAATTTATTATCACAGACACCTTTTAAAAGTGTTGTTTATTTGGAGGGGCCACTTTAGCCCCAGACGTAACTCTTGCTTTTATCTGGTTGTCTACATGCAAGAGGATCTCACTATGGACCCCATGATAGGCAGGGGAAGCTGAAATGTGGCTCTGTGTAGGACGTGACGATTCCTTGAGAGCCCAGAACCAGAGCACAGTATTTTAGCTCTGCATATTTGGAAAGCCCACATGGCCGACAGAGAATGCTCAGTAAGCCATACATTTCTTCCTCCTACCTTGAGACCAGATGTAATGATCATTTAAATACAAGTCAAGCTGGAGAAACTGGTGCTGGTACTTCAACTCAACACGTTTCGGAATGGCAGGAAAGTCACAGGAAAGTCGTAGATCTACAAAGTAGATAATACCAATGACTCTTCAACTTGGTATTGGCTATAGAAGAAAGAAAAGCTCAGCCCGACTCGTTAAATAACAACAATAATCACATCCATCTCTTTTAAAAGCCATATCTATATCTGACATTTAACCACATTCCTCTTTGTCATTTGTCTCTTACATATGTTAGTAACTCTCCATGTTATCTAACCAAACATATCTCTTTAATGTAACCTCGTATGCCTGTACAATATAATCAAATTTACATAGTATAACCAAATCTATTTTTGTCAAATGGGGTCGTCCACATGTGACATCACGCACTTTTTGCCACTTTTGAACTTCCCTCCCACTTCGTCACAAAAACTCAGATCGTTCATACGTGGCCGACGGCCAGATTATGGTAAAGGGTAACACCAGAGGGCCAGACCTATAAAATCTTTAAAAAATAACGTTCTGAGATTTAGTTTTACATATATAATGAACCACGTACAGAAAGCAACGGCAAACTACTGTACTGCACATCTGCCAAGACATGTATACCAGTCTTCGGACTGAAATTACTGTAAAAAAAAAATAATGAATCTGTTGTTTTAATTTGTTTTTAATTTTGTTTTGTAATTTGCAGTAATTTGTAATATGACATGTAATTATTTATTTCAAACATACATTTGTGTGTTATTTCATTGTGAAGAGTGTGGCTTATCAAAACTTTTCACCAGTGATTTGAAGTCTACTTCCATTTGTGACGTAGCAATTCTGAGAACATGGGATAATACAGAGTCAGTTAATCTGTTTCTGGTCTTGGATTTGATAAGCTTCATGGCAGAAAATGTTGTCTCACAAAGATATGTGCTACCAAATATAGAGCACACTTTTAGGGCCCATTTTCTCAGAAGTGGGTAACGTTCCTTTGGTAGTAATTTCCACAAATCAGCTCCAGTTGCTTCTGTTGTGTTGATGAATGGGTCACATTGGAGTTCACATAACTGTAATTGTAGTTCTGCTGGCTGAGACTCCACTGTGCACTTGAATGGGTTGTTAAAAAGTTCCATTTGTGGACGAAACATCTCAAAATCTTGAAATCGACGATCAAACTCAGAAATCAGCTGTTCAATGTCATCTGTGTACCTCCTGAAGTTAACACTCTCTTTCTCAGACAGCTGTTTACAACAAGGAAAATGAAACAGGTCATTCTTTTGCAAAGACAGACTAAATAGGCTCAGTTTCTTTTTGAAGCCATCAACATAGCCCATCATTTGAAAAATTGTTTGCCTTTTTCCTTGTAACTGCAAATTCAGTACATTCAAATGTTGTGTTATATCTGTGAGAAATGCCAAGTGCTGAATGAAATGAATATCTTTGAGTTTATTTTGAAGATCAATTGAACATGGTAAGTTGTCTCGCAGGAAGTCAAATATTTCATCCTTCAGTTCACAAAATCTTATTAAACATTTTCCTCGACTAAGCCATCTCACCTCAGCATGAAGCAGGAGATCACCGTAAACAGAATCCACTTCTTCTAAAAATGCAAGGAACTTCCTGTGAGTTAGAGAGCTGTGTCCTCCTCTGATCAAATTCGTTATTTTTCACTACAGTAGCCATAGTGTCATTTAGGTTTATGGATTTTGCACAAAGGGCCTCTTGGTGAACTATGCAATGTAATGTAGGCACGTCAATTTTATTTTGCTTCAAAAGTCCAACAAAACCAGTATTTTTCCCAACCATAGCCTTGCAACCATCGGTACACACAGCAGACAATTTTTCAAACCCACCATATTCTTCCATGGCATTTTGAACTGCAGAAAATATGTCATCCCCTTTACTTGTACCATGCAAAGAGCAAACTTTCAGTAATTCTTCAGAAACAGTAAAGTCTTCCTGGATCACTTTAACAAAAATAAGAAGCTGGCTAGTGTCTGTGATGTCTGTACTTTCATCAATCGCCAGTGAAAAGTATGGACAATTTTCAATTAAAGATTTCAAGTTCTGGGACAAATGCAAACTAATATCTTCTGTTCTCCTAGCTACGGTTTGTTTTGAAAGAGGTACATTTTGAAATTCTTTTACTACTTTTTCTTCATTGAACGCTTCTGCCATTTGAACTGCACACTTTTTCACAAACTCTCCATCAGTAAACGGCTTTTTTGCTTTTGCAAGCTCATAACTAATCACATAGGACGCCATGAGCGATGATTCCTGAATCTTATTTACATGACTAAATATACTCTTTTGCTGATTCAGTTTTTTCTTGAGTTGTTCAATCACAAGCTTTCTCGACTCGCTGCTATGCTCGTCGTTGTTTTTCTGATGATTTGTGATGTAGTGACGTTTCAAGTTATATTCCTTCACTACGGCTAACACTTGGGCGCAAACTAAGCACTGAGGTTTATTATCCTTATTGAGAATGAACAAATAATCGAACTCCCATTCTGGTTTAAATGCGCGATTTTCACTGTCCACTTTTCTATACTTAGAAAACATTTTTACAAATGCAAACTCTTATACATGAAAACGTGCACAACAGCTACAAGCCCAGAAGTGTCACTGGCTGATTTATACTTAACACACTTCACAAGACCAACTGTGCACCTCAACTCCTTCCTATAGAAATGTACCTACCATCCACCCCCACTCCCACGATCACTTTCCCATACCGATGCTAAAGACAAAGCAACATCATTGGATCTCAGAGACTTCCGACCGCAGAAAAGATCTGTCATTGCTTTCAGTTTCTCATTATCAAAGTAGGTACCGACACTGTCTTCGCCTGTCCACGTGCACGATCAGAGATTTGACGTTATCATTTCCGTTTTGTCGGCACTATCTAGTAGAGCTCAATTGGTATGATAGAAAGAGAGAGAGAGAGAGAGAGAGAGAGAGAGAGAGAGAGAGTGTGTGTGTTGGTGGTGTTGTGGGAGGTGGGGAGATGTTAATCGTACATTTTGGGTCTTTTTGGTTTTGTTTTTGGTGCCTTTGCGTGCTATTTTGTAATTTTTTTTTAGCACAGTGGTCGGAGTATACAGTAATTTTCAATCAACAATAAGAGGCCGGCCAAAACAGGTTGGCGGGCCGGTCAAAACTGGTTGCGGCGGTCTGCGGACCGGCTCGTAGTGTGAACATTCGCATGTACTCACTTCTTAGTTAGGACAAGATTTAATGTTTCTGTCTAAATTTTGTCTTGTTCTTTTAGAGATTTCCATTTTGGTTTCACCCTTCATTGTGTAGTTTGTCTAGTTTCTCCTGTTATTTAATTTTCCAGTGACGATAATTTCGTTAACCTGTTAAGTAAATGGCATGACGGATGTAAACAGTTTACTGCATGCACAAAAGAACTAACATAACAACAATTACATCCACAATCAAACATAAAAGTAATGTTGGACCAAACAGACAAACGTAGTACATTAATAACTAGCTGACCAAGAAATTGTGTTTTCTTTTAACTGAATTGGGACTACATAATCTAAAATTAAAATCAAATTAATGTTTCAAGCGTAACTAGCGCAACATAAACCAACGCGATAGTAAGTTACTTGTCTAGATTTGAAAAACAGTAGCATTACACTTACGAGTAGGATAACGAGGATACGCCTCTGGCTCCAGGCATCGCAGAACAGACATCTTGCTGTAAGCCTTAGGAACATCTCTGCACACCAAGCCGCTGCAACATCGTTCAGAATAGCAGAGATAACGACTACAAGCCTGTCAAATTAAACAAGTCACTGGTTATTTTAATAAGAACGTGCGAATATGTATAGCACGTTTTACTAGCTTTGCCCTCAAACAAATGTAATTATCTGATTAACCGTCTAACGTATTAATGCCATTTTTTGCATACGATGTTATATTGGGTTAGACCCAACAAATATATACTTTATATCTGTGCATCTTGTCCAGTTCCCATAAACGGATGAAATCCTTTGATCTTTGTCGGCATACTAATTATTGTGTATCGAGAAAAGAAATTTTACCACTTCATGCACAGATTCTGTGAATTGATTAGGCATAGGCGTGTCTACTATTACAATAATGTGGCCATCACGTTTGCAATTGAATACGTGTTGAAGATGATTTCTTAAATGATCTGCATGCGAGATACTCGTGACATTGTTTGTCATTGACATTTAATGCGCTACCATACTGGACCTTCCTTGATCTAATTATTTCAATGGGTATCATCTCTTTGCGGTTCATAAATATCATAATGGAACGTTGCTCCTCTAATGTGCTTGTAAATAACGGTAAGGTCATCTTTAAAGAAATTAAACTTCATCCGAATCATAATCAGATGTCTCTGAGAAATTGAAAATCAATCTCGGCTGAATGAAGGACAAACCATCATTCTTCCAATATTCCTCTTCCTCTTGTAACACATGGTTCTCACTTTTCTTCCAATAATCCCTGGCTATATTGGAGATGGCGGCTTTTATAAGTATTTCAACATCTTTTAATTTGAACGTTCTATTTTCTGTTGCTACCTGTTCCTTAATTTTAGCCCATACTAATTCTATTGGGTTTAAGTGAGAATGGTAAGGAGGTAATCTTAAACATCCGTGACCATGTTCATGGATTGCCTTGTCTATGTGAAATATCTTTGTATGCTGTGTCTTTTTTTACAATTCCAAGTAATTCAGGTTCATGGACATTTCGTTGAATGGAATGTTGTTTATGGTCAGCCAAATCTTTATTACATCTTTAATACTTGGTGAATTAGAAACTTTATTTTCTGGTGCCACAACGTTGTGATATGAGGCATTGTCCATTATCAAACACCACGGTCTATCCAAGGAAGGAAGTACATGATTCACAATCCAATCTTGAAATATCTTGCCATTCATCTCTGCATGGTAATCCCTATTATCTGTGGATTTTGAAACAAATATGAGTTCAGTATTATTTAGAAGCCCATGATGGCTGCTTCCTGGATGTGCAATTATTAGGCGCTGTCCTTTGCTGCTTGGTACTAGTCTCTTAGTTGTTCCATCAGATGATTGCCATTCTCGTTCATTACTGTGGTGCGCATTGATCCAAGTTTCATCTAAATACACAAAATCATAACAATCTCTTCTCATTTCTCTGACCTCGCGTAAATATTTGCTTCTCATTGCAACTGTATGAGGCTTCTCACAAATAAGGTTTCTACCACCAACATATTTTCTAAAAGTGAATCCCAAACTCCTAATAGTCCTCCATAGCGTAGATTTGGAAATATCAATGTCATTATTCTTTCTTAACCAAATTTTCAATTTCCTTAAAGTCACTGCCTCATTATTGTGAAACATATTGCAAATTTCTCTGCGGATCAATTCTCTGTCAAAATTATCCACCACTCTTGGCCTAATTTTCGTGTGTAAAACACTGGAATTAGACATTTCAGATGTCGCTATCCAGCGGTGCAATGATCGTTTGCTTATCCCCATGGCGTGAATAGTCCTCTTTTGTGGGTTTGAAATAGAATGATATAGTTTTCCTCGAGTAGCTTCATTGCAGAAATACTTTAAAATCCTATTTGTGATTTGCTGTAATGTCATAAAATGTACTCGCAGACTCATTTTTCCTTCTTAACCACGCAATAATTTTTGTAGACACACCTCTGATTGACAATGTGTGCGTTGCACCGGATATAAACTGTTTTATGTTCAAGAAGTGCGATTTCACGCAATTTCACTCAAAAATCATGCCAATTGCTTGATAAACCAAAAATGTGCAAATGAGGTCGTATAATTTACTGTAGACATTTCAATATGTGTGCGTGTGATGTGTGTTGGCAAGTAGGATTTTATATTATATCGCAAAGAAACGAAAATTGAAACCAATGGCCGCATTTTAATGAAAAATTTAATTCATAGGGTCTATACCATTTCAAATTCACACACAAAATTTCACTTATATGCGTTATATATTCACTGAGATATAGCATTTTGAAGTTGGGCAAAGCTAGTTCTCCATATAAATATGATTTTTTTTTTTTTTTGGTAACGTCCGTCTAAAGAAGTGGTAATATTTATTTGGGAAGATACCGATACGGCGGGCATCGCACAATGCTTTGAGTGACAGTTATCTTGAACATCTTATTGAACACATGTACCTTTCACTATCTCCATGAGTGAATGTGCCAGTTCATTCATTCATTCATAACCCCCCACTCCCAAAGGAGCATAGGCCTTCAACAAACACATGCCAAGTCCTCCTGTAACGTGCCATCATCTCAAGTTCTTTCCACGTTCTCCCCATCATTTTCACCTCTGTTTCCAGTTCTCTTCTCCATGTGCTTCTTGGTCTACCTCTGCCTCTCTTGCCCTGGGGGTTCCGGAACAAGGACTGCCTTGTAATTTTATCAACAGGTTTCCTCAATGTGTGTGTCCTATCCATCGCCATCGTCTTCTTCCCATCTCTTGTTCCACTGGCACCTGTCTAGTTCTTGTCCTCAGTTCCACGTTGGTAACCTTGTCATACCATTTTAATCCCTCTATTCTACGCAAGCACACATTTATGAAAGTCTGTAGCGTTTTGGTTGTTGTCTTTGTTGTTCTCCATGTCTCAGAGCCATACAATAGGACTGACTTCACATTTGAGTTGAAGATTTTTATTTTCGTGTTGGATCCGATTTCTCTTGATCTCCATATAATTCCCAATGCAATGAAAGCTCCTCTTGCTTTTTGTATTCTTAGTTTGATATCATTGTCTGTCCCTCCAACTTTGTCTATAATTCTGCCAAGATATGTGTACGATTCTACATCTTGTATTAGTGTTTCTTCAAGTTCAACCCTGTTATCATTATCTGCATTTATTCTCAGAATTTTTGTCTTTTCCCAGTGTATTTTCAGACCCAATTGCTGTGACCTCTCATCCAGTGTTTTCAATTTGCCCTGCCTCTGATTACGGTTATGGGACAGAACAGCCAAGTCATCTGCAAAATCCAGATCATCCAACTGCTTAGTCAGAGTCCACTAGATTCCATTTTTGTTGTGGGTTGTCGATGATCTCATAACCCAGTCTATTGCTAGGAAGAAAAAAAATGGAGACAAGTGGCGTCCCTGTCGCACTCAAATTCTTATACCAAACGGTTCTGTAAGCTGTCATTCGTGAAGAACTCTGCATGTCATGTCTTCATATGTTTTCTTTATTAAATTAATGTTCTTCAGGGGAACTCTATAATGCCTCATCAATTTTCAAAGGGATTCTCTGTCTACACTGTCAAATGCCTTTTCGTAGTCCACAAATCCGATCTATAGTGGAGAATTCCATTCCAGACTTTGTTCAACTATTATTCTCAAAGTGGCTATCTGGTCTGTACAGGATCTGTTTTGTCGAAAACCTGCTTGTTCATCTCTCAGTTTCTTGTCTATGGACTCTTTTAATATCTCAATGATTCTTCTTCTTCTTCTTCCGTCCTTAGCCACCGACCGTCAAAGCAGTCAGTGGCCATTACGCCTAGTGGCGTCTTAGGGCAACAGCAGATAGGTTTTCTTTGCCATTGTTTCCCATCACGCCTAGTGGCGTCTTTACGGCAACGGCAAATCAACCCATTTGCTGTTGTTTCCGTAATCGAAGTGACTGGCAAACGGGTGATCAGCCCGTTGTGATCTCAATGATAATCCAGTTTAATACTTTTCTTGGCACTGATAGTAACATTATTCCTCTATAATTTGTGCACTCTTGTAAATTTCCCTTCTTTGGCAACTTAACCAGATATCCTTCCTTCGATTCCGCTGGTATCTCTTCCTTTTCTCAGACTTTACCGAGTAATTTATATAACATCTTTGTAGCCGCGTCGATATCTGCTTTGATGGCCTCTGCTGGAATGCCATCAGGTCCAGACGCTTTTCCATCTCTTAGAACCTTTATGGCTTTCTTTATTTTTTCTTTCGCTGGTCTTTCGCCGTTAATTTGGAGCTCTTCTGCTGTTGGCTGGATGTCCGGGGAGTTTTGTGGAGCTGGTCTATTGAGAAGGTCCTCAAAATATTCTGTCCACCTCCTCCTTTGCTCTTGCATATTGCTGAGCAGTTTTCCATTCTTGTCTTTTATGAGGCAACTTGTTTGCTTGTATTTCCCTGTTAGCTTCTTTGTGCTGTTATACAGTTCTCTCATATTTCCTTTGGCTGCAGCATCTTCTGCCTCTCTTGCCAACTCCTCAATATACTTCCTCTTGTCTCTTTTGATACTTCTTTTTACTTCTTTGTTTGCTTCTGTGTTCACTTCTTGAGGGTTGGCTTTGGAACTTCTGGTTTTACTTGTGTTTAAATCTGCTTTATTGGTTTTTCTGTCTTTTATCTTATTGATGGTTTCTGTTGTTATCCATGCTTTTTGTTGTCGTTCCCTTTTCCCCAGTATTTCTTCACAGGTCTCATTCCATACAGTTTTGATTTGCTGCCAATAGTCTTTTGTATTCTCTACAACTTCCAGCTGTTGGAGCACTTGGAATTTGTCGGATATTGTGACCGCAAATTTGCCTCCTGTTTCTTGATTTCTTAGATGTCCTACATTAAACTGTTGTCTATAACTTTGCATTGTTGCATATTGTTGCGTGGCTCTTTAGTGTACGCCATAATAGTTGAAGGCGATGAAGATTCAGTATGACGTCATATTAACTCACGATGTGAAAAGTCAATCAAGCTTTAAACAGCAGTGATGGTTTTTTTTTGCAATATATATTGTACGCCACAATGACAAAATGCATGGACATCGTTATGTAGAAAAACATCACAGGGATAGTACAACAGTCATTGTATCATCGAAGTAGTCGATTCAACAGGCACAGCAAACAGCATAATAATAATGTACATTATGTGCCTTTTCAGGATATCGTAAACCGCTGTTCATGTAGTCAGGTAGTAAACTTCCCCTTTCCATAAGAGCTAGTAGATATCAGCTAGGAGATTAAATCTGGTCTCCTATTTTTGACCTCAACAAGACAGGCATGTCTTTCGAGCGTCACATTATTGTTCTCTATGTTCCTTATACAGCAAAGGTATCAAACCTAGATCCATCAACAAAGTTCAGGAAGCAAGTAGTCCGTAGGACAGACATTAATCGATGCGTGACAATATAAGTGGATCGTGAGCTGAGCAAACTCGTCATAATATAGACTTGATAATAAGGCAGGCTAAGCGAAAGTCAACATCACAAGATGGCGATAAAGTCACTTAGCAAAAAAGGATTCATTTACCTGTTCATCAGGAATTAATACACAAATTCACATATGCCTCCAGGCATTAGGAATAACATGGAGATATATCATCTCAAAAAAGGAACAACAATCATGAGGACTCCTTCCTGAATAATCTAAGCGAAGACTAGCACATAGCTACGTCTCGCCTTATCAGCTTCTCTGCTCAGACTAACCTGGGCGGAAATTGTTTAAACAACGCCACAAAAAGAGACATGCGCAGAACACGCGAATCGAATACAACTCAGCCAAATTTACGAAACGAAGAATGTTCTACGATGTTCGACTAAAGACCTTTTACCTTAAAAGGAAATGAATCTTGAAACATTGCGATTGCCAACTGTTTTCAAAGAACTGGCGATCTGAGCGCTCCATAAATGGACATGACTCAAAAATCGTTCACACAACTATCGGCAACCCTAGCTATCAAGATAAGACAACTTCTTGAAGATAGCTATCAAGATTAGACGACTGTAGAAATAAAAGTGACTACAATTCCATGAGTTCCTTCCCATGCATTAAAAATTAACTATAGTCAGAATGCATGGTCAGAATAAGTTGCGACAAGTTTTTAGCAGCAACATTACCGCCACCTCCCGATAAAAAAAAAATGTGCAACATTTTTTTTTAAAAATATCCAAGAGTAAAACCAAAAGCGGTTTATCAACGCACGAATTATGCGGGGATAACTAATTGCACTGCCTAATATGAGGCTAAATTGACACATAAAGTGTCTGGTGAGAATATTTCTCAACAGATAAAAAATCTTATTCAAAAATATATCGGGGAGGTGCCACCAACACATACTACGCTTGCATGAAAATACAATATAAATATGCAAGTATCATTATAATCAAATAGCAGTGTCATAATCTAATACCGCTTAGAATGGATGTACACATCTGATATTGGATGTTAAATATTACATTATCTAAATGTTTAATATTACCATTACACAATGAAATTAAACCTATATGACGATCCAGGACACATCTCCTGTCGTTCCAAAGAAACTGTACAATGTGGAACTCTCCATGTTTGACAACAGAAAGGTAGCTTCTCAGATCAACAAAAAATGCTGAGAAAAAACAACCAATATAATTCTATTTAATAGCCATTAAGTTTCATACTATACAATACATTATTATGAACAATTGTGACCGAGTGAACTTTCGGCCCTTATATTAACTACTCAGTCTTCTTCTTATATTAAAGATGGGAACAGAAGAAGATGATAACAAAGCACAATAGTATGTATTCACCTAAAGTGAGGACAGATGTGCTAATGTATTGCAGTAATATAGGTGTGTTATGGCTCTGTCGTATATTTACAAATAGAACAGAAGTATTAGTTGGAATCATGTGGGCATCTAGACAGAATGTCAGCCATCACATTATCCGACCCACGGATAGCTCGTATCGTGAAATGAAAAGGTTGAAGAGCAATAGCATATCGAGTGGATCTCGAACTCTTCAAGTTCTTAGTCTGAATAGCTGTAAGAGCTTTCTGATCAGTTTCTAGAATGAAATGTGCGCCCAGGAGGAATCTTTGTAGTTTGAGAATAGACCAAACCATAGCCAATAATTCACGGTCTAAAACCGAGTAGTTCCTCTCTGCCGCATTTAGTTTTCTAGAAATGTACATGACAGGATGCAGAGTTTCAGCATATTCCTGCATAAGTGCTGCTCCGATCCCAGTGGATGAAGCATCACTTCGAAGAACAAAAGTTCTATCAAGAGTAGGTAATCTTAGGATGGGAGGAGAAGAAAATATATTTTTAATCTGGTCTAAGGAAGATTGACATTCCTGAGACCAACGAATCAGATTAGGCGACCCTTTCTTCAACAACGTTGACAGAGGTGCCATTATCGAAGATAGATTCGGAATAAATCTTCCATAGAATTGAATTAACCCCAAGAGACTCCGGACTTGTTTCTTCGTCTTAGGTACAGAGATGTTCAATATTTTCGAAGTATTGTGGTCTTCTGTCTTCAAGAGACCATGACCAACACGATGACCCAAGAAAGAAATTTCACCAAAACCAATATAAGCTTTAGAAGGTTTTGCTGTCAGATTATACTCACGTAGAGTAGACAGTAGGTCATATAAACCCAGATAGTGATCTTCCCAAGAATCACTGAAGAGACAGATATCATCTAAGTAAGCGATGACATCTGAACGATGAGAAAGAATTCGACGCATCATGCGAACGAAAGTAGCAGGGGCGTTCATAAGACCGAAGGGCATTACATTCCATTGAAATAAACCCCTAGGTGTAGAGAAAGCAGTCAGATGTTTGGCATGATCTGCTAAAGGCACTTGCCAATAACCTTTTGACAAGTCAAGTTTAGTGAAGAATCTAGAATTAGAAAGTCTAATAAGTAGATCTTCTAGTAAAGGCATAGGTTCAGCATCGAACTTTGTGACTTGATTTAATTTGCGATAATCAACGCAAATTCGTATGTTCTTATCTTTCTTCCGAACAATAACCATGGAAGAAGAATACGGAGAAGTCGATGGTTCAATTATGTTTAATTGGATCATTTCATCCAATTCCTTTTCCACTTGTGACTGAAAGTGTATAGGGATAGGATACGGCCTAACCCTAATAGGATTATTGTCGGTAAGAATTATGTCATGTTCTATGACCTGCGTGTGACCAGGGATGTCGGTTAGAACATCCTTAAATGTCTGTAACATCGACGAGACTTGACGATGTTCATCAACAGAAAGATTAGGAGAAATGGACACATCTTTCCAAGATTCCATAGAATGTAGTGGAACCACTGGAAGAGGGAGATCGACATCAGAAAAAACAGATTCCTCATCCTGTATTACTGACAGGGATGAGTAATGACCATGAGGTACAGAAGATTCGTCCGTTGCCTGGAAAATAGGCAGCAAATAGTCTGGACGCTCATGAAATTCCGTCAGCATGTTGATATGGAAAGTTTTATGCTTTCCATCTATATCGACCACATAGTCAACATCGGAAATTCGTGAGACTATTGCATATGGACCTTTCCATGCAATCAGAAGTCTATTTTCCCTACTGGGGAGTAGGACGAATGCTTTGTCACCTGGACAAAGTTGTCGTAGACATCTGTTCTTGTTAGCAAACTGCCTTGCTTTTTCTTTAGCAATTTCTGACGAAGCAGTCGCTAGTTTGCATGCCTCAATGATCTTTTGCCTAAGAGCAATGACATACTCATATGAAGATTGAGTGTCATCACTAATATCATCGGCAGTGATGAGATCGTGTAATAAAGACATAGGGCCGCGCGCGTCCGCGCGCCGAAGACAAGTTCAAAGGGAGAAAATCCTGTGTGCTCGTTTGGGACCTCTCTATAGGCAAAGAGAGCCGCAGGTAAAACCCTGTCCCAATCTTGAGGATGGTCTTCAGTTATCTTACCAAGTAAAGTCTTGAGCGTTCTATTCAGACGCTCAACTAACCCATTAGACATAGGATGATAGATGCTACTGAGAGATCTTTTAATGTGTAAGGTAGACATTACTTGAGACATAGTATCAGATATGAGTTGAGTGCCATGGTCTGACAGTATTTCTCTGGGGAACCCCAAGCGAGAAAATATCAGCCAAAGAGCATCTGCGATATCTGTAGTAGATATGCTCTTTAGAGGGATAGCCTCTGGCCAACGTGTGCACATATCGACACATGTAAGGATAAACTGATGTCCTCTGGCCGACTTTATCTTAAAAGGGCCAATAATATCTATGGCCATTTTTTGGAATGGCCGAATAGGGATGTCAGCAGCCTGGATAGGCGCAGCATGTCGTGGTCCTCTAGATTTGACCTCCTGACATACCTGACATGATCGGCAGTATATACGAATGTCCTTGTTAACAAAGGGCCAAAAGAAAGCCGCAAGGACTCTCGACTTTGTACGGGAAAATCCCATGTGTCCAGCACATTGCGAGTCATGAGCATGCTGCAATATTTGCACTCTCATACTCTTGGGAACAAGAATTTGCGAATGTGCTGACGTAGCCGAGTCTTGTACCATACGTACAAGTACGCCGTTTTTTTCATTTCTATCCAAGATTTTCTTTGTGTATCCTTATTTGGATCACCTTTCTTCGCAAGAATGAAGAATTTCTTTAGCGTAGGATCTTCTTCTTGTAATTTTATGAACGAGTCACGAGAAATAACCAAGGTACTATCTTGGCTATGAACTTCATTATTATTATCCAACGAAGTTTGTGGTGTTTGTAGAGCTTGTGCTCTTGTAACCACTGCATTGGTAGCTTGCATATTATCATCTTCCCAAGCAGCAATCTGCTGTGGGGTACATTCCCTAACTCCGTGGATACGACCAATAATAAGGTCCGCAATTGGATTAGGTAAGAGACAGGCATGCACATCTCCTGTAAAGAAAGGAGTGGCAATGTGGATTACAGCAGTAGAATATTTCTCTAGAGTGCCGCCAAATGTGACACATTTGATAACCCTTCCTGTCGCACAGGATGGATCTACAAGCGATTGTCTAACACCAATAGTGGTGCATCCGGAATCGAAAAGTAGTGAGACCGGAGTATTATTAACAAGACCCTTATGTAGGATTAGAGAACCTCTCCCGTCATGTGCAACCGAAGCAGGAAGAGCGGGGAGAGGGTGACCACAACTCAAAGTCGATATTGTAGTCGGTTCGAACAAAGTACTGCATTGGGGGCACTTGTTTGCTCTCCCAAAGTCAAAAGACGAACAAGTGACAGCGTCAGAGTTTTTATTATCAGAAACCTGATTACAGGCTCCCTGAGATTCTTGTTGAACCGAGTTAGCCTGCTGATATCTCTTTTTTTTTGTATTGAGATCTACCGCGACTACCATTACCTCTGAAGTTATCACTGTTGTTATTGTCTCTGTAGTTATTATTGTCTCTATTATAACTGTTATCATGTTTCGAACTACAGTTTCCATGATTATTATCATGTCCACATTGATGTGAACATCTATTTGTTTGGTTTTGAGGTTTACGCGAGGAAAAGCCTCTGTTACCATATCCTCTTCTGAAATGCTTAAAATTATTAGGTTGGAAGTAACGAGGACTGTCAGCTCGTCTCCAATTCTTCGACGAAGAATCACCCTGAAATTGATTTCCATAATTTTGACCGTAACTACGGTTACTTTTCCTATCAAAATTTTGTTGGAATCTATTACTAGAGTTTTGACCATAAGGTGCTGCCGAAGCAACTGGCAGACCTTCTTTTACTTTAGAGTTACCAATGGTTACGTGAGGATGAGCAGTTATATATACTGGCTACAGAAATCTTCCATTTCTTTTATTGTTTTAGGTTTACGTTCATGAAGGAAAGCAAGGAAAGACTCATTGACAGAAGACATGACTTTGTCTCTAAGTATTAAGTCCATAAGTCCTTCATAAGTTTTTTCTGTCTTAGACAGCTCCACCCAACGTAAAAAAGTAAGACGTGTCTTTGAAATGAATTCAGAGAATTGCACACCAGTTTCTGGTAACATATTTTTAAATTGAAGACGATAGCCGTCTTCGTCAAGTTGGTATTTTTTTAACAACATAGCCCTGACAACCTCATAGTTGTTCTTGTCAGGCTCATCTACCATACTTAACATACTCAAAGCATCACCTCTAAGTATTTTGGACAAATGATAAACCTGCAATGATTTATCTATGTTATGTACTTTACATGAAGTTTCAAATCTGTCCAAATAGAATGTTATATCGTCGATGGAAGCATTGAATGGTGGTAGATTAAGCTTGAAAGTGCTTGCATTAGTCTTATCTGAGACCTTATTTGCATCATTAGCATTACCCATGTTCATCACCTTTAATTTCTCAACTTCCAAAGCTAAGATTTTTTCTTCATGCTCCATTTTTGCTTTTCTCTCTTCAGACTCTCTTTCAAGTCTTTTATTTTCAGCCTCTATTTCAAATCTTTTATTTTCAGCCTCAAGTCTTTTATATTCAGCCTCTTTTTCAAATCTTTTATTTTCAGCCTCTATTTCAAATCTTTTATTTTCAGCCTCTTTTTCAAGTCTTTTCTCTTCAGCTTTTGCTTCTGCTTCTCTTTGTAACTTTTTTTCTTCAGCCTCAGCTTGTTTTTCTAATCTTTTAATTTCCACCTGCATTTGCAGTTTCTTTTGTTCAGCTTCCATTGCTTTATCATATTGAGCAGTTGCAAATTCTTCTAACTTATCACCAGTCTTCCCAAGCAATTTACCCTGCTCAATAAAGTGCTCAAATGTAGCCATGATGAGTAATAATATGAGTCCACAACCTGAAATAATTAATTATCTTATTTCAAATTTAATTATAACAAGTCTTAAATGAAGCACTTGTTTACTCACAACACTATATTATTATCCCAATCTCTGTGGGAAACAAGTCTTATATCAAAGAACTTGTGTATAGACTTTTTTGAAATATCATCAATCAACTCTTGATCATAGGTGCACTTCCCATTCAATAGTGCACAATACTATTCATCATTTATTAATCATAAGTGTAGTAGTAATGCATAAGCATAACCCACTATTAAATGTGAATTAACTACTATAAGTCTAACTAATGACTATATAAACACTATCACAATGTAAACAATAACAATGTAAACTTTACACTGTAAACAATACAATGTAAACAATACAATGTAAACAATAACAAAGATTTAGCAACAATACGAAAACATTCGTAGAAATCAACAAAAAATAAAGCGAAAATTAAAGAAATATCACAAAAAATGTGATGATATCTACGAGGATATTAGACAATACACATGACACCACAGTGTATAAACAAAAATGTTGTATGAAACTAAACTATAGTAAAGAGGAGGCTAACAAATACAAACACATCAAAACAAAATTAAAGAATGTGAAGAAAATCCCGAAAACAACACTGACCATATCGTCACAACTAACAAAAAATAGCAACAGAAGTCGCTTTGCAAATTCCAGTATCGGAAATTTGCACACCCTACAGAAAACGCTCACGATAGACGACCTCTATCACGTGGTATGATCTAATGGAGACTCCGCCCAACCAAAAAACCCGCAGACACATAAACCTATAAATATAAATATACAAATAACATATAAACATATAACATGTAAACAAAAGAATGAGATGAAACACAGAAGACTCAGTAGAAGTATAAGGGCACAGTTCACAAACAAACAGGCCACTTAACTTATTGGTATCCAAACGTCAGCCACAGCAGAAAAACAGATGACAATCAGCGTCCTAAGGAATGAAGATCCAACGATGATGGTACATCTGGACTGCTTCAACTGCCATGACGATGGTACTTGAGCTTCTAAACAGTACAGGTAGTGTAAATAACGGCACTTGACCTTCTTATTCAATCGTAAATTGCCTGAATCGGTACTTGGCCTTCTTATTCAACCGGCACTTGACCTTCACAAACGACAGCAACACGTTTCAAGTGGCAATGTATGACTCAACGCCGGGTACTGCCATAATTCTGTATGTAGATGTCTTGAAAAATCGCTGTATGTTGATTTCTGGAACAATGCAGTTTGTTGAATTCTTGTTGAATGAAGTGGGTAAGGGACCCCGAGTATGCTGGTACCAGAACAAACCAGCTTATGGCCACCAAATGTTGCGTGGTCAAATGTTGAGTGTCTCTTTAGTGTACGCCATAATAGTTGAAGGCGATGAAGATACAGTATGACGTCATATTAACTCACGATGTGAAAAGTCAATCAAGCTTTAAACAGCAGTGATGGGTTTTTTTGCAATATATATTGTACGCCACAATGACAAAATGCATGGACATCGTTATGTAGAAAAACATCACAGGGATAGTACAACAGTCATTGTATCATCGAAGTAGTCGATTCAACAGGCACAGCAAACAGCGTAATAATAATGTACATTATGTGCCTTTTCAGGATATCGTAAACCGCTGTTCATGTAGTCAGGTCGTAAACTTCCCCTTTCCATAAGAGCTAGTAGATATCAGCTAGGAGATTAAATCTGGTCTCCTATTTTTGACCTCAACAAGACAGGCATGTCTTTCGAGCGTCACGTTATTGTTCTCTATGTTCCTTATACAGCAAAGGTATCAAACCTAGATCCATCAACAAAGTTCAGGAAGCAAGTAGTCCGTAGGACAGACATCAATCGATGCGTGACAATATAAGTGGATCGTGAGCTGAGCAAACTTGTCATAATATAGACTTGATAATAAGGCAGGCTAAGCGAAAGTCAACATCACAAGATGGCGATAAAGTCACTTAGCAAAAAAGGATTCATTTACCTGTTCATCAGGAATTAATACACAAATTCACATATGCCTCCAGGCATTAGGAATAACATGGAGATATATCATCTCAAAAAAGGAACAACAATCATGAGGACTCCTTCCTGAATAATCTAAGCGAAGACTAGCACATAGCTACGTCTCGCCTTATCAGCTTCTCTGCTCAGACTAACCTGGGCGGAAATTGTTTAAACAACGCCACAAAAAGAGACATGCGCAGAACACGCGAATCGAATACAACTCAGCCAAATTTACGAAACGAAGAATGTTCTACGATGTTCGACTAAAGACCTTTTACCTTAAAAGGAAATGAATCTTGAAACATTGCGATTGCCAACTGTTTTCAAAGAACTGGCGATCTGAGCGCTCCATAAATGGACATGACTCAAAAATCGTTCACACAACTATCGGCAACCCTAGCTATCAAGATAAGACAACTTCTTGAAGATAACTATCAAGATTAGACGACTGTAGAAATAAAAGTGACTACAATTCCATGAGTTCCTTCCCATGCATTAAAAATTAACTATAGTCAGAATGCATGGTCAGAATAAGTTGCGACAAGTTTTTAGCAGCAACACATATCTCTTGAGTTTCATTTTTACTTTGGCTATCAGAAGGTGGTGATCTGCTCCTCTATATACCTTTACATCCTGCAATGATGATCTAAACTTCTTGTTTAAGCATATATGATGAATCTGATTTTCTGTTCTATGGTCTGGTGATATCCATGTTGCTTTGTGTATTCTCTTATGTGGAAGCATGCTTCCTCCTATAGCCAGTTGATTTGAAGCACAGGAGTTTGAGAATAGTTCCCCATTTTCATTCATTATTCCTATCCCATGTTTTCCCATGACTTCTTCAAAGCCGGTGTTGAATGTACCTACCTTTGCATTCATGTCACCCATCAAAATTGTGATGTCTCTTCTTTTTACTTTTCCCATAATTTCCCGTAGCCTAGTATAAAATGCTTCTTTCACGGACTCTTCTTTGTCATTAGTTGGTGCATAAAATTGGATGACATTTACATTTATTTTCTTTTTAGCTGTTTTAAAAGTAGCTGTTATTATTCTGGGCCCAACGTCTTCTCATTCAATGAGTGCTTTCTATGCTTCTTTATATAACATAAGAGCTATCCCTTCACTCTGGTGTGAACTTTCGTCTTCATATCTTGAGGACAGCACCAATTCACCTGTGATGAGTTTATTCTTGTCTACCCCGTTCCACTTTGTTTCACACATTCCCAGCACCTTGATTTTATTCCCTCATTTTTGCTGCTACGTGTGCCACTTTCCCTTGTTCATTTAATGTCCGAACATTCCAGGTGCCAAATCTGGAAGTTCTCCTAGAATGTGCCAGTGCGTTAGAAATATTCTCACCCACTTTCTGCGAAAATACGAAATCGGCGGGCAATGCACAAATGTTTAGAACAAAAGCTATGTGCAGCACCCATTATAATCATCTCACATCTTCAAGTACGATACCCGGTGACGTTGGCGAACATGTCTCTCAAAAACGTATTGTCTAGAATATTTTTGTCAGTAAAGTTGTTGACGTCTTCCCAAGCCATATGCAACCATGTTCAGTATCTTCTCATTACGTCGTCCTCTGTCTCAGTTTCCTTCTATCTTTCATGTTTTCACGATACACTTCAGCTTACTTCCTCTCATAACGTGCCCAACGAAAGTGGACCTACTTATTTCTTACATGAGCAAAACGCTTCTTTTGAGCAATGGTATCATTTAGGACATCCTCATTGGACCGTCCACACATGACGTCATGCAATTTTTGCCATTTTAAAAATGTGTCACAAAAACCCCAGACACTTGCTTTATACCAAGTCTTTCTGTCCTGTGCCATCAGGTCATGGTCTTTCTATTTCTTCTTCAACTCCTTCATGTGTGTCTCCTGTTCTTTTATTGGTGTGTTTACTAATCTTTATCTGCATTTCTTACTCTGGAGATTCCAGAACAAAGGTGCCAGGTAAAACTATCAGCAAGTTTGCTCATTGTGTGTCCTATCCAACTCTGGCGTCTTCTTCTCGTGTCTTGTTCTTCTGACACTTCTCTGGTTCTTGTCATCAGTTTCACATTAGGAATCTTATCACACTACTACAATCGTTCTGTTTTAGGCAAGCACCCATTTATGAGAGCTCATCAGTGTCGTGGGAGAGGCTTTTCAGAAGAACATCATTCATCGAATAAAATAAGTAAAGTATTTCATTGATTTATTGACTTATTTTTTTTATAGTTCTTGACTGAACTCTAGATATCAGTAACCAGGAAAAAATGTCCATGCTAAGAACATGTCCGACGGCAAGTTATCTAATACATCAGCCGACGTGTAAGAACAGTTTATAAAGTTTGTTGATGGGGAGAGAACACTGGAGAAAATGTGTATTACGTGCTGAGACAAGAACTTGAAACATTAGGATTCAGACATAAATAATATCCAGAGTGAGGGATATGACGCTGCAACTAACTTGAGAGTCAATTGGTAATGTGCCCATTTTCACAAACAGGATAACATTTTTTTTTTTTATATATATATATATTTCTGACGAGTCATAATCGAGAATACTGGTTTAGTTCACCAGCGATATAAATTCTCTTCGATAATTACGGGACACATGTTTAATTGATTCGGTTTCCTTGGATTGTGAGTTGCATATATTGTAGTACTGTCAATTATAAATGATCAAACAGGATGCCGAACTTGAATGATTACAACAATCCAATGAGGTCCACAATAAGCCATAGTAGAATCCAACGTCAATCTTTAATTTTCTAAGCTTACAATTCACACGAATGTTTTTACAATGCTACCATTTTTTTACTACATTAACTCTCCAAACCAAGAACTTATAACAGATGGCTTATGATCAAATATGGATAATCTCGTGTGTCGGTTAAATATCCTACTCGAATATTTGACAGTGGAAACTGGTACCAAAGATTTTTTGTATAACTCGAGCTTCGTATGTATCTGTTTATGTAGTGCAAAGTGACATCGTCAAAACCAACTAATAAGTTGGTATATTTTGCCGATGGAGAGTGGAAGACAATTATGGAGCTAATCTCCAAAATAAAAAGTTCAAACCCAACTTTAAAAATGTTTGACCTTAAATAAAATAGACCATGTCTGTCATTGTCATATATGTTGCGATAGCAATCGAGTCGTACGAGGCCATACAAACCCTGTATCAATCAAGATACAAACCCTGTATCAATCAACATACAAACCCTGTTTCAATCAAGATACAAACCCTTATCAATCAACATACAAACCCTGTATCAATCAAGATACAAACCCTGTATCAATCAACATACAAACCCTGTATCAACCAGGCCATACCAACCCTGTATTAACCAGCACATACCAACCCTGTATCAATCAATATACCAACACTGTATCAATCAACATACCAACCTTGTATCAATCAACATACAAACCCTGTATCAACCAAGATACAAAACCTGGAAAGAAAAACTTACATCTTGAGTTTTTGTTCCAAATGCCTAAGAGTCGGCGATACTCACTCACACGCACAAGACATAATGTCGGGGGAGGGGTTGCGGGGGGTTTGCAAGTCAGCTCGATTCTATCTAATGGCTAGATTCTCGGTTGCGAGAATAGTCTTACTTACTTAGTCGTTCCCCTTCTACCGTGAGGTGTAGAGGTGAGCGAATATTCAAGTAATAAAATCTCAAAAAGGTTGGTCGGTCAATATATGTACCGACCTGTTGATAAGTCGGTTAGCGGAAGTCTCAAACATTAGTCTTCATACCGGATATCGTATAGTCCGATGAATGCCATTGGCTAAACTGCTGCTTCAAACTATTTGTGCACCACTTATGTATACGTTATCGTTACTACGTTAGTTGTGTTTACGTCATTGTGTCGTCATTTTCTATAACTGTCTTCGCTGTCTTTGTTAAATTTCTTTTCTTTTTTTTTTTAACAGATTACTTATGAATTACGTCATCATTTTCCGTTGTCTCTTATGTTAGGTAGATTTGAGGGTATCTATTTTATATAATGTCGTCATCAGTCCGGTCACAGTAAGGTAAAGGTAAAGGATCCCGTACTGCCATCACTGGTGTCAATACCTTGTCGAGGTATGGCAGCTTACGTACCCTGATTACCCCCAGAGCTATGCCAGCGGGAGTTTTACTCCTGGAAGGTTCTACCAAGGTAGACAGGTTTGCGTGGGCATGGGAATGAGAAACTATAGATTACACATCCTAGGGATAAGCGAGAGCAATGGACAGGGGCAGTAAAAGTTAAAACAGCAACAGGTGAAACAGTACTTTCCTCTGGAAGAGAGGATGGACAGCACAATGAAGGTGTAGCCATTATTCTACAGAAAAGAATACAAAGGACATTACAGGAATGGAAACCCATCAACAACAGAATGATAAGAATAAGATTGAGAGGGACATTCACCAACACTACAATAATACAATGCTACGCACCAACAAATGACACAGATGAAGAGGTGAAGGATGAATTCTATCAACTCCTGCAGAAAGAAATGGAAGACACACCTAGATATGATCTTATAATAGTAATGGGAGACCTCAATGCGAAAGTTGGAACACACAATACATATACCGTAAAATCTCGCGTATAATACGCACAATTTTTACTTATTTTTGCCCGCTAAAACTCGGGTGCGTATTACACGCGAGTACTAAAAAATACGTAATTTTCCATATCGAAAGTAACCTACGTTGGAAAGTCTGTCACGTTTTTGTCACAATTTGAGAGTAAAAATGGCGCAAAATTGAATGTGCCATGTGTTTTCTTATGTGTCAGACATTGTTGCAAAACGCATTTCGCACTCTTGGTCTTCAATCTGTTTTGATATTAAGCTTGGTTGTGAAGTTTGTCATTTGATTATTTTGAGCCCTAAAATGAATTCGAGAAAATGTTATACAGCAGCAGAAAAGCTCTTAGTGGTAAAATATGCAGAATCTAACGGCAATCGGGCAGCAAGTCGACATTTTTCCATTAACGAGTGCAACATTCGATTATGACGAAAAAACAAAGAGGAGCTGCAAGTGTTGCCTAGTAAGAAAAAGGTGAATCGTGGGTCACCACCAGATCTTCCAGACCTAGAAAAAAACATTATTGGATTGGGTAGTGGATAGAAGGCAACAAGGCATCGGTATTTCATGCATTGAAATCCGACTTAAAGCTCTGGAACTAAAAAAACCTCGTACTGGCACAACAGCATTTAAAGCATCATACGGATGGGCAGTTCGTTTTATGAAGCGACATGGTCTTTCAGTTCGTCGAAGAATTACTATCGCGTAGCATCTTCCTTCTTCTTTCAGTTTTATAACAAATGTTTCATAAAATAAAATCTTGAAAAATTATGGTGCGTATTATAAAAAAAAAAAAAAAAAAAAAAAAAAAAAAAAAAAAAAAAAAAAAAAAAAAAAAAAAAAAAAAAAAAAAAAAAAAAAAAAAACACGAATTTCCATTTTATCAGAAAATTTTGGGCTAAATCAAGCATGCGTATTATACACGAGTGCGTATTATACGCGAGATTTTACGGTAATGAAAGAGTAATGGGGAAATGCGGCAGCGGAACAGCAAACGAAAATGGTGATAAATTAATAAGTTTCTGTAGCATTAACAACCTGGTCATTGGAGGAACACTCTTCCCACACAAGGAAATTCACAAATTGACGTGGGAATCACCAAATGGTCGGAACAGAAACCAGATAGATCACATCATGATTAATGGTAGAAGGAGACATGCATTACAGGATGTGAGATTAAGAAGAGGTGCAGATGTGGGAAGTGATCACCATTTATTAGTAGCAAAACTGAAAGTGAAACTCAGAACGGCTGGACCAACTGTAATCACACAGAAAAGGTTTGACATCAGCAAATTGAAGGACCCCCTTACCAGAAAAGCTTTTGCGGCTGATATAAAGAAACGATATCAATTTGTCATAAGTCAAGAAAATACATCGACTGATTTTTTAGACCAGAAATTCAACACCGTTTCAGCAATATACAAGGAAAGCAGCAAATCATGCTTGGGATTCCAGGAAAGGAAGAAGCAAGACTGGATAACACCACAAACATTAAACACCATAAAGATGAGAAAGGAAATGAAAAGAAAGAAAACAGAAGCGAAGTCCCCCAGGTTAAAGCAACTATATAGCGAACAATACAGTCAGCTGAACAAGTAAGTTAAACGCCAAACCCGAGTCAACAAAATGAATTTCCTAGACGATCTTGCAAGACAGGCAGAAGAGACAGCACTGAGAAATGAACAAAGTACAGTATACAAAATAACTAAATTCATCAGCGGAAAACGAGGTGCAAACAATATTACACCAGTAAGAGATAAGCAAGGAAATCTCATCACGACAGCAGAGGGACAGGAAACAAGATGGGCAGAGCATTTCAGAGAAACTCTGAACAAGGAACCACCAGAGACACACTTGAATGTTCCTGAGGCTGAAAATGACCTAGATGTTAATACAGACATTCCACGAAAAGAAGAAATCATCACAGCAATCAAATGGTTGAAGAATGGAAAAGCTCCTGGCTATGATAACTTAAATTCAGAGCTATTTAAGAAAGACCCAGATCAAGCAACATAACTATTAGAACCACTATTTGCACAACTCTGGAAAACAGGGATAACAAAGCTGTACATTAATTTCGTTGGTTTTGAAAAGGCTTTTGACAGTATACATAGGGACAGTTTCTGGAAAATACTGAGGGCTTATGGAATTTTAAGATGCATAGTGTCAATCATAAAAAGCCTCTATGCCAACTTTACGTGTAGCGTTGGGCAGAGCAACCTAAACTTTGAGGTGAAGGCAAGAGTATGACAGGTATGGCCCTTATCAACCACTCTATTTTTAACAGTCATAGACTGGGTGATGCGCCAGACAACATAGGGCAGTCCAAGAGGAATAAGATGGACTACATTTTCTACATCGGAAGATCTGGAATATGCAGATGACATTGCATGACTAGAACATTCACATCAACACATCCAGGAAAAAACGGATAGACTTAATAAGTATAGCCAGCAGGTGGGCTTGAACATCAATTTAAAGAAGTCAGAGGTCATGGCGCTCAATGTGAGCAACCCTGAATCTATATCAGTAAGGAATCAGCAACTAGCACAGACAGACACCTTCACATACCTAGGATGCATAGTTACACCAGACGGCGGAGCAAGCAAAGACATCAACAACAGAATGAACAAAGCAAGAACAGCCTTTTTAGTCTAAACAACATCTGGAAGTCCTCTCAGTATAGCACAAGCACAAAATTAAGATTATATCAGAGCTGTGTGTTTTCTGTGCTTCTCTATGGTGTGGAATGCTGGAGAGTTACAGATAAGGAAATGTCGAAATTGTCCTCTTTTCACATAACATGCCTAAGAAAAATTCTCCAAATCTTTTGGCCGACTACCATCACCAACCAAGATCTGCTTACTCGAAGCAAGCAAGAGGGCATGCACACCATCATAGCTGGCAGACGCTGGAGCTGGGTTGGCCATGTCCTCAGAAGAGACCCCGATGCCATCACAAGAACAGCTATGCTATGGACCCCTGAAGGAAAACGAAAGAGAGGCCGACCAAAAACAAATTGGTAGAGGACTGTGGATGCTGAGATCCAAAGAATGAACCTGAGGTGGGGCACTGTACGAAGGATGGCCGCCGACCGAGCAAAGTGGAATCAATTTGTTGTTGCCCTACAAGACACCACAAGGCGTAATGGCCACTGACTGCTTTGATGATCGGTGGTTAAAGATCAAAGAAGAAGAAGAAAAGATCCCGTTACATGCCCATTGAAGCATATTGGGAATATGGTATTTGACCCATATTTCCTTGACCATCGGCATACTAAGGATGATGTGGTCAGCTTCATGCCGGCCGGTTAGCCTTTCCTGAGTTGCTCTGGAACCCTATTCATGAGGATGGGTCAACCCTGGAGCCGTTAGCGGTCTAAAAATCCCACATCAACTGGCGATCGAACCATGAACCAGTAAGCTAGGAAGCCACTAACCACTGCGCTACCGCGTTCAAACTTGAGAGTCAACGAATTAAGTATTCATGTTCGACTTTATATATATATATATATATATATATATATATATATATATATATATTTATATATAAATTTATATATAGATATATATATATATATATATATATATATATATATATGACAAAAAAATCTTCGATTTCCTGGTCTGCACTTGGCACTGGGTTTTTAAATCGCGTCCTGTACCCGTCAGCCGTCAAACGTAATTTCCGGAATCGTTCCTTCACCTTGTCGTAATCCGCCCACACTTCCTGCTGGAGGCTATAAAAAATCTCCATCGCAGGCCCAACTAACAATGTGGATAACATAGATGGTCACTCGTCTGTAAGCCTACCAGGCCGCGCAAGCGGTCTCAAATCTCTCATGGAAGAAGTACATACTGTCTATTTTGTCATTAAAATTCGGTAGACACAGCCTAAATGGACGATGTCCCTCAGAGTCGAGTTCTAACCACTCACACCAACTCCTATTCTCTTCAATTGTATTTACTTATCGGCTTCTACCTGCAATACTTTTTCCTCAGCTGCAATCCTCTTCTTCTCCAAAGCTGCTCTCATTCTCTCCTATTCTAATTCAAACTCTCTATCCTCTTTTATCTATCTCTCTTGTAACTCTTTATCTTCTTTCATCTTCTTTTCTTTTAACTCTAACCCACTCTGTTTTAAATCGCAATCTTCTTTCATCTTCTTCTCCTGTAATTTCAACTCTCTTCTTCTGAACTCTAACTCTTCAGCGCGAGCATCTGTTTTCTGCTTCTCAATCTTCTTCTTCTCCAAAGATTCTTGATTTTCCTCTGACTGGCATTCTGCCTTGGCAAAATTCATCAGTTCTTTCCCAATGTACCGACATTCTTTGCCTATCAGAATGAAATCCTGCAAGTCCATGATGTACACTTTCGAGATCCAATACTGTATATAGCTCTGCTCCTTTTGATATAGACAGTCACTAACCCACTAACTTAGTCAATAACATGTGCACTAAATCAACCCACTTATATCAATACATACCTCTCTGCTTACCAAGTATGCCGTAATGATATATCCATATAAATGGCACTGCTCAAAGTACAACCATATGAATGTATGCATAATATACTTCACCACTCAACTCAGTATGACCGTTCTCTGCCTCTTGGCTTATGTCTACTTACTCTCTAGGTTTGGTCTTCCAGACTACTTATTCTCTGTGATACACCTGAAAAGACCCTTATTATTGTCAATAGTTGTATCCTACTAGCTGATAATTCCCACCGGTACTATACTACCTCACAACTATAAGGGGCATCGATCCGAAAATAGAACAGTAAGTCAGCTTTTTACACAACAGTATCTTAATAGCACCGACACTCGTGCTGTACTTTAACAGTATTTCAGTTCTACCTAATATGTTTACACATTGCAAAAATGAACACTTCACAGATGAAAAGACATACACTAAACACTACGATAACTATTAGTCACGACGAATAAAATGACAAACAAAGTTTGAGCAGAGATAGACTGATATCTACAATGCGTAACTGACAATGTACGAAAACAAGGGATACCTGTTAACGTATTTACAAGATAACAATAAGGAACGAAAGATGAAGCCCACTTAAACACGACACTAGAATTACTCAATGTACAGGACAACATAAATACAAACCACACCAGTACACCTAACTAATACTATGCTTGGTATGTTAAGTAGGGCAGTCGCAGGAATACCCTTCTGTCTGGCTCCACCACTAAACACACGCAGCTATGCCCTAGAAATGATCAGTCTAACCCAATCTGTACCCACAAGTAAGAAAAGAAAGAATTAAACTCTCCCCCGTCTGTCGTGAAATATTCTAATCCACATATATAAATTATCAGGTAAATATAAAGCCTAATAAATACATATAATAAAGAAAAGAGAAATGGTAAAAGAAACAGTGCTGTCACCATGACTGTACGCAAAATCCCCCTTGTTTTCTACTTCGTCTGCAAATTGTAACGCTTTCACGTTGATAGTAAAAGCCTACTGTGTCGCTGCACGCTTTCTTCAATGAAACGTGTACTGTATTTCTTGGAACAACCTTGAGATACGCAAACTGATCAATGACCTAGATTTAATATTTCATTCATCCCATACACGGCGTAACTAAAAAGACAGATAAAGCAGGAGAGAGAGAGGGGCGAATGAAGGCAGGAAGCATGCAATACTAAACACGCGTCGCGCGATACACAATTGCTGCCATCACGCGTGTAAGGCCACATGCACTAACTTTTTTTCAGACGGACAGTGATAAAAACACTAACCTTCCCAGAGTTAGGTTTTAAAAAACATGGAAAACGCTTATTAGGAAAGATGACAATAGATGGGTTTACGTTTGAAAACATTACAGTACCCAGACAGCACATCTTCGAAACAGGAGGTAGAAGAAATTGCATGTTTTGAACGCAGCCACTTAGCTCCATTAAATTTGTATATTTGGGTTCCTTAGGACTTGCTGACAAATAATATGTAAAACGTTACGCAAATAGTCTAGGAATTACCAAATTATAACCAAAATAAAATAGTGGGGATGCCTGACAGCATGAAATCATTTCTGCTCATAAGATTTTTTTTATAACGTGTTTGAAAAAACATTACGTTACAGAAATAGCCTACCATGTTAACTCCTATTTGATTGGAGCGCCACAAATGTAAGACTAAACACGATTGGTCAGGCTATAAATACTATCTTGTGTTGTCAGGGGGAACGTGAAAAGGAGTACTTTTTTGAAAAGATGTGTAGACATGGTTTCATTGGGTAGAGCTGCGAATATACTCGATTCAGAGCGTCTGTTCATTGCCACATCTTGTAATAAACCTACTAAGAAGCAGTGCGTTGAGCACCAGTGTATATTTTTTATAAAATAAAGCCTGGGACATCGGCAGATCGGAGTTGTGCTATATTCATTGCCAGTCAACGAAACTGTTTATTATTCCATGAATTGTGGTAAGCTTGAAATATTCAATATCTTTTAATGAAAATTGAATGTAAATTATTAATTTATGCCTGTATATATGTGTAGTTCAGTAGCAAACATGATGTAAAGCCTATAATGCTCCAGCCTGAACAGAAGGTGTCGGAGGAAAGTAAAACTGCATGGAATGGCCAAACAGTACACTGACACCTAGATTATTGATTAGACAGAAATAATGCTGGAATTGCAGAGGCGTAGTAACCATTAGGGAGGGAAATACTGGTATAAAGTATTTCAGATGAAGCTGACAGTTGGCCTAACGCTCTGAACTCAATGTTTGTGATGTATTGTGCTCAGTGTAGAAAGAGAGTATAAATTAGTTATGACGTAGAAGGTACATCCTTCTTGTTTCAGGGACCGTGGTCTTAAAGTTATTGAGCAACACCTGGTCAGAGCTTTGCTGAATCCAGAGTCGGACAGCATACTCCTTGGTCCATTTAGCTATCAGTGAGGTGTCTCCAGAGCACAGGGGAGAAATCGAGCAGAGGAATCTTTTCCTGCCGCCATCACGCAAGATAAGCTGATGTGGCCAGCTGAGCTCAACATTATGTACCCCATCTTAAAATGACACTATAAAATAAAATTAAGAGGGGAATTTAATTGTTTTAATATCAGGAACTGAGAACATCTCCAATACTAGTTCCAATAAAGACAAACTATTGAAGTCATGATGACAAATACCAACAGAGCTTGAACAAAACAAAACCAGTATTACCTCATTTTACTACTACACAACTGACACACATAGGATACTATTAAAAATATATGTCACTACAAGACTCATATTGATAAATTCTGTACATATAACTTGTAACTAAAATTGATTGTGATTCCTGGTTCCCTTTGTATTTGAATCAGGACACATATACATTCATGACAGCACTGAATACATATTGTTATTTGAAAAGTTATCAGTGACTCCTTTAAGATATTCTCGTAGAGTGTTTTATGTATGTGAGTGTCACAGTGTTGTCAAGTGTGGTGGAATAAATTAAATTGTTTATCTGTCTGTTGTTGTTATGACTTACACTTCATCATACACATACCCTAGACATATAACGTAGTCATCACACTATTCCAGAATAATTCTGACTGAGGTATACATATGTGGCAGCAAGTAAGGTTATCTATAATACACTACTCTTATTAGATATAGATACCTTCACAGCTAATCTCAGTCAGTACACTAAGTCCCCTATAAATATTTATAACATCCCACTTCACCACACCGTCCACCCTTGAACTCACAAATATAATATTAAAAAACACTGCGGTCTAGAACAACAATGTAGTGCTGAGAGCTATCACACAAACTAGCCAACAACTAGATCATGCCAACCAAAATAAAACTAAATATCATTCAAGCAATAATAACACTGTACCACATAACTATATTCACTATGGATATAACAATGACCCCAAGTGAAAGGAAATTAGAGTGACAGATCTCACGTAACCAACTAACACCATACAAAGTTACAGACTAAGTCTCCACAAAAGAAAGTGAAAAAATAACAAAACAAAAGAAAAGAAGAAAACAAAAATAAACAAAAAATTACTTCAAGGAACAGACGTTGTAAAACGAAAAGAAAAATGCTTATTGCTACATATTAACCTAACACGACCCCAGCAGAAAGGCCCCACTAACCTAGAAGAACAGTTAAGTTAGTTGCTTATCCTTTACAGGACGTGGCAATCAACCCCAGCTTTTATTGGCTGTTTTGTGATTTTTCTAGGCAATTTTTTTCATTCAGTAGTTTGCCATTGCTTTCTGAACGGTACGGCGCTTATACCATTGTTAAAAATCCACGCAAAGCGATCTGCTACCAAACCGCCTGCAGCAGGTTTCGAACCTGGTATATCTGGATTATGAAACTGCGTTCATATCCATTAGGCCACAGACGCCGAAGAACAGACTGTAAGATAAATTGCACCGGATGGATATAACAGAAAAGGAAGACGGAATTAAAGGCAAAAAACAAGAAATGCAAAAAAACAAACAAAAAATACACCAATCACCGTACACAGGTATTCAAACAATAATTTAACAGACGATCCAGCGATGCACCTCCACGTAGCTCCTCAGACACAGATGATGGTAGATGAAAACAGCACAAACCAGTCTCTACCAACAGCATCCAAACAGTAAACAAAGTTCTCCACGGTGTTATCACAGCACTATGCACAGCAAGAGTATGACCGTAGACGTAAAAATGTCCTGGTGACAAGACTTCTTCACTAGTCTTCGTGCCAGATATAAACGACCACGTCCTTTGGCACAGTGATGCGTAAAATATATAAGCACACTTCAACACACTCCGTCACTTCAGGAACCCAGCAGTATTCACTTCAGAACAGTATATTCTAGACCACGCAGATCAGCAGACTTCAGGAACTGTCATCCCATCAAACGGTACTGGTACCCGATCGAGGCACTGTCGCAAAAATTGGTTTCAATACATTGCAAACGCGGCTTTACATAGTTTTACAGACCATTCACCGATCGATTTATCACAGGGCCGGCCGCTTACAAAATGGCGGAGTATGCACAAACTGTCGATGAGACATCGGCAATCGGCAAGGTTATATAGGAGCATATTGGAATTATTGTGAAAAGGATTTCACCTTTTATTCCAGGAGAGGATTGTGTGTAACTGTATATAAGGAAAAACAGTAGGAAATTATCATTTACGGAGATATATGCGTATTACGGCTGTCTACAGTTAAGCTGAAAGCCTGTAAACCCACTTCTATTCTAAATACTAAAATCAACAAAGAACAGTTTGTGAAATTACATGGATAGGATAATAGAAATATATCGGCTGTATAAAACAAGATAGGATGGAACAGTATGGAAAATATATGCCGAGGATGAGACAGGGAAAGTTACAGGCAACGCACAGATCGGGTGAAATCGCTGTTTCGAAAGGGGATTTCAGCCCGAGTCTTAAGCTGTGACGTCAGTGCTCTCCGATACGTCCGCTAGAGACTTATAAGTAGCGGATCGGTAAACTGAGAGGCGACACAACGAAAGAGATTTGAGACAGACTGAGAGGCAGAGTTCGCCACTATACATGTACCACCTGAATTGTGAGCGGATCGCCAGAAATTTTCAGTCCCGTGTCTGAAGTCTGAGGGTAAGCGAAATTATGATAACTACCGTGTATAATATTTTTTATTTCAGGTTCGTATAGACTTCACAAAATATGCACGTAGAATATTCATTGAGATAATGTATTGTTATTTTTAATATGATCTAAACATGTGCTATGTGGATGATTGTTGCTTGTACAAAAACTAATCACAACTAGCCCCACAGCCAAATGTAGATAACATCTATCATAGTAAATGATGTATCTCGTCGAAGATAAAGGCAGTCCCATGGCAGAGATTGTCATAGGCAAATGAAGTGTTAGAAGCTTCATCATGAAAGATACCGCTTTTACGAGGCTAGGTGACTAGTTCCCTTCCTTGCTGCCTTTTCCTTCCCTAGTTTGAGCGCACAACTGAGTGCCCATTTACCGCTGGTAAACTGGAGTGTTCCACAGCCAGGTTTCAGTTCCAAAACCATGTAGTCCTGCTACAGAAGAAAGCAACCTGATCGTTTGGTCAGTCGGGCACTCACTTTATCTATTTGTGTATTAATTTTGTGTAGATGCTAGGAATGGCATCAGTATTTAAATTTGTACCTGATATGGTGGAAAGATCAAGTTATAAATAAGTAAAGGATGTACAGGAGCGGAATAAACCAGATGATGTTTATTAATGATAATGTTAATATTAATTCTGTATCATTGAAATGATGTTACTTACTATGACTGTATAACTTTGACGTCTGATGACTGACTAGTCTGACTTATGTGCTAGTTAGTTACAATTAATTAAAATGTTAATACTTCTGTATCACTGAAATGGTGTCCTTATTTACTATGATTGTATAACGATGACATCTGATGACTGACTGCTCTGACATCTGTGCTAGTCAGCTACAAGTCTAGCCAGATACTAGCCAAGGCTGATATGATGTTTCAGGTTAAATGAAATAACTCACACCAGACTTCAAGTGTCAGAAGCGTGTGTTGTTCATCAGAGGCAATCCCACAAAAGTGCAGGACTCCAACGAGTGAACCACAGCTGGTCATTGATATTCCTATAGCTGGGTCTACCAAGTCTGATATCTACAAAGGACAGTCAGTGTCAGCATTGTCAAGTTGAAAAGATAAGTGTCATTTAAGGCACTGATGACCCATATATGAACCAACAGCCAATAGTTGAAAACAGTATTCAAACCATTAAAGAATTCAGTCAAAGGATGACAGTAATGTGTAAAGTCAGAGGACTAAAAGAACAGTGATACAGAAAAGTGATCCCAGTTTTCATTAACTTTATTGTTCAACATCTTGAAGTCTTAACAGACAATAATAATAAGTGTGGGAATACTTTTTAAAAAATATATTTTAATGCTCCTTTTTAACTAGCAGATATAGAATATTAGTGTAAATATTAAAATATTTTAACTGTACCTGAGGAATTATTCACTTCTTACATTTGTGGTTACAGTGAATGTTCATTTTAATTATCCCCTAGACAATAAGAAATCATAAGATAGTCACAGGGAGGAGACACCTTAAATCCTGGTACAACTTCTTACCAACTGGCCAGGGTTTTCACAGTCTGACTATTTCTATGATATCCATACACCAGTGCTTATTTCTAAGACTGGGGTATTACTTGTAAGACCAGAACTCTTCACTGGCATACTATCCTGGGAGCATATGAGATACCTGGATTCTTACATAGATAAATAATTTTAAATAACCTCCCGCTACAGGCACGGGAAGACTACCTCTGGAAAGGTACATCGGTAAGGCATGATGACGGCGGAACTCGGCAGCAGTTCAGAAGACATAATGTTCCCTAGGTAGGTAGAGCAGTATGGAGGATGACACTACTGCACATCGACGGTTGCGATGATCTAGAACAACCTCACATACTGGGTAGAATGCACTATCAAATATCAAGAGGAATTGCACACACCCTGAGATGCCACCACTACTATTGACACTACCAATACCAAACAAATACAGATGTTGTAATCTCCTCTGCTGACAACGGAACCCGAAATACTAACACCAACCATACAAGAGGTTCTAATCTCCTATGCCGACACCACAGTCAGTCACAAAAATCCATAGCACTACAAGGACCCACTATACTGACCACCTTACACAACTAACCTCCACTGCTCCGTCTGGATCACCAACTTCCTAGTACTAAGCTATAAAGTACACCTTGTAATATATCAAATTGTGATGCTCGATTCCAGTTAAAACTTTACTCTACACACTGTAGCTCCCCTCCTATCCATAACTATAGAAACCTAGCACCAAAAGAGTACTTTTCAAAACAACCATAGACCACAATAAATGTCAAAACTTAGCTGTAGTGAAAACGCTAACCTTTCACTGTGCCCTCTTTGCACACTAAGTCAAACACTCGGACCGGGTAACACCTGAAAGAAAACTGCTCACTGATACTGTCTAACAAGAAAAACAAACACCCTGCTGTGAACACTGGAAAACATGATGAAGTGTACACAACGCTGCGACACTTAACTATAAAATTTCTCGTATGTGTGCATAGAAACATCTAGCCTCTATAATGTAAAATATTGGCCCCAAGGGCTCTAGGCTCACAAAAGAACCAGATAAGAGCTCCCCAGCTGTCAGGAACCACTTATCATGGAGAAAACTCCAGGGGTTACACTGCTGCTGTATGCTTTTATAATATCAACTATAGGCTCGCCCTCTTAAGGGTATGGCCACAAACAATGGTTGACAAAAGTAATCAACACCTTTAACACGTACTTCCATTTAATGAATATATACACACAATAAGGCCTCACGCGGCCACCATAACGCATCACATACAAGTATGAGAATACCACTGTAAACCTGCTTGAGAAGTTTAAACTATCATCTCCACACACGAAGGTACAAACTATACCACAAATGGCTGCTATGAATATCGCTCACCCAAGCGGCAAATGCTATGACAATGACACATTCATAATCATCGACATATTATCGAACTACGGCCTGTAGACAATATGATATAGACACTATACTGTTCTAGACTTAACAACGTAATTATCCCCAAGATCCGATAACATGGCACGCACTCAGCTTGTTGTATTCCAATGTAGAACAAAAAGCAATCTAGCTGGCATAAGGAAAAATAAACGTGTCCTTCCCGGACAGAGGCTAACTTCTCACCACTAAATGTTGTGCCTCTTCCCCTGACTTCCGGTAGTCACATGACCCGCCGGTTCGGCTAACTTCGGCCTTTCCCGACTAGCTTTTCAACGATCACTAGACATAAAATGCACTGCGAAATAACGGCGTGACACCTTGATTGTCTACGGTAGTTCACTTTATTCTTGACTGTCTAATGTAGTTCACTTTACTCTTGGCTGTCTACTGTAATTAACTTTACACTTGACTGTCTACTGTAGTTCACTTTACTAACAGTTCATTAATAGGCGAAAATCAACTTACCTGTTAATTCAAATACACACATTTCTCTCACTTGGAAACACTGACATCTCATCCTCAGAATAAATAAACACTGTCATATAACAAACATGGCAAATATCTAAATGGATGGCCGGATAATAGTTACAGCTTTTCTCCCACTGCAGAAGCAACCACAATTCATTGGCTTTCACCCGATGAAAACCTCCACTCGCTATCTCATCTAAAGGCCAACTGATTTTGTCTAAAACAACGATTTACCATTACAACTATATTCGAAGCATCCATAACACAGTTCGCTAAAAACAACTCACCACCTAGCCCATCTCAAGACACAAACAAAGGCATATTCCCTGTAACTAAAGAAGAGATGTAAGATGTATTTTGTCCCCCATTTACATTCTAGGTATTACTTCCATTTGAAAATAAACTAAACTCAACTAATATCAATGATAACAATTGGTCATAAAAATAAATCTAACAGAATTTTCCCTCTTAACCAACCTAACGGCTACAAATACGCCACAATCTGTAGTTGCTGATGCGATGGAGAGACTTCATTAGCACGTCGATCCGGATATATCAGGAGACTGAATAGCAATCTATTGGTATGTAATAACAGAGTTACTTCCTAGAAGCGAATAAAAGTAGACTACCTGAAATTCGTGAAGAAAAAGACAGTAGATGATAATTTCTTGGTGAAAACTTCTTTACACGTGTAGCAGATAGACGAAGAACATTCTCTTATAACAAGAATAATTTCGACTGACAAAGTACATCCCCCCGTTGTTGCCCTGTTTTCACAGCACGAATAAAGTCAACCACATGCGAATGAATTTTCATACTAGTAGAACGAACAAAAAGAAGTTTAGTCACACTTATAAGTGTGGACGGGCGAAAGACACCATCCACTGTATTCAACTGATCTCTGTAAATGCATTCATTTGAAGAAGACGGAGAATAAAGTATTAAAACACTCCGCTCTTAGAAGTGATTTTTCTACGTCTAGTATAGTTGTCCAAGTTACAGAATTTGTGGGAAGGCTGAAAGGAAAAAAATAGCCTGAAATACTATACGATCACGTGATGTCTAGAACGTATATGTTGGCCACCCGGCTACAGCTCCTAATTGGAGCTTATACTCCATAAGACACCTGATTGGCTCCTTAAAGAGAGATTTGGGCGTAGCTTGCCGGGCATATGAAGTGACCATCATTGACATATGTAAGATTTAAACTCAAACAGTTGAAGGCTCAAGTCAGAGTACATAAGTAGCCAGATCGTCTTCTTGTGCCATTTGATACGCCAGTAAGGTTGGGGCTATTGCATAGGGTCATTTGTACTAAAGAGAAATATCGATATCGAGATATGCTTACGTATGAGTACATTTTATAATATTTTAGTAATCTTTGACGTTTCAGGTTTAAGAGTTATTGTTATTTTAACGATGCTCAAAGTTTGTCTATTATTTTATAGAAACTGATTGGCGATTTATATCTTTTCTAGTGTAATTTGTATATATAGAGTATCAGCATTACTTTCAACTCATAGATGTGTGTTAACGTATTTTTATTAGAGGAATTTTAGTTCAAATTCCGCTTTATAAAAGTATGTACTTATTATTATTACTAGTGTAAAAGCCCGTCATAAGACGATAATTACATTCAAAAGCAGCAATACCTAAAGGCAATTTTACTTCTTCAAAAATATTTTTTAAAAGCACTGTACATCACCACAGAACACGAACTACGTAGCAGCAGCGAGGATCCCAATGTGTGAATACAGGATCGTACATTCTATAAATATATTTTTGTGCACAACGTAATTTGCGCATTTTTCTTTGGTACGTGTTACTATTCTCGTGAGAGTACATATAAGGGAAACAATACAATTAATGTCTAACTTTCAACTTAAGTTGCATCCCTTAGGGTTCGTCGTGACAGAAAAAGCTGGCATTCTATATATAGGACTGAATCTTTATAACTGAGACCTTCAGATATCATGTGATCGGAACTCTAATAGATCTTTATAACTGGGACCTTCACGTGATCGGAACTCTAATTGATATTTAATTCTAGAGTAAATTTCTATCATAACTTCTTCTTCTTTGATCCTTAGCCGCCGACTGTCACAGCAGTCAGTGGCCATCACGCCTTCTGGCTCTTGCAGGGCAGCAACAAACTGCTTCCACTTTAATCGGTCGGCGTCATATGACGAAAATTAAATTCAAAGCACTAATACCTAATTGCAACTATTCAGATATAAAGTTTTCTTACTCTTTGTGCAGACAATGACTCGAAGGAAATAAAAGTCAGCAGACATAATAATAAAAATAGTCCCTTCAGTCATAACTGACTAAGGGAATGCGCCCCTTAGGTGACAGCCCTCAGCTGCTCATTTTCCATGTGTTATTTTCGAAGTTTTCTCCTCTTGTCTGCTTGCTGTTGAGCTTCTTTTCGCCCAGTCTGAGGTGGCGCCGTATATCTAGGGGCTGCCCAGCTTGAAGCAGGCGGTAGCTGTCCAGTAAGATCCTAGAACCTCTCCTACTGACGGAAGTAGCCCCTGGCGCGATACCCTATGCAAGTTGGGCAAAATGCTTATAACCGGTAAATACTACTTCCCTTTGTTGTGCCGACACCTATAGGGTGAAGCTGGAGTGTTCTCTCCAGGGTGTGAGCTTGGGCATAGTATTTATACATCTCTAAACACTTGTATACGAAGGATCATATTTAAACAATTTTGCTGCAATTGTCTCTTTATCAGAAACAATTCACTTTGGTATGTTATTGGCTCATGCACACCAACTTTTGCGCATGTTTCTTTGTCGAGCGCTACTATTTTCGGGAGAGTTTTCACCATCATCATGTTGCGTATTCTCTCCAGAACGTTGTCTCCGTAACAGCTGCTCTGAACGCATCACGATTCTAGGCAAGTCGACCTGCATCAGCCAAAGACATGTTCAGACTCTCTGTGATGTCCTGGGTCCACCGTCGTCTAGGTCGACCCCTTCCCCTTTTTCCAGGGACCATGCCTTCCATCACTAATGTTTCCAGACTATTAAATCTTTTTATGTGACCGAAAAATTTCAGTTTCCTTATTGCGACGGTATTTAGCAGCCTATTTTCCTCTACGTTTAGTGAGTGCAGTCCTTCTTTTTTTGTCTGTCCAGGGTATTCTCAACATCCTTCTGTAGCATTTCATTTCGAATGATGTAATCTTTTTTGCCACTGTTTTATTGAGTGTCCAAGTCTCGCAGCCGTATGTTGCTACTGGGAATATACATGCTCTGATCAGTTGTAACTTTGTTTCTTTGCTTGTGCCTTGCCATAAGTTTTTCATCTGTATTAGTTTATGTGAAGCAATTGCAAGTCTTCTTTTAATTTCTACTGCACAGTCGCCAGAGCTGTTAATGATTGATCCTAAGTATTCGAATTCATTAACACCTTCCAGTTCTTCGTTATCAATTTCAATTTCTGGTTTAGTCTTTATTTTGTCTGTTGTCAATACTTCGGTCTTCTTGGTGTTTAGGTATAGATTCTGGGCCTCATTGTGTTTTTGGTGGACAGAATTAATTGTTCAAGTTCTTCTGGGTTGTCGTCTGCATAGCTGATTTCCGGGATCTGGTACCCGCCGATGTTAAATGGGTCAAACTCTGGGTGTTCTTGGCCATGTCTTACGTTTGTCATATTCTCGGGTTAAAATGTTAAACAAGTAAGGGGAAAGGGTACAGCATTGTCTTACTCCTTTCTGTACTTCAAACCATTCTGATGTTTCCCCTTCTATTCTTACGGCTGCCCGTTGTTCTTGGTACAGCAGTGCGATGAGTTGTATAAGGTGGTTAGGAAATCCCATATTTTCCATAATAGTCCATAACTGCGGATGTTGTACACAGTCGAAAGTTTTGGTGTTTGATGAAACAAGTATACAGGTCAACGTTGAATTTTCTACACTTTTCTATGAAGATCCTCATATTGAAAATATGGTCTCTGATGCTTCTGCCTTGTCGAAAACCCGCCTGTACTTCGTTAATTTCTGTTTCTAGCTTTTGCATTAACAAAGTATTAAAAAACCAAATTATTTGTTTTACATCCAATGTTAAAAGTCTGAACACCCACGCAATTCACGTTGCACACCGTTCTTTGCGCACTTTTCTTACTTACTTACTTAGTCGTTCCTCTTCTACCGTGAGGTGTAGAGGTTTGTAAGAGAGAGCGTCATACTTTTCTATCGGCTGTCTTCCTCCTGGCCTGGTTCCATTCTAGTCCTCGTTCCTTCACAGATTGTCTAATGTTGTCCTCCCAGGTCAAGAGTGCAGAACCGAGAAGCAGTTGGTATATAATTAAAAGTATAACACGATTATGAAACTAAACGACACTACTACATACCCAACAGAACAGCAGGAGCATCATCACTTAACGCTGTGCTTTATTCATTCCTTAATGCCTCCACTTCTGCCTTTAAGCAAATTCCGTTTCTTAGCTTTGGTTTGATGTTTTACTTCCTAATTCAATTGACTGTACTGTTCAGTGTATATTTTCTTTAACCTAGGGGACTTTGCTTCAGATTTCTTTCTTTTCACTACTTTTCTCATCCATATGGTTTTCATTGTTGCTGGTGATAACCAGTCTTGTGTATTTTTTTCCTGGAAACCCAAGCAAGCTTCACTACTTTGACTAAATATCGATGACAGGAACCTGATTTTTTGGTCGACGTCATCAGCCTCTGTGCACTCCTTACTTATGGCAGTTTGATAACGTTTCTTTATATCTGCCACAAAAGCTTTCTTGGTAAGGGGGTCCTTCAGCTTGTTGATGTTGTATATTTCTGCTTTTCTTATCTTAGGTCCAGACACTGTCATTTTTTTTGGGCGTAGCATTGTATTATGGTGGTTTTGGTGAATCTTCCTTTCAGTCTGGTTCTTTGTCGTGAGTTGGTCTCTTTTCACAATACGTCCTTCTGTGTACTCTGACGAAACTGCGCTCCATACTTTATGATAACTCCTTGATACACTGACCAATCAGAAGGTACCGTTCTGCCGTGTTTACTACAATATTGAACAGACAAAATGGCTAGGACTAATCCGTGCAACCGAGTGAAGGATGCCATTTAATTACGTAAGTAGGAAAGAAGTACCACCTGGAGGAGGTCTCTAATTCTACAACGGGGATGTTGCTCTACACGTCTGTGTAGAGACTTTCACGACCAGTAGTATAGGAAGGGAGAAATCTTTGGTTGAATGCATCGAGGCCTCAGGTTAGTCCATAATTTGGCTGTTTAAAGTACGCATAGAAATAAATGCATTTAGGAAAGTAACAGATTAGTAGCTGGGAAGGTGTAGAATAATACAGAGCATATTTAATGCTTTAGATCAGTGGTGGCCAAACTAAGGTTGGCCGAGGGCCAGATTATGGTAAAGGGTAACACCAGAGGGCTAGACCTATAAAATCCTTAAAAAATAACGTTCTGAGATTTAGTTTTACATATACTTGTGTAATGAACCACGTACAGAACGCATCGGCAAACTACTGTACTGCCAAGACATGCATACCAGTCTTCGGACTTAAATTACTGTAAAAAAAAAAATAATGAATTTGTTGTTTTAATTTGTTTTGTAATTTGTAATATGACATGTAATTATTTATTTCAAACATACATTTGTGTGTTATTTCATTGTGAAGAGTGTGGCTTCAATCAACAATAAGAGGCCGGCCAAAACAAGTTGGCGGGCCGGTCAAAACTGGTTGGCGGGCCGAATCTGGCCCGCGGGCCGTAGTTTGGCCACCGCTGCTTTAGATGAAGAAAATCGCTCCAGGAATAACGTAGATAAATAAAATCATAGTTTTCCTGATTTGCACACCTAGGCAGATTTTACAAACATTTTTGGGATGCAAATGGTAGCGAGCAGGATAATCCCTCGGACGCCCGACCTCGCACTATAAATAAACGCATGTTCTGAAGAAAATAGGCCAGTCATATTTTAAAAATCACAGCGAGCGGTAAAACTAGTGCTAAGGAGGAATGCCTTTGCTTACTGCATCTGAGAGCAGACTATTGTAACCATTAACAGCTCGACTGTATGTGCCTGAGGGTTCTACCCTGTTAACCTAACTGCTCATAAGAGCCAGCCACTAATGAGGGCATTACTGGTGCTAGCGCCTTTGAAGTTCAGAAGGCCAGTTACCGAAGTGTCTACTGCCTGGAGGTATCTCAAATAACATTCCTGCCAGGAGGAAAGTGGAACCAGATTCATTCCAAAAGATGAGTCAGAAACCAAGACAACTGTAGAGTGTCCAAATTCCACCACAATGATAGACAAAATTACTTATTATGACAAATGAGGCATAGATTCATCCAGTGATAGCTTCACATTCAAGTGACAGAGAAATAAACTTGTTAGTATTATATAAAGGTTCTGGATAATTAACTAAAGTGATAAAATTCAACAAGTTTAATGTCTTTTGAGACTTTTTGATTATTTTCCAATGCTTTATTGATTTAATGTTGTAATTTAATTTGATTTCATCTCAAGCTTTTCAAACAGAAAAGAGAAACTGTGTAAATAAATTGTAAATATTTACCAGCAGACTTACTTACTTATTTAAGTTGAGTTCAAGTTCTTGTTGGTAGATAATTTAGTTAATTTCCCCTAGCAGAGTCAATAATAATAATATCAGAGGAGGATCTTGAGAGGGGGCAAGTAGGGACTTAGAGTAATACATTACCATCTTCTCTAGGAACTTATACAGCTTGATCCTACTGTGACAGCGCCATCTTGAGATCTGTCGTTCTCGGCGCTGGCGCCATCATGTCAGCCATATTGTCTCTGTGGTTTAGTGCCTTTTCACCACATTATCGTCAAGAAGAAAATTTTTTACAAGGCCATAATAAAGCTTACAAATTAGTTGTATTTTTGCGCGCGCAGTAAGTTGAGTGATTAGCCTAGGGCTTATAAAAGAGATAGCAAGCAGCGAAACAGGCCTATTTTTGAGAGAGCCGCCCAGAAGAGAACAGACGAGGTTAGACGCCAGAGTCAATCTGTGTTAATCTGTAGATGCCTTGAGCACGTGAGTTAAGTTAGATTAGCATTAGTGTTCTATAATTCTGTAATTATATTGAACGTGGCTATTTTAGTGTTTAGTTAGATAGATAGATAGATAGATAGATAGATAGATAGATAGATAGATAGATAGATAGATAGATAGATAGATAGATAGATAGATAGATAGATAGATAGATAGATAGATAGATAGATAGATGGATAGATAGATAGATAGATAGATAGATAGATAGATAGATAGATAGATAGATAGATAGATAGATAGATAGATAGATAGATAGATAGATAGATAGATAGATAGATAGATAGATAGATAGATAGATAGATAGATAGATAGATAGATAGATAGATAGATAGATAGATAGATAGATAGATAGATAGATAGATAGATAGATAGATAGATGTGAAAGTTTAAGAGCGATTATTTCATTCATCAGAAAGACAAATATAGTATGAAGCTATTTCACTGGAATTTAGATAAGATTAACAATAGCAAGATGACAGCCACGTGGTGATGACTTTAATTCTAGTTGTTATGTCAAGAATAATTATATTTTATTCTTTAATGTAAGAGTATTTAAGTGTATGTCACGATTATTGATTGTTCTACTGTATATCTTTAGTGGGTTACTTTGAGTGAGGTGAGAATATGTATTTAGGTTTCTGGAGAGCGGGAGGCACTCCTTGGTGCGTAAGGCACGTTGAGACAGGTGTTTCTCTGTTTGCTCCTGGTGGAGCATGGAAACACCAATGCAGCTGGTGTCCATCACAAGCCGACAAGAAGCATTTTTATGCTATTGCAGTGGTTGTTTCTGTAACAATGTGTTTCATGTGATGAGTTCCCAATCTCATCAGGGGTCATATACGACACGCTTGTGGCCAGGCGCACCAGTCGTCATTTACGACATGTTCAGAGTGCAGTGACGAAAGTTGAGATGGATCAGTTGAGAGGTAGTAGCTTATTCTCAATAATGAGAGTATTGGCGGTACATATTGGTTAATTCTATGTTATGCGTATTTCATGATTATTCAATTATTGTGATGTGAAGGATGGTTTTGTGAGAGCACGTGGGCTCACTTGGAGATATATATTTCTCTTCTCCGCTCCTGAGGGAGCAGGGGGCCACCAGTGTGGTTTGCCTCTGCATGAAGCATTCAGATGCTCTTGCAGTAGTGGTTTCGGTAGCAACCTATGTTACACGGTGAGATTGCCAGCCTCATGCACAACACCATACTAGTATCGCTAGACGACATGCATGAGTGTGTGTGTGATTGTTGAGTGTGTGCTCCTGCTGTAGTGGTTTCGGTAGCAACCTATGTTACACGGTGAGATTGCCAGCCTCATGCACAACACCCTACTAGTATCGCTGGACGATATGCATGAGTGTGTGGGATAGTTGAATGTGTCAGGTGGGCACACGTTTTCTGTATGGTAAGTGTTATTATATTTTCTATTGATGTTCACTTCGACATTGTTGTATATATTGCTTCTTTCAGGAAGTCTATGAACACTGACTGGGTGTTTGTTTGGTGTTTGCTATGTTCGGTAGTAATAAATGTTGATCTGTAGCCTATAAGGTTTTGTGTTGCTTGAATTGTTAAAGTCTGCTGCTGAGAGGGTTGCAAGCAACCAATAATTGCAACCCCTGTCAAACGATCCTTTATAAAATTTCTTAGTGCATGGGTCTTGGGTGTGAGGTAGCCACATTGACATAAGTTCACCGCCACTACATCTAGCCCCTGTCACAAGTGGCGTCGTCGGCAGGATTGACAGACAGCATGCAGTGAAGTAACTCTTCAGCAATCAGAGTAGCAACAGCCGAAACAGTAGAACACCCAGTTCAGTGCAAGGCGAGGGACGGGATCATCCAGTTTGTCAATATTTCTAGTCAAATCTACTTGCAACAAGATGGCGGCACGCAACACACGTGCTGCTAGTATATTGGATAACGAAGATGCAGCTGAGGTGGATGACCCTGTAGTGGGGCTGGATCGTCAACCAGAACGAGTACAGTACATCGTGTTACCTACTCACAAGAGAGTGCGGTGCTTTGGGGAGCGCACGGGTCCTACGGCCGAGGAATATGTCAGAGAGGTGACTGCTGCCTGGAGAGTAGGGATGATGAGTAAAGAGGACCAGGCAGATGTTATTCTTGACAGTGTGACCCCAAGTGTTCGCAGGGAGTTGAGGATTCAAGCTAATGACGGGGACCCAGAAGCAATGCTACATTCCATTCTTAGGGTGTATGAGGAGCGTCGAAGCATTCCAGAGCTAATGGCCACGTTTTACTCTACCCGGCAAGGTGCAAGGGAGTCTCTTTGGGAATTTTCCCACCGCATCCACGAGGTGTTCGAAGTGTAGTAAGGGCACAAAAGCAGAATAACGTCACTCCTTTGGAGCCATCCTTTCTTCGTGACCTGTTTGCTGCTTGTCTGAGAGATGATCTACTAAGAAAGCTTGCAAAGGAAATGATCATCAAAGAGCCTACAGCATCGTTCACGTCGGTGATGGACTATGCCCTACGGTTTTTAGAGACTGAACCCACTTCTGGGGCTGGTGTTGCCAGTGTCGAAGCAGCTTTGGGGGCTGGTGTTGCCAGTGTTAAAGTGGCAAGAACAGAGACTGTGTCAGATACGCATGCATTAAACTCAGAAGTAGAGCGGCTAAGAGCATAGGTGGCTCAATTAGAGGCTAACATTGATGCGATGACTCAGGAGCAGGGGAGACGTACCAGGACAGTTCGTTGTTTTAGATGCAGAGAACTAGGCCACGTACAGAATCGATGTCCACAGGCATTAAACTAGACCCCTCTGCGGCTGGGAGTCAGGTTACAGAAGGGGAGCAGAATGACTCAAAGATAAAGATGGTTGGTGGTCGACCAGAGTGTGAGGCGCTTATTGCAGGGAAGAAAGTCAAAGGCGGCCAGGGATGTAAGGGTAGCAGGAGGCGACCCAGGGCACCGAGGAAGCCTAGGAAAATAAGATGCTTCAACTGTGGAGACTTTTCAAACCACATGGCAGCCAAGTGTCCTCAGGGCCCGCTTCCTAAGCGATGTTTTCATTGTAAGTCCCCAGGCCATTTGATACCGGTTTGTCCATCAAAGAGCGCTCTCTCTAGGCGTACCAACACACCCAGATTGCCGTCACAGTGCAAGCCGAGAGATGGCCGTGGCAACTGTCACCATAAGGGCGCCAGGAAAAGTGATCGACATTTAGAGGAGGAGACTCATCTAAAACTCGTTAAAGGACACGTTTCCAGGCTGCAAGGGGAGCACGTAAGAGCAGAGACACCGTTGCAGAATTTTGCAGCAGTCCGGAAAGAGAGATGTGACAAGGTTTCTGGTTCTATTCCACTACAGGTGGGAGAATTGGTGAGGAAGAGAATGCACAACGCTGAGAGATCCAAAATTCGTGGTATGTGGTCAGAAGAGGAGTACGTTGTTGTTCGAGCTCCCACAATAATAGGGGGTCCATATATCATCCAACGAACAGACAGAGCGAGCCCGAGCATTAGAGTCACTGGCAACGAACTGAGACGAAGTGAAGGACAAGATGATTCTCCAGATTTGGTAGATACGACTGGAGCGCCTGATTTTGTGTAGTTTTCGGGACGACAACAAAATCAGGCGGGGAATATGTGACAGCGCCATCTTGAGATCTGTCGTTCTCGGCGCTGGCGCCATCATGTCAGCCATATTGTCTCTGTGGTTTAGTGCCTTTTTACCACATTATCTTCAAGAAGAAGATTTATTACAAGGCCATAATAAAGCCTAAAAATTAGTTGTGTTTTTGCTCTAGAAATAGTTGTGTATATTCGTGTTTTCATGCCTTCTAGAGCAATTATCGCGTGTGTTATTTTCGTGGCGTAAATTAATACGCGCAGGGCACAGTAAGTTGAGTGATTAGCCTAGGGCTTATAAAAGAGATAGCAAGCGGCGAAACGGGCTTATTTTTGAGAGAGCCGCCCAGAAGAGAACAGACGAGGTTAGACGCCAGAGTCAATCTGTGTTAATCTGTAGATGCCTTGAGCACGTGAGTTAAGTTAGATTAGCATTAGTGTTCTATAATTCTGTAATTATATTGAGCGTGGCTATTTTAGTGTTTAGATAGATAGATAGATAGATAGATAGATAGATAGATAGATAGATAGATAGATAGATAGATAGATAGATAGATAGATAGATAGATAGATAGATAGATAGATAGATAGATAGATAGATAGATAGATAGATAGATAGATAGATAGATAGATAGATAGATAGATAGATAGATAGATAGATAGATAGATAGATAGATAGATAGATAGATAGATAGATAGATAGATAGAGATAGATAGATAGATAGATAGATAGATAGATAGATAGATAGATAGATAGATAGATAGATAGATAGATAGATAGATAGATAGATAGATAGATAGATAGATAGATAGATAGATAGATAGATAGATGTGAAAGTTTAAGAGCGATTATTTCATTCATCAGAAAGACAAATATAGTATGAAGCTATTTCACTGGAATTTAGATAAGATTAACAATAGCAAGATGACAGCCACGTGGTGATGACTTTAGTTCTAGTTGTTAAGTCAAGAATAATTATATTTTATTCTTTAATGTAAGAGTATTTAAGTGTATGTCACGATTATTGATTGTTCTACTGTATATCTTTAGTGGGTTACTTTGAGTGAGGTGAGAATATGTATTTAGATTTCTGGAGAGCGGGAGGCACTCCTTGGTGCGTAAGGCACGTTGAGACAGGTGTTTCTCTGTTTGCTCCTGGTGGAGCATGGAAACACCAATGCAGCTGGTGTCCATCACAAGCCGACAAGAAGCATTTTTATGCTATTGCAGTGGTTGTTTCGGTAACGATGTGTTTCATGTGATGAGTTCCCAATCTCATCAGGGGTCATATACGACACGCTTTTGCCAGGCGCAACAGTCGTAACTTACGACATGTTCAGAGTGCAGTGACGAATGTTGAGATGGATCAGTTGAGAGGTAGTAGCTTATTCTCATTAATGAGAGTATTGGCGGTACATATTGGTTAATTCTATGTTATGCGTATTTCATGATTATTCAATTATTGTGATGTGAAGGATGGTTTTGTGAGATATATATTTCTCTTCTCCGCTCCTGAGGCATCAGGGGGTCACCAGTGTGGTTTGCCTCCGCATGAAGCATTCAGATGCTCTTGCAGTAGGGGTTTCGGTAGCAACCTGTTACACGGTGAGATTGCCAGCCTCATGTACAACACCATACTAGTATCGCTAGACGACATGCATGAGTGTGTGTGTGATAGTTGAGTGTGTGCTCTTGCAGTAGTGGTTTGGTAGCAGCCTATGTTACACGGTGAGATTGCCAGCCTCATGCACAACATCATTCTAGTCGCATTGGACGACACGCATGAGTGTGTGAGATAGTTGAGGGTATCAGCTGGGCACATGTTTGCCGTATGGTAAGTGTTATTATGTATGCTATTGATGTTCACTTAGACATTGTTTTATATATTGTTTCTTTCAGAAAGTCTATGAACACTGACTGGGTGTTTGTTTGGTGTTTGCTATGTTCGGTAGTAATAAATGTTGATCTGTAGCCTATAAGGTTTTGTGTTGCTTGAATTACTAAGTCTGCTGCTGAGAGGGTTGCAAGCAACCAATAATTGCAACCCCTGTCAAACGATCCTTAATACATTTTCTTAGTGCATGGGTCTTGGGTGTGAGGTAGCCACATCGACATAAGTTCACCGCCACCACACCTAGCGCCCTGTCACACTACCTTTGATGTCTATACACTCTTACTCTTTTCAGAGAAGGGGGTATTACTTATAAGACCATACTCTTATCTGGCTCTATCCTGATATCATCTGATACAACTTTTTGTCCAGGATATCTCATTAATTTCAATAACATCTTCCCTCTCGCGACATTCTTATCAACCTACTGTTGGCCAGTTTCCATTCACGTACAGATTTTTCTTTTCTCTTTTTATTGATAATTGCTACGCCTTCACTATGTTGACCATCCTCTACTCCATAGCAACAAACTGTTTCACCTGTGGATTAATTCTACCTGTCCCAGTCCACTTGCTCTCGCCAGTGGCTTCCTTTCGGCTTTCGCCACTGGTAGCCAAACGAGCTTCTGATTCTGGATGCCCAATCCGCAGCAACATTTGTTTCCGTTTCCGTAACTTTATTGTTTTACATAGACAGGTGTGTTGGCATGTGCTTAAACGCTCAACCCGGAGAACCAGGGTGTCTGCTTTAGTCTTACTGCTTTCCGCGCAGAGCGGTTGTAACGATATTTGTGTACGTACTTTTATACCACGTTCGTTATCTTCTACATTATCACTTTATTTCTTAATTTTCCGTATTCATCGTTCTATTATTTGACATATTTCCAGCACCTACATTATTTTTGAACAACTCTCAGACTTGTTTACGCTTCGCCAAGTGAATCGTAGTAATCCTAGTCTAATTAGACCGGTCAGCGAATAATACGTTTATTACCTAAGGCGTCTAGCCACCTTTGATTGAGACGATATGTGTTTAACACAATGTGGTAGCGCACGATCGATGAAAAGAAACCCATATTGTCTGTCTGAAAAATCAGTCTGGGGGATCTACGCAAACACGGGTGATAAAAGTAGTCGCTTCCGCTGGTGTGACAGTGCGGGTGGTTCTATTACTATATCACAATACTACTAGGTGACTGTGGCAGGCCTAGTATTTAATTTAAGTGGTCAAATTTCCTTCCTTGACCTATCTTCCAAGTTAGAGCTATCTCTTTGACTGGCCCTTTTCGCCAGAGATGGTGATTCCTGGATGAGATAAGGTTCGTCTCTTTCAACCCAGACCACGTTCTTCTCTCCTTGTTGGTATCTAGCGACTGATTCGTATAGGGTGTTTCTATTATTCCGTATCCTTACCCACTTCTAATAACTCTCCATTCCTTAATCTCTTCACACATCAAAGCAACTGGAGAGTTGTGATTCAACTTCAAAAACAACTTTTATTTACATGAGTTACTTTCCATGCTCTTCAAACTTAATTCATCAGACATCTCAAAGTATAGGTCTATTTTGGCTCTTCTGCAGCCTCTTACTCATTTCTTTATATACCTATCCTACTAAAGTTCATTGTCAGGGTCTAATATTTTCCCTCGTGGTTCTTATAGGTTCTGCCAGATCCTTAAGGTCATTTTATCTCCTATCTCAACTTCGTTGGGCTTACACCTTTAAATGCAGAGTTTTTTTTCATTTCATAATAACTGTTATATCTGTTAGACCTGTGAAAAATCAACCAATGTCTACTACTCATATGGCATCCACCATACTTACTCTGTCATGAGAGAGCGCAGAATAAACTCTGTAGATTTTTTGAGCACTTCCAGCTTTTACTTCTTACTATAGCCGTAGACTATGACTCTCTTTCATAGTCATGACAGCTAATCCTGGATATTTATTTTACAAGTTATCCGCTCTGTACTTATTCGAAGGTTCAACTTCTATATTCACTCTGTTCAACCGCTCCCTTAAATCTGGGCAGCAATATCCTCATGTAGTCTCTTGGCTATAATTCTGAAAACATGTTCTCTAACTAAAATTGGTGCCTGTTAAAATTCATCTTCATTATTCTCTTCTGTCGCTCGCTCCCTTAAATGTGAGAGTCATTACCCTGTGACAATATGTGGACTGTATTTCTGAAAACATGTCTCTCTTCATATCTTATACGTAAATAGAGTCAAAAATGTTTCTCTTACCGTAATTACACAGAAGTCCGTTACTTATCACAGTCCTACTAGCACACCTATGAGCTAGCCCTATGATCAACAGCCCAAATTATCAATCAAATCTAAGCTATTCTCCTGAATTCCTATCACTACTTTTCTATGTCTAGCTATTTCTGTAGACCTTCTGTAAACCGCAGGTTTCACACTTCTTGAGCGCCCAGCACGGCACGTCTACCCTGGTTGAGGTTTCTGGTGAGACTAATCTCTTTTCTCCTTCAATTTATTCTCATGATCCTCATTTCTGTTTTCATGTTAATGCGATTGGTCCATTCCTCAGTTCACTCACCTAATCTCACCTTTCACGCTTTAACCCTACTCTGTCAACCCCGTGAACTGTGCTTCATAACTGTTTATACTTCATAAACAACTCAGTGACTTCATTCTATAAATGTTTACACTTCGCTCACATTTCACGTGCGTTTTATTCTGCTCTCCGTTCTCTTAACTGTAAAGGGCGCTAATAATATTGTTATCTCCCTTAGTGGTTTATGCTCAATTGCTATGTTCTCTTACTTCCAGTTTATTAAAACCGATCGTTATGCTAATTTTATAAACTAGAACTATGTAAACCTAGGAAATTTCAAAGTCTAAAATAGTTCTCTCCCTTACCATCTAAGCCCATGTGTGCTGGCTTTTGTCTCCCATCTATAGGACAAATAGTCCAATTTAATAAATTATTTATATTTTACAAACCATTTTCTCATACCCTGTTATTTTAACCACCTTAAATTACTACTCATCTGAACTAAACCCAGCACTAATAATGCCGTGAAAACTCCACGGTGACACTGGCTCCTCTCTAAGTGATTATTACCGATAATCTGTCTGGGGAGACAATATTGTGGGAAAGCATCTAGACAGGAAAGATTTGTTCACAGATTTGTTTGTGAGTTTGCATAAAGATGCATTTGGAAGTACTACTGCCGTATTAGTTGGATGTCACGAGTTGGAATTTTAAAATTTGATATTTTAAAACACGCGTTGGATGTTATGATTAAACACCCCGACCTATATAGTTCTAAAGAGTTTACCATTGGCTTGATTTGAGAGCCGGAATAGACTCTGAATTTCATTGGCAAATTCGTCGGAAGTACAATCTGGGATTTGAACTGAGAAATGGAACTATAATCTAGCGCAATCAGAGTCACAAATCAGACTGCATAGTAACGTCAAATTAGCATCTCCCACGAGCCGGAGAGACATCGGACTAAGAATTACAAAATTATAAGTGTCAGATCGAAGTATTTGGGCAACTTTGAAACTTAAAAGTAAATCCGCATTTTTTAAATACAAAGACTAAAAACTTAAAGGACAAGGACAGAGTATTTGGGCAACTTTGAAACTTAAAAGTAAACCGCCTATTTTTAAATACAAAGCCGGAGACCTAAGGAATCAGGTCACCCGTCACAAGCGGAATACTAAAATTTCGCAGATTAAGTGATTCGAAAGCATCCACCTGTTGTGTCCATTCTAACTGTGAAGGAGATTGTGTTCCCAAAAGTTACTTTGGGATAAGTGTAAACATTTATTTTACCTTGTGAATGTGACATGTTTTTCTTAATAAGTGGTTAATTATGAGACTGACAACCTCAACATATGAAAATAGTTTATTCATAAAACACTACAGTAAGCGCTGGTGACTGCTTCTTGCTAGTCGTACAGAAAACCGACAGCAAAGGTGTGCCCCTGACTATCTATGAACGTTCTTCGGCTCATTACATCAAAGAATCGAAAGAAGTGATATAAATTTACCCTTTATAATTTAATTCATACCAATCATTGCAATCACGCTGTCCCATCCCCACCCCATTCCTGATAAACACTCCCCTAATCCTATAAATGTAGATATCTCACAAATTCTACTACCAAGATTAACCACAATATTTCGTTATACACCTCGGCTAACATAGGTGTTTGTATTCGAGCCACTCTCCAGTTACTTACCCGCACACATTGTACTAAGCCGATTCAATTTGTTAGTTTTAATTAATCACCCGATACCATTCTCGAATATACTAAGAACATATTACCTCACCATCCCCTATTACAGATACTACCGACCCTATAATTTTTTTAAGCAGAGATTCAACCCTACACTGCTTCCGATATACGCCGAGTTTTGATTATACTACCCCCCCTCCCACCTGACTAATAATACGAAACCACATCATCATTGTACTCAATACCCAAACCCACCCCCAAATATACCTCCCCTCTCCCCAAACCACCATCCCACCTCCCCCCCCATACAACCAACACAACCCAAAACCAACCTAAACAACAAAACACCCTTCAACAACCAACCAAACAACAAACAACACCCTCAACCCAACACCAACCAAAACATAGACACACCCACCCTAAACCGTCCACCCCCATACACACACCCCACCCACTTGCGCATTTAATGTTGTGTACACCAAAAACAAACTCTGTCGACGACAGACCATTCCCAGAAAAAATCCACCCCTCACCGCCAACTACAACCCATCACCCTCCATAAATCACCCACACCAGCCCCCCACGTGTTGCCCACCCGATCAAACAACACCCCAAGCCACTACAATTAAACCACCTTTCCGCCTTCTTACAAATATCACACGCGACGCAACCAATCTCCCCTCACCTAATCACAAACAACACTCATAAATCTGCTGAAACCACCAATAAAATATACCCATCCCCACTCCTTACAAACTTCAAACTTCTCTCTATTAATCATGCCTTTTCCTTACCCCTTCTATAACATGAGCACACCCCTCCCAATAAAACGGGATTTATTTTGTAATGTAAATCCTCCTCGGGTCCCACCCCCAGGGGCCACAAAAACAACTAGTCTGCATACCGGGAGGCGGGTCGCACCTACTCTGCCAACCGGCCGCGCGGCGAAGGGTGGCGCGTCGGACAAAAGGACACAAAGCACCAACCTCACAATCCCCCCAGCACCCATCCCTCCATCTCCACCCCCCCTCCCTCCAATCACTCCAACTGGTTACTTTAAAAAACGATACTTATCAAAACTCATACCATATAAATCAACATTTAGATAACCATACAAATGCTATCTCCTACTCGTCCAAGATAATCAATAATCCATCTATCTGAACATCTATCATCCAATACTTACTCCTCTTTACTACCCCCCTATTAGCCACACGTTGAAAAATGCTATTTCCAGTAACCAAAAACAATAATTACCAATGTATTACTAATATTAAATAGGCCTGGCCAGTACTATGATTCTTCGCAGACTATAAAATGTAATAAACATACGTTGTACATCCCCTAGCTAAACTCTCATTTCAAACACAGCAAATACAATAATCGAAACATCATTACTCATTATGAATCATTACCCAGTAACTATATTTACTCATGAATTTTTCTTAACTATTATTACTAACATCCTTCTAGACCTATACCTAAAACTACATTTACGAAAATCATTCACCATATTCACCAAACTAAAAATAAATACAGTTAATCTCACTCACCCCCCATACCCACCACATACCAGCAAACCCCCCCCACCCAGACACTCTCCACCCAGCACTACAAAACCTCCAACAAAACCAACAATCAAACTTACCAACCCTAATATACCGTTTCTTACCCCCAAATTACCCACCACCAACATTCCAATTACCATCAAATTACAAATGTATCTCACCTTTCCGATCAATCATCATTCTGCATCATTCGACATCACTCAAATCCCTATAGACTCATGTTAACTCCATATTCATGTAACAGATAACCGCACATTAATAGTCACTCATCAGTTATCCAAATTGCTACGAACACAAAAAATTTCCACATATCCTTTACATCACAATCTATATCTCATAGGGAAGTCATGATATACTCACCCATATTACCCTCTTATGACTCGCCAATAACCTATCTACATCTCATGATTATTATCTACGATTAACTTACGTTAAAGTCATACTGCGTCCCAACCTAGCTTTGACATAACCAACAAATCTACTACAACCTATTTCTCGTACTTCAGTTACCACAAAAACTACATGAACGACCCATCAAAGTCCAATCTATAAAATCTTAAATGTCCGAAATTATCCTAGTAACAAACTAAACTTACAACAATCTTCAACTTCAAAGCTCATAACAATCAAACAAACACGGTCTTTGAAATTATCATATCGGAACTCCTAACATCTCTCACACATTAACCTAACCAATTAAAAATCTTCGACATATAAAGGTCCTACCCCTACTCCTAGATCTACTCAACCATTCAACCCGTAAAAGATCCAATCAAACTATAACTCTCCAAATCCTCCATCATTATACCAACATCAAACTTACACTCCGCTGACGGCTTACAAAAACTAAAATAAAACCGACTTAAAATCCCATCACAACTTCACTCTATCTACATTAATAAAAAAATACATCATTGTTAATACAACTTTCTACACCAACCTCCAATTCCACCACGATAACTAGCATAGTTTCCTCAAATCGCTTCTCAAACTTTCCATACCAACAAATAACCCCTTTATAAAAGTTAAAAACAATACAAAAACAGACCCTAACTAATTCCTCCTAAAGCTCAAACAACGGGTCAGAGACCCCAATGATTATTACACCTTGTCCATTACTATGTAAGTACTGACCCCTCAATGATCTTCCCACTTATATCCTATGTCCCGAAGAGGTAACACAACCTTCACAACGCTCTACTCCCCATATCCTCCCTTCACTGTTCGCCCATAACATAACGAAATCCCATGTAATCGCTCTATATGAGTATCTTAGTTCTTCGCAATCCTACCGTGTTTGTTAGATTATACAGTGTTGTAGTGTGAATGCGTACCCTTTTAGAATTCACCTTTTGTAATCTACTAGTCCGGCTTGTACCTGTGCTTAGGATTAACCTACAATTCTTTTCAAAGACCTCCTATTGCGCTTATTGTCCTACAGTTACCTTTAAAATCTGGATTTCATCTCTTACTCGCTATTTAAAAATATTTAATCGATGTCTTACTATGTCATGGGTAGGATCTTTCTCACCTCCGGTATGTCTGTGGGTGTCAATAAAGGGAGTTATGCCGGTTAGGGAATGGGTTACTTTCTTTGCTAATCCTATATTGAAGCACGTAAACTTTATAACGTACTATCCCACCAACTCAACACTAATTACTTAGACCAATCTCCACACGATTTAACCCTACAATATCTATTACTGACACTATTGTAAAAACAGACTATAATGAACTCTAAACTAACGATTATCTACGAGTTTATAGACAAAACTCATAAATAAATGCAATGTCAACCACCTTGATCTATTTTATACTCAGTAAGTCACCCACACCGGCTATACTTCCTAAGAAACATATCTCTGCTCCCCAAGCCTTCAGGACAATCTTACTTACAATTCAAACGAGTCCTTCGGCGTTAAACATGTAACCTTGGCCCTATCTAATACTTACGTTCCAATAACTCAATATCACTAATCATATTAAATAACTCTTCCGTTTTGAAATTCGCTTCTGTCATTTTCCTGACTTATCGAGTCATGATACCTAACACCCAAGTCTGTCATGATCATCTAACCTCATACCCCCTTACTCAGTTTACAAAATCTCGAGAATGTTTCTGATCCATCCACACAACCCAGTTGTCAATATCGGGGTCCAGTCACACTTGCCTTAGAGTCCCTCGAATGCATCACGTATGAATCCTATACTGTTTCAGTCAGTAAACGACCTGCCTTAGCTATACCAATTCATCTCACTCCGTAGATATAACCCAGCTTCACTTCGTAGTTCGCTAATAAAAATATGCTCACAAGGATGCAACTTGTGGACGACGATCAGTCTCTCAGTTTGATCTACGGTCCTTAGCTAGAATTTCAGCACATCAATCTATGTCTGCAACTTGTAGTACCCGCCTTTAAATCTGTCATATCAATTCATACCCCTGCTAAACACGCTCGTAGAGTCTGAGCTTCACATACTCTATATCACGTATTAACCCCTCCGCATAATCAATGTGATCCTTATGATACTCAGCAGTGTTACTATCTTAACTCTAATCACTTCTAAATTATTAGTTGTCTGACAATCATAAATTCCATAGTTCGTATGATTACTAGAATCGTCTACAAGTTGCTACCAAATCAGCCCCAACATACGAGGTGTAGTCATACTACATCATGGACTACTCAAGCCCTCATAAGACCACTCCGCACTATTACAAGTGTCATGATATACAGATTGGATCATTACTTATATCTACATATCTAACACTTAACGGGATATATACTAATCATCATCACTCTACTCTCTCCCCATAAACTATCAAACATAATGCTCCACCTCATAATTACTACATTATATCCATAATTTGGTAACCATTCTAATATACGTTAACTTAAATTTGATCTCGTACTTCACATGTGAGAGTATTTTAGTACGAATACTCATTCCAGATCCTTGCATTACAGTGATAGACGACATACAAAACTCACCCTCTAAGGGACGGGTAATCTCAGTGTCCCGAATTCCTAACTACGGGACTGTATCAACGTATCTAAGAATTCAGCAAACATATCTGCTCCATTACCTAATCAGTAACTTGATCTAGGGCCGTATTCCAAGTGTCTTACAGTCTCTGTACAGACTGAAAAATCACGACTCACATTCCCACTTCAACACTATCCGTGCAACATTCGGTCGAGTTGTACTTCTACGTTAGTCACTTATTTTCTGTCATTGTACCTCGGGGCCTAGTTACTCGAAAGTATCACGCATCCCACAATCAACTGGGGTTTCTCACGGTTTTATAATGCCAATGATTATGTATTATATTCTAGAACGCTGCCTAAAATTATAACCTATTCATCATTTACACGCTTACCTATTCTCATTCTCCCCTCTCCTCTTCCGTCCTCCCTAAGATCATGTATTGAAAAGTTTGTATCACGTTCTAGGTAATCGATACTGAACGGAGTCTCCAACTATTTATTCAAAAAACTGCTAGCACAGTAAATGAGTCCCTCCAATTTAATTATTTCATTTTTATAATAATAGGCTCCTCTGTCACTGTGCTGCCGGTACTCTATTCTTGCAATGATGCCACTCCCAAGTTGCATCCATACCATGCTATAAATGAACAGATATCTGTTTGTCATATTGAGGTGAATCTCATGTAACCCCCAATCGATATACTATGTCCATAACCGTACAATATAGTACTACAATAGACCAAGTTAATTATAGCGGAAAAGTGACCACATCGTCAGTTATTACTCTTACTTAACTATTATACAACCAACTATTAACTTTAAAATAAATAGTTAACCCCATAGAATATGAATAATGGCAATACTGACGTCTAAAAAAGAAAACAGTGCAAAAAAACCAAACACAACCAAGTGCTTCATTCACTCTCTACCTGAGTCGTGGTACACCAAAACCCCTCCAACCCCCCAGCTCACCTCCGAAAACCCCAGATACCTACAATATACCTTTCCACTAACCACCTATAAACCTCCTGTCCCTCACCCCACTCACACCCCACCACTCAGTCCCCCCACATTATCTCCCATGCCCCCGCTCACCCAACACGCCGCCGTTTACCCCCTTCCACCCTCTACCCCACTCATTCACTGACCCCCCGCTCGTCTGTGCAGTCCACCACACCCTTCCCCCCACACTCTGGTACTCCCACATCGTATCTCGACCGCACTTCCTCCCCCACCCCCACAACGATCAATGCACCTCATTTCCATCTCACCCACTCCCTTACTTCATCTCTCAAGACCCCCCCCCTCAACTCCCCCTCCCAAGACCCCCACCCTCACACCAACTCCCTACCCAAACCATCACCCCCACCCACCACAATACCACTCACTCGATCCCACCCCTTCCTCTACGCCCCCCACCCCCACTACTCCTACCCTCTCCACCCACCTAAACCAATCTATCCACGTCACCGTCACACACTATCCACAAAACAACTGCGACGCCACCCACACACACCTTCCCCCCCACTCCGCCCCCCTACTTTCTCCCGTCCAACTCTTGCCCCCACCCCCCCCCCACTATTCCCACAAACCCACCAAACACAGCACACAACATGCACAACATGCGTGCAATCCCATGATCCAAACAGAGCCTCTATGCCCCCCCAATGAACCACCCCCCCACAATCCCTAGTGTTAACCACCTGCAAACACTCTAAACATACTACTTACAAACACATACATGCTACTACAATATGTCTGAGTACCATAATACCTCCCAGTGCAGCTTCCACAAAATAACAACGCTCAGTCACGAGAATACCCTTCTGTGCTACACTTAAATAAAAACTAATCCCTATAAACCAACAAAATCTCATACTCATATCAACAAGTATAACTACAAAATCCTATCTCTAACATTTTCTATAAATCATTCAAACTAACTTTAAAAACACCATCTAAACATTTCTAATAAGCATCTACTCCTACAAACTACAAACTCATCAAACATTCAAAAACTACAAACCAACAAACAAACAAAAACAAACCCAAACAAAAAAATAATACTACAATATAACTTACAAAATCCTCCCACAATAAATGTATAAATAATTAAATTGATTCGGAACTCAACGAAAAACAGTCGTGCATACGCGAATTCTGTACTTCACTCTAAACACTTCCTGTAGCTCTACTTATCTTCTATCTCGTAACAGTCATCCTAGCTAATAAGCTACCTCTGTTCCGATTCCCCGGGTAACTCTTCCTATGAATGCAAAAAGTTCAAAAACCCCCATACATACGCAGTGGAAAGTGTACACAGGAGAGTACATACACATATGTAAGCTGTGTGAACTGTGCCTCGGGGGGGGGGGGGGGGGGGGGGGGGGGGTCCTCTAATTTCAATTCCTGTCTATTAAAAAATCTTGTGTCCCACATATGATTAATCAGCGCACATATCCAGTCTGCCTAGCATGCCAAAAACATCACGTCATAGCTTCTAAATCGCACAAACCGTCTCGCATCCCCTGTCCACATCTGACAGGCAATGCACCAAACTAATCACCTCAACTCTCTACATCCCGGGATCCATCATTAGAAATAGCTGAGTACCCCAGCCATAAAAACTTCCAAATACGCGTTTCTCAAAAATATCTGTTCGCAAGAAGGACCATTGAAACCGATAAAATTCATTAGTAGTAAAACAAATAAAATGTCCCAACCCATGTGCCTCCTCTCAAATAAAAAATCTGTGACTGGTAAAATGGAAAAAGTCCGGCAAAAGAATCCTCATATAACAGAGACATTTCGCTGTATGACCGATGCCCCTATCGTGCCAGGCTTATTGCCCCCATTGTTTCGGCACAAACCGAACTTAAGACCCATAGATCTTGGGCAATAATACAACTCCTAATTTCCCCATCCACCTCTTTACAGCTCGGAGAACGCCCGACACACCGCGGGCCATATAGACATCGAGCAACATCCTCTATGTGCTAAAAGATACACAAAAACGGCAAAAAACTCCCCGCGGATTGCCTGTAGAGGATCCCATCACTCTAAGTCATGAAACCAACTACGTACGTTCACTCACCCCCACCAAAAAGGGCGCCATTATACCAAGCTCTGATCCCGCCATCACCACTCCTATGCACAGTCGACTGAATACATCTAATGCTCTCATTTATATTTTAGTGCGCGTATATACGTAGCACTTGTAATATGTGTACTGTGACCCACTCCTCGTCTGCGCAGAGCACGCTCCAGCTAACCACCATACTTGACCTCCACCAGAGCATCGTTTGCCAAATAAAATATCAGATCGATGATCAATCGTATCGGAACTCAAACTATGGCGACCCTGAAACTTATGTTGACACTCACAAAACAATATAGAACGTAAGCTCAAAAAGTCTTTCATCACTCCTCATGACAAGAACAAAAAAATAACATTGCTAATCGATGTAAAAAAAAAAAAAATGCACGCAAAACATAAAACTCGAAGTCAGTATGGCAACACTCGAGACACCGGAAATATTGGAAAATCAAAAAATACAAAAAAAACTGAAAATACCCGTGAATAAATACAAACGTGTCTAAAAACCTGATAACACATAAAAAAAAAAAACAACAAAAAACAAAAACAGGCAAACGAAGGCTAACAAAAATGAAACAAGACTGGAAAACAATCAAAATAAAAAACAAAAAAGAAAAGAAAATAACAAAAACAAAAAAAAAAATGAACACAAAAAGAAAAAATAAACTGCCAAACGTAAATACACAGACCCCCACCAACCAAAACAAAATGCCAGTGGTTACTCTGGCACCCGTGATATGTCAAAAAAAACAAACCTGGTATAATTAATTAATAATACTCTTATTAAATTTAATCTTCCGTCTCAGCCAATAGCGACATTACCCGCAAGACACAGTTGAAATAAGAAAAACACCCTTTTTCAAAATGGACCCACGACATAAATCTCATCACCGACAGCATGTCAAAATGCTCTGTATTTTGACGTACTCTCAAAGAAAATATCTAACCACATAAAATCGCGTGAAATATCAGTAGTCATAGTGGTCAAACAAATGTAACTATCTATACTATACAGAAAGAAAACAACGGAAATATAACATGGACCATCAACTCTAAGAATCATAAATTGCGCTGCAAAATAGTCACACTGCAGATGGAGTGATCTCCAACCCATAGTGACACTAGAGTCAACCTTTGTACTACCTGGAAACTCAATCACTGTTAGGAGCATAGAAAGCTCATAGATTTATTACCACTTATATATATACTTACAAACGCTAAGTAGATTCGATCTGTTAAAATGAATCGAGATAGGTAATTGAGAATACACATGACATGTGTGTAGACAAAGGAACTGAAAACTTTTACGCTAACTACTCCTAAGACGGAAGTAAACACGTCTAAGCAAACATGACTACAAGATAACTACACGTACCGTACTAAATTGGTAGCAGCTCTTTTAGTGGTAGAACTCTAATGGGGGGCTGTCCTGGGCTGCATACACTAAGTACTCTAGAATCCATGTATCTGGAGAGATGGCAGAGTGACAAGCAGTATGACTCCTTTTAGTCCGCCCCTAAAACACCCCCCCACACCCGACGACTGCACCATCCCCTGATGCCATCAGATTCCTTATCCCATCGAAAGCCAAGATTCTAAGATAAAAAAAATAAAAAATAAAAAAAATAAAACTCAGTGTGGGAAAAAAAAAGTAAACTGCAAGAAAAAATCTATTCGATCTTCGACTTGCATACTGACACTCATGTCTAACACATATAGTTAGTAAATCTACAAATGCTTAGAGTATATACCGTACACGCATTATTTTCTACGCCAGTGACTTCTCGCGACCAACGTGCAGCCTACATCAAAGCTGAACTGGTAGACAATATCTTTTTTTTGTTTTGTTTTTAGTATACTTAATTTATTGTTTTACTTTTTTTTTTCTTGCTAATTGATTTTTGCCTTTTTTTTTTTTTATAAAAATTCTTATATTACCCCTTGTTTAGAGATTTTTTTTTATCTATTCTGCCCTTTCAAGATTTACTATGAACTACAATTTCCCTGGTTTACTTAGTGTCATCTTAGTTTCCTTATGTTTAGTCTACTGACAAAAATTGAATAATCTCTCTCTAGAGTAGCCCAAATCGTATTTAAGAATTTTTTTTTGTTTTCTATCCACTGTTCTGGCTTTTTTTTACTTATTTTTTTTTTTGTTCTTTTTTTATTGTATTCACGTTTTTTAGTGTGCTGTTGCTTTTTTTTTGGTTTTTTTTTTAGTTTTTTTTTTTTTTTTTTTTTTATGTGTTGTCTTATCTCTTTGCTTTTTTTTTTTTCTACGTTAAGAACAACACACACTAACGTTCCTAGCTCTTACCGCTGTGTCTTTTTATTTTTTATTTTTTGTGTCTTTTTTTATTTTTTTTTTTTTTTTTTTTTTTTTTTTTTTTTTTTTTTCTTTTTTTTTTTTTTTAAATTTTTTATTTTTTTTTTTTCTTTTTTTGTTTTTTGTTTTTTGTTTTTTTTTTCTTTGTTTTTTTGTGTTCGTTTCTTTTTTTTTTTTTTTTTTTTTTTTTTTTTTAATTTATTTTCTTTCTTTTTCTATTTATTTCTTTTATTTTTTATATTCTTTCTCTTCTTTGTTTTTTTTTTTTTTTATATTTTTTATATTTTATTATTTTTTTATTTTTTTTTTGCTTTTTTTTATTTTTTTTTTTTCTTTTTAAATTTTTATGTTTATTTTTTTTATTTTTTTATTATTGTTGTCTTTTTTATTTTTTTTTTTTGTTTTTTTATTTATTTTTTTTTTATAATCTATTTTATTAAATATTTTTATATATACACTCTAATTAGTTAAAATTTTAATATAATATTATTAAATCATATAAATATATTTGGAAACCTCTTTCCTTTATAATAATTATTTTTATCTTTTTATTTTATCTATATTATATACAAGTATTTTTACTTAGCTTTCGCATGTGTATTATTCAACGTTAAAACCTTATCTTCTTTAAAATCGCTCTGTACTAGTCACCCCGTTTCGACAACGAGCATTCGAGGATGTAACATCACACAGAAACGCATACGAACCGGTCCCCCACACGGAACCAAACGGCAATGCTTAACGACGTCACAAAGATTCTGCATATCACAACGAACAGAAAGAAAAGAAAAGGATAAATCCACAGATAATTAGTTAGGGGCGCACCAGAGAGAACCCTGCGACACGCGGGCGATGATTTCAGAAAACCCCGGGAACCGATGACATCCTCTTGTGACTACGACCTGTCCGTCGTTCCAATGGTACACCTTGTTCGGTTAAGGTTCCTCAGTACAAAGCTACGTGACATGGCAACTTGCTTAGACTATCGGTTGCTTTGCACCCTTTTTGACGCTTGGCAATGCTAGACGAACGGCCTGATTAATGCCTAGTGTCAGTGTATATCCACTCAAATTGTCGTTCCATCCTCTGTTATATTTTTAATCTATTGTTTATTTTTGTCAGCTACAAGGCTTTTTGCTAACTTTTCTTTTTTTGCATCTTTCTAATTATTAGCTTCTTCTTTCATCTATTGGTCGTCACCACATTAGCTGCTGAAGCGTTTAGCCTCTAGATCCGCATGTAGACTTTTTGCTCTGATGTCTATCTCTTGATGTCTGTCCGCGCTATAGCTCCGTGTCACTTTCTAGTCTCATATCTGCGATCCTCAGTCTGATACCATCGCTGTCTCCTCTACCATTCCCATTCTCAACGAGACAATATCAACCTACATTGTCCCTCAATTCGTAGACCTATGATGTCACAGCTCTCCATGATCTATCTCGCCTGAAATTCTCCTCAATATCCTTAATAAAACACTACAATCCTAAATCAACCTAATAAAACCATCCAGAGTTACTATAGTACTCCACTTATCATCTTCGCCCATATACTCTGTCCAATGTGTGCAATATTATTCTTAGAGAACATACCTCTGTAAATGTTGTATTACTCTCCTAGTCTCTTTCCTGTTCTACTTCTACATGTATAGAATCCACCTGCTCTATTTTTCTGTCTCCCATCTATCCCACCATACCCCAACCAACCACTCGCCCCCACTATCTCTATACCCCAAACACACCAAAAAAACATCCCACCCCAACCACTCCAAAAAGTCCCCTCAATCTCTCCTCATACCCTAAAACATCTATTAAAAATTAAAACCCATAACCAAAACCCCCAATCCACCCCCCACACCCCTCCCCCCTTTACCTACACATTCAACCAAACTTATCACCACATCCCTCAAACCACCTTAGCATCATCCCCCCCCCAACTCACTCTCTTCACTTCCCATACACCCCTCTCACCTCCCCCCCACATATCTCATCAATATATCAACCAAAATCCATTTTGCTCTCTCTCCATATTATTATACACTCAAAAACAATAAAACTCCAAGCACTAATAACAACTCGCACTCTGTCTAATTCACACACACTACATCGCTTACCATACATCATCTGTGTCACTATATCTCCAAACCTGACATATCATAGTATGACCACATGCAAATGTACAAAGGTATCCTACTTATGTGACCAGACCGCATACCACCACCCACTCCACAGAGTGAGACACACCTCTGCATATGATCAAAGATAATGACCTACAGAGCTCTCTATGTGCCATGCAAACATCTTGTGTGTGTGTGTACTACTGTGTATGTGTGTACCCTCTAAGATACTCTGTACTCGAATCTCTCCAAAAATACATCGTTCGATTACGTCTGTGATACTATTCTACTAATCTGTTGACACCTCAACGAAGCTCTACAAATCCAGTCTTCTATCACTTGATTGAGTCCATGAGTGAAGACCACTCTTTTAAAAACTATGTATCTTATGTTAACTCTTTCAACCATGTCCAATTACACATTACACTCATAGAGTACACTTATATGTAAGATATAACTATCATATGATCAAACCCAGTTCTTTACATATAAGTACATTGCCATCTCCACACCATTCATCCGTAACGCTATAATCACACGCTCACTCCACCTTTCATACTGCCTGACCTCTCACACTCCTCAATCGCATCTTATCAAAAATCAAAGTCCTCTATGTGATCTTACCCTAACAATCTCTACGACCAAACAATCTACCACCAACCATCCACACACCAAGACCAGTACCCCACGACCCGTACACTTTTGTAAAACTGTATCTAACTTCATATGCCAAAAGCTAACTACAACCTCCCACCCCCTATCGTGAAACATAATCTCCGTTTGTACTTCCAAGTGCACATATTAAAACATAGTGCTATATAGCTAGCACTTTCTCAGCTCCTATATATTGACTCCGCGCACATCGATACCTCGTAACGTGCCCTGATAGACTCTAGCTAAACCCGTTAACAGAACCACAATCATAATTCATATTTATCTCTCCTCTGTCATCGTGTCTGCCCTTTAACCAATCTTAGACACCAACTCTACCTTATTACTATCAACATAACAACTGTGACACTGTGAACCCTAGTACCTGAATCATGACACTTTCCAATAATTGTCTATAGAGTCAATAACCTCTTCTAGATCACCGCGTCCAACTATATTTCAAAAGAATACAAGAACAATCTAATCTAATCATGCTGGACCACACAAACACTCTAACCCTGCCCTTACGCCCAAACATTGATACATATCAACTAACACAAACTCAGATCTACATAAATATTACAGTGTCTCGTACTACTGTACCAAATACATGTAAACAAAACGCTCAGAATACACTACCACTATGCTAACAAGCGCTTACATCAATAGCATTCTATACATATAATCTTCTCGTCCTCGTCCCTAACATACACCTTCGTTGTAAACCCCCCCCCCCACAATCCAACCCATAAAGAATCAATCATATAGCTGCATACCCTGAAACACGACCATCAACAGAGACACACACTAGCTGATATCAACCCAACACCACGCGTTACGACTATCACAACGATACATACTCCTACACCTACAAAGCAATTTATACACCCCACCACTACTCCCTGTCTCAACCTCCACCATCTCTACAATAAAACAAACGAACATATCCACCAATAATATATCATATTAATCCCACCCCATCTAAAGAGAGACCCATATCAGAGTAAGACATTAACCCACTCATATCTGAGTCACTCTCTATCACTGCACCGTCCCATCACAACTATAATCATGATAGTAGAACTAAAGACCGCGAGCCTCCCTCTCGCTAACGTTGTCACTTTCAATACATGTGTGTGTGATCCCAATGAATATAGACGTCACTTTACATCCGTACCCTCATGACAGTGACACCTCTCCTCCGAAATACCGCAACCTTCAGAGTCAGTATGTGTGTGTATAATACTCAACGAAAGAAACATTACAAGTCTTGTGTGCCTACTCACTAAAAGATATCAGTAGAATAGTGACATCTTAGATTATTTGTTGTGTTAAGATGTCATAACTCCTAATGCTGAGTATTGTAAATTGCGTCAAATAGATGTCCTAGAGATAAGAAGTAGTTCTTAACTTAAGATCCAATGTAAATAACCCCTGATGATGCCTCACGCAGACAATTAGCCTCGCAAATCTCTAGTGCTATGTGAGTAATCCTGATATAGATATAGCTCTATTGCATCCGCTACACACCGCTCCTGTCTGATATGTAGTGTTGTGCGTTAGAAGTAGAATTATGTGATAGAACCGCAGACGCGGTGATCAGTCTGCATAAATGTCTTATATGTATAGAGTGGTAAGTTTATTTGTCATCTCTGAATGAAGAATGTGTATAGAATGTGAGTAGCGTAAATTGCTAGTGAATTGTTGTGTCTCACTCTCTCTCATCGAGCTGCTACTTTAGATGGTGAGCTGAGCGTCCTCATTGTGTTTTTGTGAGACAACAACATGCTGAGTGTCATTGGTGTGTGTGCTATGTTGGCGAGATATACTAGTTAGAGCTTGTGTGTTTGGTGTCATGGACTGTGCGTGTTTTCTCGCTGATTGCTGCGTCTCAGTAGCGAAATAAATGATGTTGTGAATGACGCCGGTGAGGGGGTGTTCTATATAGTTCTGTGACGTGTCATTCTCTCACTGTGTGTTGAAATATCGCTGATCAGGAGGTTTTTTGCGTAGTCGGCGATAGTTGATTGTGGTGAAGAGAGTAGGACTCTCTCTAAGAGAAGTGGCAACGTGGACGACCGCCTCTGTGTGTGTGAGAGACTACAAAGATTAGGAGTCTGTTGACTTTGATTCAATGTTGTGTTTCGTAATAGGTATCAGGCACTACGAGGGTGTATATATGTTGATGAGACCTATGTTTGGTCTCAGTATATCGACTGCGAGCTTAAGTAGACAGTGAGTATGAGATGTCTCTCATGCACTCGTATATCAGAGAGCGTATGGAGTGAGAATGCCTCCTACAGTGTTCAATCGCTTGACGGTGGTTGATAGATACACGATCGAGAGATGGATCTATTGTCTCGTGTCTCTATAGACGAGAGTGGTGCGGAGTCTCTCTTTCTCGCTTTGCTTCTCTATGATGCCACTTATGAGGGAAAGTCGCTGTGACAAGACGCGATGGATAGATGTGGCTCTTCTGAATCGATCTTAGAGGACGGTCTTGTTCGCTGCTGGTGGTTCACTGACCTTGTCTGAAAACTGCTGCTCTGAGTTGATAGTGATACTCTCAGGTCTCAGCTGCAGTTGTTGTAGATGTGAATAGTGATCATTACGATCTGAGTGAGTAAGGTGGAGGGCTCAAATGTAGGGCATGCAGAGTAGCATTGACTCTGCCGCGCGGCACTCTGTGGTCTGCTTCACATAGAGACAATAGGGCAGAGCTAAAATGCACTGTGTGCCTGTCTGGTTCGACTGGGCTGTCTCTGTAGGACTGTCGTCCACGTCCTACATCAGAGGCACCATCGTTTTTCCGCTACCTCTCCTGTCCTTTCCACATGGCCGCGTCCAGTAGGTGAGATCCTCTCTTGTCTGTGTAGAATAAAACAGGTAAGATAAAGCCTAAGAGTTACGTCTGGGGCTCAGTGTGACAACCTCGACAAGTGAGTCGCTGAATGCCTGGGTTTCTCTCTGAGTTGTAGTATTTCTATCATAGGGTGGAGAATCCCTAGGAAGGCTGTTGCATCGGTTTCAAGATTCAGGGATGATGAATAATTAGTGTCACATACAAGAGAGGTTCATATCCTAATTTTTAATATCACATTAAAATATTAATAATCGACTATTCTGACTGGATGCGATATATTAGGAGATCTCATTCCTGCAGATCTGCATAATCTGTACATAAACAATTTAATCGATTATATTCAAAACTTCAATCTAATAATCTAAATTCCTTAAAAACATACCCAGACCCCCATGACACTTACACAGCAATCGTTAGACTTGGCTCATAAAACAATTATCGGAAATCATCATCCACAAGTACGCTCCTCGATTTCCACTTATTCTCTTAAACTTGTGAATAGAAAAACCAAACAATATCTTTCCAATCGAAACATCCATACCCACCTAAGCCCTCATATATAAAACTGCTATTCCCACAACAAATCTAAAACGTATGGCACACAACTATCTCAAAACCTGAATACTCAGGTTCATTCATAAACATAGACCAATTATAGAAGACATGGTAAAATATCCACCATGCTGTGAAATAGAAGACTCTACAAAATCCAACAACCACTAAAAAATAAATTTAATGTACATTCTCATATATGAGTCAAACTCCCACTTACACCACATTCATCCCCTATATCACAACCCTTAGAACATAGACATACAGACCCATCCACAAAATGAAAAAACATCAATCACGCAATACCTGTACTATCTACATCCCCTCACCTTATCCTTGTAAGAGTGATACTAGGCGCCTAGCCATTAATCCAAACATGTTTCATTGCGGGTGTAAATCATTCACTCAAGTGGTGTAGGCTCCTCATCGCATATCACTACAATGTTTCAACATCTTATATTCCCCTAACAAAAATCTCCCCCTACCCCTGTGATACTTGGCGGCTACACATCAAACTCACATCACCCTCGTGTTTCATTCTGCACACACCTTAAAACACTTACTATCTATATGTCTAGAGATGTAAATGTCTACACTATAATACCCTTCCAGGGATATCTACACCAATATTACTCAGCGTTTATCTTGTCTAAAATAACTTCAAAACTCTACTCAAAACTTCCCATCTCTTTCACATCACATTAGAAGCTGTGTATCAGTGTACAAATGGGTCAATCTATAACATCATTCCACACGTGCCGATTTGTAAAATCACATTGACAATAATCCTCATCAGTACTGTGCCGAGACTCTACCACGGTATATCAGTAATACCACCCCCCAGAACATTATAAACACCCACATGTGCTCATCTCAAATCATTGAATCAAATGCTATATGGACTCTACAGAAGTGTTAAAAATGACCAGCTACGACCAAATAAAAAAATACTACTAATTAACACATAAAAATCTCCAGGATCAATACACCTGTAACTTCTCATTCCAATCTATTTATAAACCCAATTTCCCCTTTCTTCCTAAAAACCCCTTCTCAACCACTAACACTTCATCAAAATTGTATAAACTCTATGCCCATGGTATGTACAGAATACATAAGATACAGTTATCTCTGATATATACCCCCCCTCCCTATTCCCCACCACCTCACTAGAGTGAAAAAAACCCACCTAAAATACTAGGAGAATTTCTTAACATACACCTTTAGGAAACCTCTCATACCCCACCCTCAACTGTTTGATCTCATCCATCTCGAGAGATGAACTAGTTAACACACTGAAACCTCCTTAGGCGCGGTGAGCATATACCAGGTTGCAAATAGCATGCCCAGGTCAATTATCCACAATATCTATCTACCAACCAACCAAGTGCACATCGCACTTAGGATATAACTAGTGTAATTTATCCGTATATGGCGTTTGATCAGCATGTGTGTGATGATGTACCCCCAACCACCCAATACTCATGCACCCTGTGCTCAACCAACCATGTTGATATCCAGTGCCCCACTAACCTCCACACACTATCCCAAAGGTAAATCACCATCTCACTCGCGACAATGAAAAAACACACAACACCTAGTGCCATTCCCTACCATGGAAAAATCAAAACCACACCCACCAAATAAATACCGTGGCTACAGGCCCCACCCCCCATATATCCTGAATGTACCATAACTGTACACGTAAAACCCCCACTGGTTCCCTCAAACCTGAGGATTACCTTATCAAATGTCATAACTTAAAAACACCCAGTAATCACTACAACCTTACCCAACTCTCTCTACTCATCCTTCAACAATCAATAATCTCGTACCTATTTCTCGTCCGGAAAAACAAAATACCAAAATTCATCTTTCGGTATCTAGTGTCTTTATGATCCTGTCCCACTTACCTCGTCAGATTGATAATCTGATCCTCTCAAAACACTCTGCCCTCAATCCTCCCCAGGATAACATTCCGCTCTGCAAGATTAAACCCCTACATCAAAATCGCGAGCTAAATGGCCTCACGTCCCAAAAAATATCTATCTAATTCTTAGATCGCACAACACTCCTACGATAGGATATCTATTATATAATATCAACCCCCCCCTGTTCGCACCACCCATAGTATCCTTTACTATCTCAGAAGTCTGGACAACCATACCTCCCCAATTGATGCAACGGGCCCTACCCCCCTTCGACCTCCATCACACATCCAAATATACATATCCTTATTAAATTAAAACGGGACCCTACCCCTGGAGACTGGAAGAAGCTGTAAATTCCAACCCACGAATCAATCAAATTCAGGCCAGGTTCCACATGAGACACACTAATCCTTTCTCCCCAGATCGGGGATCTTTGACATGGAATACATCACGTGGTTATTCACACTGCATCTAAGCTTAGTTAGGTAATTCCTTATAACATGGATACCATTCTGGAGATACTCCTCATCTCAAAAAAAACTTAAGAAGTCCCTGCTACAGGCATTTCAGCCTATTTTTATCTCTTCTATCAAATCCCAACAAATTGTAAAACTTGATACAACTATTCGCTGAACTATATACGAACATCCATCTTAGCCTTCCCCAAGGTCACATAAAATTTACATGTAAACTCCCTATTCCTCAGTTCCCATCCAAACTCCATCCACAGCCCTGACTTACCATCCACTCCTTCCCTCACAACACATATCCTCCTCCCACCTAACCCCTAAATCTCGCGACTCCCTCTTTCACCCTGCCCATCCACGTCTTATCCAGCTCCTCAAGTACACCTAATTCCTGCTGCATAAACCTGAGTCGGCTATTACTTCTCGAGTCTTCAAGGCCATAGCACTCCCATTCATTACTAACATTAACCATCCCCCTTCTCCCCACATAGTCCACCTCTCCACAACATATACTTCTTCAAATCCTCCAGTACATCATGTTACATTCGCCCAAAAAACACAAGTTATAATAACTAAAATTTATTTTCCATTCAACATCGACGTTTCAATGGCTCATCGACATATACTACTAATTCTCCATGCGCTAGGATTTTACCTCATCACATCTAAAATGTCAACTGTAACTCCCCCCCTTACCAAATCCATGTAAAATCCAATCTATCCATAAAACGCCATCAAATCCTAATACTCTAATCAACTACACACGTATACTGCCCCTAGATCCGCATATGTCCCAATACAACATTCCCTTTCCAATACTTCCTTCTATTAGTTATTTTACTCACACATCATGATGTCCACAATTGAATCTTTACTCCAACATCACCTATCATAACCCTCCAATTTACATTCATAATTATACGTCCATCCTCTTCTAATCTACATTCCTATTTAGGCTCCTCTTTTCTACTCTCCCACTAAAAAACATTCGCCCCATACGCCAGATGGATAACAAAAAACACCTTTTTTTTTTTTTTACCCATATATACTTATTAAATTAACAACTACCCTACCTCTATACTGTACCCTCATTAAAATTCACTAATCCTTGCCCAAATCGTCACTCAAAATAAATAATCATTTCTCCCCATCTATCTTCCTATCAGATCATTCCCTTGCTTCCCAATATCGAACTTAATTACTCATCCTATATCTCAACTTTAACATCTCAAATATTAACATATACTTAATCTCCCAATCATACATCGAATTATACCTAACACCATCCTCTTACATTATAATAACCATCCACCCTTTCTCTCCTGTGTTGTGGTGCCCCATATTATAACAATCATCTTGACTTTGTAGTCTAACGACGTAAGACCACCCCCGAACTAAGTTTCAAACTATTTCTATCGTCCACCCAAAAACTCTTTCCCTAATCATCATAACATCCCTAACGGCAAGTGTCTACAGAATCTATCTGATTCATCATGCTTCTCTTACTATACTTTAAAACGTCCACTATAACACGATGCAATATCTGAGCTACTGTACCTCGTGATATTTTACCTCACGTCTTAATTATGTGGCTCCCATATGTCATCTTCATACCCTCCTATGACAATCGCTCTACTTCTACCTGTCAGATCAGTCTTGACCAAATGTATGACCCTCTCTAAAAAAAATATCACTAACAAAATCTTTCACTCATTAGATATCCATCCCACATAGTACAGTAACACATTGCCCCCCACCTTAGAATTCATCCATTAATTCGGCACAACAATCCTTAGATCAGACTCTCCCTACTCAACTACCCCTGCGTTAATCGCTAGCATTGCGCATCCCCCTCATTTTCTTACTTTAAAAAAATTCGAACACCTAGTCAACAATCCCCCAGCCCTAGATCCCCCCCCCTACCTAACTCCTTCTGTGCCATCTAAATGATAGACGCATCAAATAGCAAAATGAAATATCTGAACCGTTCTGTCATGCATTCGAGTCTCATAGAGCGCCACAAGCAAGTTCTGTTGAATATATTCCGAACTGAAGGGTTACTTTCACAATTGCCTCCGGTTGGCACAATTGTGGATTTTAAAGCTGCAACCAAGGTGGAGTGGGTTCATTTTCTACATAAGACAACAGGGGGCGGAGATACTTAGGATTCATGACCCAGGTTCCCCCCCCCCCCTTAGAGTGTAAAGGAGAATAATTGGGCCAAAACACTTGTTCGACGAGGGGCCTTTCTGATGATCAGATTACCTCCTATTGTATCGCTCTGTATAGAGTTTCCTATCATACAATTCTACACTGAAGACATCTCACACGCGAATCAAACATATACAGATGAACAATCATTTGTATACAAACGTAATTTATATATGCACACATGTACAAAGTATTACAAGAACACAAAAGAAAAATACTGCCTACTCACACACATTACATACAAATATAAATATATCTACTAACCTCATTCAGTCAACACTGACTACGGGAATGCGCCCCTAGGTGTTAGTCCTTAGATGTATTTTTTTACTTTGTTTTTTTTTTATGTGTGTTTTTTGTGTGTATTATTTTGTCATCTGTTTGCTGAGAGAGATTTTGTATTTTTATCCGAATCTGGAGTTGCGCCGTAGGGATCGCTTTATCCTAACAGGTTGCAGCATTTATGTCCAAAACTGCAGCTGAGGTCGGACGGCTCTTTTTATTGCTTATCTGCCAGTTGTTCGCAAGAAATATCTTTTGAGCTGCGACCATCTTCCATGCCACGAACTTGGTCAAATGCACTTTGAGCTGTCTAAGAATATGCTTTTAAGTCCATCACATGACAATACCTCGCCATTTGTCACTTTGTCCTTCCAAAAAAATACCAGGCATGTGGCACAGGCATCCACAGGATGGAAGGTATGGAGCTTTATTTCTTGCTGAGAGAAGATTGTCTGTGTCTCCCTGTCATATACGAACTTGCTGATGTTGCAGGCATTATATGCAGCAGTGTTTGTCTTCATTATGAGTTTGAAGTTTCCTAACACACGCGTTACGAGACCGTCACAAATTATTGCAGCTTTATGAATGCGGCTGCCAATTTCTATGTCCAAAGAGACAGTATTTAGCTACCTTTATGGGGCGTGCGGATTTTGTGCACTGTTCAAAGGTCGGCATATTTTCTTCCCCTAACTTCCGACAGGTAATTTGAATTTTCGAGTCATTGTTTGCAATTCTTTCTTTAATAATTCGTCATGGCCGAAGTTTAATCTCACAATGCTGAAAGCAACAAGGAAAATTAAACTGGTCACTACAAGAGACTTTTTGTTCGCCTATGACGCTGCAGCAGCAATCAAGCTCAACACAACTTCCAGAGCTTAATGAATCGCTTGTCCCAAACATGCATGGATTTTGGTCTGATATTAAGTCTGAAGAATACAAGCGTGATAGATCATGATCGTGATGTTCTATGAGTTATTACTATCGATAGCTATGAGTTGGCAGTGGTGCATCATTTCACATACCTTGGATCTACCATCCATAGCAAGCACTCTCTGGACACTAACATTGATTCCGGCATTCGTAATGCTGCAATTACCTGTGCCTGCTTTTAAACGCGTGTTTGGCAAAACTCCAAACTTGCAATGATGACCAAATCTGCGGTACAGAAAGTCCGCATCACCAGCACGCTTCTATATGCCGGTAAGACATGTACAACTTATTCTATGCAAGAAAGAAGCGCAATGCCTTCCATCAACGGTTGTCAACACCACATCCTTGATATGTCTTGGAAGAAAATAGTGACAAATGCCGAGGTGATGTCACATACTGTCATTCAAAGCAGGTATGTAATGTTCAGACAGCGTAGCCTACGCCACTTGGTCATATCCGCCGCATGGAAGATGATCGCCTTTACCTTTACCTTTTACTGGTAATGGGCTTATGTACTTTCTATTTTCTTGTTCCTCATTTGTTTGACATCTTTTAATTAGATGTTCATCAGTCATTTTATCAGTGCCTAATTTACACTCATTGGCAGTTCCTCTCTTAAATGATGAAGAGACGATATTCCAATCTGTTTTGGCCTGTGAGGATTATCATTAATAAAACTGTGCCTCTTCAAAAGTTAAGCTTGTATCAGGTTGAGGTAAGTTTCCAAATTGTTTGCCAATCTGTCAGTCTTTTCATTGCCGGGGATGTTCAAATGAGATAGGATCTATTGTATCTCAATCCTTTATGTAATGATCATTTAAATACAAGTCAAGCTGGAGAAACTGGTGCTGGTACTTCAACTCAACACGTTTCGGAATGGCAGAAAAATCACAGGAAAGTCCTAGATCTTCAAAGTAGATAATGCCAATGACGTTTCAACTTGGTATTGGCTATAGAAGAAAGAAAAGCTCAGCACCACTCGTTAAAGAACAACAATAATCACATCCATCTCTTTTAAAAGCCATATCTATATCTGACATTTAACCACATTCCTCTTTTTTTCATTTGTCTCTTACATATGTCAGTAACTCTCCATGTTATCTAACCAAACATATCTCTTTAATGTAACCTCGTGTGCCTGTACAATATAATCAAATATATACATAGTATAACCAAATCTTTTTTTGTCAAATGGGGTCGTCCACTTTGCCACTTTTGAACTTCCCTCCCACTTCGTAACAAAAACTCAGATCGTTCATATGTGACGTCACAAATATATAAACCCCCCTCCCCTTTCCACATTTTTTCCTACTGAAAAGAAAGAATGTAATCGAATGTAAATTAGTTAACTAGTTCAGACAAAATAACAATCCATAAAATGTTTTTAAAATGTCTCTCATTTGGGCAGTATATAATGTATATAATGTCCAGCAAAAAAATATAAATTTAATTGAAAGTAAACGCATCAGTAACTTTAATCCTTATGTTAAAGTTTCATAAAATAATGTTAAAGAAATAGTCTACAGGTTTTAGGGAATCCCTGAATACAAATTATTATATCTATAGCTTATGGTACCTTAGCGCTATCAGTAAATTGTAAATATAATAATCCTGTAATAATTTTCAATGCTCTTTTGAGCAGAGACTGATCTTTCATGCAGATGTAAATAAATATTTCTTCTTTAAATTGGATGAATATTTCCTTGATTAAGGTGTTTACTGTTCTAATTTTGTTGTATTAATTTCTGTAGAGCATGCTTTACTGTCTTCATCAATTTTCCAAGTTATCATAGACCTATTTCTTTCATCTTAAATAAACTAAACAGTATTGCAGTCTGCAGTGACCGGCTCGTAGTGTGAACATTCTCATGTACTCACTTCTTAGTTAGGACAAGATTTAATGTTTCTGTCTAAATTTTGTCTAGTTTTTTTAGCGGTTTCTATTTTGGTTTCACCCTTCATTGTGTAGTGTGTCTAGTTTCTCCTGTTAATTAATTTTCCAGTGAAGATAATTTCGTTAACCCGTTAAGTAAATGGCCTCACGGATGTAAACAGTTTGCTGCATGCACAAAAGAACTAACATAACAACAATTACACTGACAATCAAACTTAAAAGTAATGTTCGACCAACCAGACAAAAGTGGTACATTAATAACTAGCTGACCAAGAAATTGTGTTTTCTTTTAACTGAATTGGGACTACATAATCTAAAACTAAAAGCAAATTAATGTTTCAAGCGTAACAAGCGCAACATAAAACAAGACGATACTAAGTTAAGTGTTTAGATTCGAAAAACATTAGCATTACACTTACGCGTAGGATTACTAGGATACGGCTTCGGCTTCAGGCAATACCCACGCAATATCTTGGACGAATCGAAATCTCGATTTCTGCAGACCAAGCCTCTGCAACATGGACTGCCTTTTCGACAGGAAACACGGAAAGGCCTACACGCCTGTCAAATTAAACAAGTCACTGGTTATTTTATAAAGAATGTGAGATTACGTAGGTTTCCATATAATTTTGTGAATTTTTTGTTTGTTTTATTTTTGCTTTTAGTAAAGTCATTCTAAGATAATGGCAAAATCTATTTGGGAAGATACCGACACGCCGGGCATCGAACTATGCTTTGAGTGACAGTTATCTTGAACATCTTATTGAACACATTTGACTTTCACTATTTCCATGAGTGAATGTGTCAGTGCGTTAGACATATTCTCTCCCAGTTTCCGTGAAAATACGAAAACAGCGGGCAATGTACATGTGTTTTGAACAAAAGCTATCTTGAGCACCCATTATAATTATCTCACATCTTCAAGTACTATCACCTGGTGACGTTGGCGAAACTGTCTCTCAATAACGTATTGTCTAGAATATTTTTGTCAGTTAAGTTGTTGGCGTCTTCCCAAGCCATATGTCAACATGTCTCTGCATAACGTATTGTCTAGAATATTTTTGTCAGTTAAGTTGTTGACAACTCCGCCCATGCCGGTCCCAAGCCCGGATGAAAAAGGAGGAGGGCGGCCTGCATGGAGGCCGTAAGGAGGCAGCCCCTCCACCATGCAAAGGCACAACAGGCCAATCACATGTTTGTCTTAAACTATGATTACGAGAAATACAAGAGAGAAAACCGGACTGATTCTAAAGGCGACGAACTGGAACGGACTACGGACTACGACTTATGGAACTTGGAACACAAGAAGTATAAATGGGAAGGAAGAGGAGCTGGTGGAAGAGATGAGGAAAGCAAAACTAGAAATCCTGGCTATAACGGAAACGAAGAAAAAAGGACAAGGAGTCATGGATCTCGATGGCAACACGTTGCTCTACAGTGGTGTACCCATATCTGAAAGAGCTAAAGGGGGCGTGGGTTGCATTGTGCCCCAAAATCAAAAAGATAGTATCAAGGGATGGAACTTTGTCTCGGAGCGCATTATGGTTGTAAAACTAAAAGAAGGAGAAACCATAGTCAACCTGGTCATAGTGTATGGGCCAAATGAGGATGAGAGAGCAGAGGTCAAGGAGGAATTCTTCGAGCTGCTTCAAAGGACAGTGGATGACTGCCTAGATGAAGTTATCATGCTCGGAGATTTTAATGCCAGAGTTGGAAATGACCATGCTAGATGGGGTGGCGTTATCGGAAGATATGGAGAAGATACTCTCAATGACAATGGAAAGCGACTCCTTAGATTCTGCAGTGAGCAGAATCTGATCATTACAAACACAAAGTTCCCTCATAAGCGCATACATGCATACACTAGATGTGAACCAACCAAGAATGAGAAGTCAGTGATCGACTATGCCATTGTTCGGAGAAGCTCATTCAGATATGTCCGAGATGCAAGAGTCTGGAGGGGGCCAGAGATTGGAAGTGATCACTACCTGCTAACAATCAAACGAACAACTGAAAGAGTTGCTCAGCCTAGGAACTGCCCAACATCACGCAAGAAACCAAGTAAACGAGCAGGAGAAATGAGCATTAGGACCTACAAGCTGAGAGAGCCAGAAATTAAGACCAGATATCAGGGGCTTATTGCTACAGCAGTGAGCAACACAGAAGAACGACCTGATGACTTGGAAACCCTCTGGAATAAATTCAAGGATATCATAAAGACAGCTGCTGCAGAAGCATGCGGTGAAGTCCGACTTGGGAACCAGAGAAAGAGGACACCTTGGTGGACAGAGGAAGTCAAAGAGAAAATAAGAGAGAAGAAAATGGCATGGAAACAATACTTAGGAGCTAAAAACACAACAGGACAAATGGAAAAAATATAGAGAATATGTGATACTCAGAACAGAAGCAAAGAACAAAGTGCTAGCAGCAAAACAGAAGTCCTGGGAAGAATTTGGAGAAAAGCTAGAAAAAGATGCACAAGAAAACCAGAAATTGTTCTATAAGACCCTAAAGAACATGAGGAAGGAAAAACAATGCCCTCTCAAATTTATAAAGGACAAGCAAGGCAAATTGCTTACTGCCCCGAAGGAAGTAATGGAAAGATGGAAAGAATATTTCTCAGAACTCCTGGATGGTGAGCATGGTGAAGCAACAGAAATGATAACCACTAGCACAGAAGAGAAAACCAATGATGGTGAAGATGACATAAAGATGGAAGAACTGAGGGCAGCACTAGAGAAAATCAAGATGGGCAAAGCAGCAGGGCATGATGGTATAACACCAGAAATGGTTAAGTACATGGGAGCATCAGGCGACCTGTTATTCTTAAAGGTCCTACAGGCAGCATGGTGCAACAAGACCATACCAAAGGATTGGGAGATTGCCATCATAACACCAATTTTCAAAAAGGGTGACAATCGACAATGTGGAAACCATAGAGGCATATCCCTTCTCAGTGTCCCTGGTAAAATCTACTCTAGAATCCTAGAGCAGAGACTCCGACGCCTAGCTGAGCCACAATTGGATGAGGTCCAGTGCGGATTCCGAGCAAACCGAAGTACTCAAGACCTAATCTTCACACTCAGACAGTTGAGTGAAAAGGCCCTTGAGTATAAGAGTGAGATCCATCTTTGTTTCATAGATCTGGAAAAGGCGTTTGACAGAGTCCCCTGGAGCAAACTTTGGGACTGTTTGGCAAGGAAGAATATTCCAGCACCTCTGATTCATGCTATACAGAGCTTCTACAAGTCTTGCAGAAATTATGTGAGAACAGCAAACCATAAGTCAGAAGAGTTCAGGACCACCACTGGTGTAAGACAAGGTGATATCCTGTCACCTTATCTTTTCATACTCCTCATGGACGATGTCATCAAGGCATGTAAGGAGAGAACAAGAAAGTATTCAGTGGGGTACTGGAAGATGAGACAGGTCTATATTTCGGAGCTGGCATTTGCTGATGATGTTGCCCTGATTGCTAAATCAGAGGCACATCTCCAATCCAACCTGCAAGTCTGGAAGGAAGAGCTGGAGAAGAGAGGGATGGTCATAAGCAGCTCTAAAACAAAATCCATGGTGATATCACGAGAAGAAAGAAAACATCAGATTAAGTTGGGAGAACAGGTCCTGGAGCAGGTCGACCACTTTAAATATCTCGGAGCTATTATAGACCGAAAGGGAGGTATCAAAGAAGAGTTGGCCACTCGAAAAGCAGCGGCTGGGAGACTTTTTCAGGCCATAAATCGTGGATTCCTCAGCAAGAAAGAGGTTGGTAAGAAAACGAAGATGGCTGTATACCGCTCCACCTATGTCCCAGTTTTGACATATGGATGCGAGTCGTGGGCAATGACTACAACCCACAAAAGCCAGATCCAAACCTCAGAAATGAGGTATCTGAGGAAAGTGGTTGAAGTAACAAGAAGAGACATGGTCCGCAACCAGACGATACGTCAAGGCCTGAAATCCCATCCGCTGCAGACCCAAATAGAACAGTCCCAACTAAGATGGTTTGGCCATGTCTGCAGAATGGGAGAAGATCGGCTACCACGACAAGCATGGGAAACAAAGAGCCAGGGATCCAGACCTCCAGGACGACCCAGAGTTCGCTGGGAGGACAACATTAGACAATCTTTGAAGGACCGAGGACTAGAATGGAACCAGGCCAGGAAGAAGACAGCTGATAGAATGGTCTGGCGCTCTCTCTTCCAAACCTCTACACCTCACGGTAGAAGGGGAACGACTAAGTAAGTAAGTAAGTAAGTAAGTTGTTGACGTCTTCCCAAGCCATATGTCAACATGTCTCTCAATAACGTATTGTCTAGAATATTTTTGTCAGTTAAGTTGTTGACGTCTTCCCAAGCCATATGTCAACATGTCTCTAAATAACGTATTGTCTAGAATATTTTGTTCAGTTAAGTTGTTGACGTCTTCCCAAGCCATATGCCAACATGTCTCTCAATAACGTATTGTCTAGAATATTTTTGTCAGTTAAGTTGTTGACGTCTTCCCAAGCCATATGTCAACATGTCTCTCAATAACGTATTGTCTAGAATATTTTTGTCAGTTAAGTTGTTGACGTCTTCTCAAGCCATATGCCAACATGTTCAGTATCTTCTCAACATGTCGTCCTCTGTCTCCGTTTCCTTCTATCTTTCATGTTTTCACGATACACTTCAGCTTCCTTCCTCTCATAACGGGCCCAACGAAAATGGACCTGCTTATTTCTTACATGAGCAAAAAGCTTCTTTTGAGCAATGGCATCATTTAGGACATCCTCATTGGACCGTCCACATATGACGTCACGCAATTTTAGCCATTTTAAAAATGTGTCACAAAAACCCTAAACACTTGCTTTATACCAAGTCTTTCTGTCCTGTGCCATCCGCTCATGGTCTTTCTATTCCTTCTTCAACCCCTTCATGTGTTTCTCCTGTTCTTTTATCGGTGTGTTTGCTAATCTTCTTCTGCATTTCTTACTCTGGAGATTCCAGAACAAGGGTGCCAGGTAAAACTATCAGCAAGTTTGCTCAGTGTGTGTCCTATCCAACTCTGGCGTCTTCTTCTCGTTCTTCTGGCACTTCTCTGGTTCTTGTCATCAGTTTCACATTAGGGATCTTATCACACTACTACAATCGTTCTGTTTTAGGCAAGCACCCATTTATGAGAGCTCATCAGTATCGTGGGAGAGGCTTTTCAAAAGAACATCATTCATCGAATAAAATAAGTAAAGTATTTCATTTATTTATTTACTTATTTATTGCTACAGTTCTTGATTGCACTCTAGATATCAGTCACCAGGAAAAAATGTAAATGCTACGAACATGTCCGACGGCAAGTTATCTAATACATCAGCCGACGAGTAAGAACAGTTTATAAAGTTTGTTGATGGGGAGAGCAACACTGGAGAAAATGTGTATTACGTGCTGAGACAAGAACTTGAAACATTAGGATTTAGACATAAATAATATCCAGAGTGAGGGATATGACGCTGCAACTAACTTGAGAATCAAAAGGTAAGGTAAAGGTAAAGGATCCTGTTTACACGCTCATTGAGGCATATTGGGAATATGGTGTTAGGTACATATTTTCTTGACCATCGGCACACTAGGGGTGATGTGGTCAGCATCACGCCAAACGGTTAACCTTTCCAGAGTTGCTCTGGTACCCAATTCATGAGGCTGGGTCGACCCCTGAGCCGTTTGCGATCTAAAAATTTCACCTCCCTGGGGATCGAACCATGGACCACTGAGCTAGGAAGCCAGTGCACTAACCACAGTGTTACCGCGGCTCAAACTTGAGAGTCAAGGAATCAGGTATTTGTTACCCCTTTGTTTGTGCACCTTGGTGTTTTCATTCTTTTGAAACGCTGCGGTGTTCAACTAGAGTGTCGCGGGAACAGATATTGTGAACTGTGTTTATGGGGCGTGTTTTGATTGTGAGCGTGATTTGGGTAAGTCCGGGGGAAGAATACAGAATAAATATTTTGATTTATTTGATATTTTTAGCAGATGCTAACAAGCACACACACACACACACACACACACACACACACACACACACACACACACACACGCACACGCACACGCACACGCACACGCACACGCACACGCACACGCACACGCACACACACACACACACACATATATATATATAATGGGATTGACATAAGTCTTGGGCCTGACCATAAATGACATGTCACAGAGAGCTGAAATTTTGTATAGTGTTTATTCCTTTTCAATATAGCCACCGTCTGAATTGACACACTTCTGCCATCTCTGCTTGACCTTGAAAAGACCTTGGGAGTAGAACACCCTATTTTTCAAACTAAACCAGTCCTCACATGCCAGTATAACCTCTTCATCGCTGTCAAAATGATTTCCTTTCAGCGGTTTTTTTAAGATTTGGGAATAGAAAAAAATTCTGATGGAGCCAAATCTGGAGAATATGGTGGATGTGGAAGAATTTCAATATTAAAATTGTTGGCTGCTAGCTGCACAAGCCGTGCTTTGTGAGAGGGCGCGTTGTCTTGAAGCAAAGGAAGATTTTGAGTGCGCGTTATCCCTCGTTTCCTGGTCACAACCTTTCTTAGTTTTGTGAGAAGATCTGCATAGTATTGTCCAATAACTGTGTTGCCACGAGGCAGATAATCTTTCAAAGGACACCTTTGCCGTCCCAAAAAACAGTCAGCTTCACTTTTCCTGCAGATTTCTGCGCCCTCGGCTTGACAGGTGTTGGGGAGCCCGGGGTTTTCCATTGCATGCTGGCAATTTTGGATTCGGAGTCATAATGGTGTACCCAAGTCTCATCTACTGTCACCATGGTCTCCAAAAAATGTTTTGACTGACACTTTTTGAGCAACTGTTGACAGCAATTTACCCTCGTTTGCTTTTGTTCACATGTCAACAGTCGCAGAACCCAGCGTGCATACACTTTTCTCATGTTCAGTCTGTTGTGTAAAATTCTATAAACTGTTCTTTCATTTAGTTTTACTCTACTAGCTATCTCCACAATTGTCATTTTTCGATCCTGGTCAATGATTTTCTTCACTCTTGTTGCATTTTCATCGTTGCACTCTGAGGCTGGTCTACCAGATCTTGGCAGATCAGCAACATTTGAGCGGCCGCACTTAAACTGTTGACACCAGTTTTTTTTTACCGAAGTATATGAAGGACAAGAATCATGAAACACTGGTTCCATCTCCCTGTGTATTTCTGTAGGTGTTTTTCCTTGAAACATCAGAAATTTTAACACAGCTCTGGCCTCCTTCTTTTCCATTGTTTTGTCAAATCTTTGGAGCAGCAGATCCGGTCAATAGGGTACATTGCGCCGTGCACCGTAGCGAGAAAACCCATTGAAGAAACACACGCGTACTTTACACATTCAGTGCAAATATGATAAACTTTAAATGTGCCAAGTTTCATCTTCCTCCTGTGACTCCTTCATGGTCAGGCCCAAGACCTATGTCAATCCCCTTGTATATGCGTGCTTGTGTGCGTGTTAGCATCTGCTAAAAATGTCAAATAAATCAAAATATTTTTTCAATTACTTTAACCGTGGCTCTAAAGACTTCAAAAGCCATATGATTTATCTGTGACAGCGCCATCTTGAGGTCTGTCGTTCTCGGCGCTGGCCCCATCTGGGCAGTCATGTTGTCTATGTGGTTTAGTGCCTTTTGATCACGTTATCTTCAAGCAGATTTATTACAAGGCCATAATAAGCCTACATATTAGTAGTGTTTTTGCTCTAGTTGTGTATATCTGTGTTTTCATGCATTCTGGAGCAATAATCGCGTGTGTTATCTGTGTGGCGCAGATTAATGCGCGTAAGCGCGCAGTAAATTGAGTGGTTAGGCCAGGGCTTATAAAAAGGGGTAGCAAGCGGCGAAACCGGTCTATGTTTGAGAGAGCCGCCCAGTGAGAACAGACTAAGAAGACACACAAGAGCCAAGCTGTAAATGCCTTGAGCACGTGAGTTTTAATTTAAATTAGCATTAGTTTTCTAGGATTCTGAAATTATATCGATGTGGCTATTTTAATGTTTAATGGGATAGATAGATAGATAGATGTGAAAGTTTAAGAGCGATTATTTCATTCTTCAGAAAGGCAGACATAGTGTGAGGCTATTAAGATTAGCGATCGCAAGATAGTAACCTCGTGGTGATAAAAGGCGGCGATAACGAGTCTGAGCAAACACGCTCCGCGTGTTAAACCTATAATATGTTATGCCGAGCGACACGCGGTGTATTTAGTTCCAGTTTTTGGTTAAAGCCAAGAATATTATTCTTTAATGTAAGAGTAATTTTATTTTATCCTTTAATGTAAAAGTAATTAAGTGTATTTCACGATTATTGATTATTCTACTGTTTATCTTTAGTGGTTACTTAGAAGGGAGAATAGTCATTTAGATTTCTGGTGCGTAAGGCAAGTTGAGACAGGTGTTTCTCTGTTGGCTCCTGGTGGAGCATGGAAACACCAATCGTCACTTACGACATGTTCAGAGTGCGGGAACGAGTATTGATGTGGGTCGGTTGAGAGGTAGTAGTTAATTCTCATTATTGAGATTATTTGTTGTACATGTATTGAAGAATATTATTTTATGTCCAGTTGATTATTATTGTTATGTGAACATGGTTTGTGAGAGCACGTGGGCGTACTTAGAGTTGTATATTTCTCTCCTCCGCTCCTGAGGGAGCATGGGGCCACCGGTGTGGTTTGCCTCAGCATGAAGCATTCAGATGCTCTTGCAGTAGTGGTTTCGGTAGCAACCTATGTTACCCGGTGCGATTGCCAGCCTCATGCACAACACCATACTAGTCGCATTGGACGACACGCATGAGTGTGTGAGATAGTTGATGATATCAGGTGGGCGCATGTTTTCTGTATGGTAAGTGTTATTATCCATGCTATTGATGTTCACTTAGACGTTGTTTTATTTATTATTTTTCAGACAGTCTATGAACACTGACTGGGTGTTCGTTTGATTGTTTGTTGGATTGTTTGTTTGGTGTTCGGTTCTGTTCGGTAGAATTAAATGTTGATCTGCATAAGGCTTTGGGTTGCTTGAATTGTTAAGTCTGCTGCTGAGAGGGTTGCAAGCAACCAATAATTGCAACCCCTGTCAAACGATCCTTTATAAATTTTCTTGGTGCACGGGTCTTGGGTGTGAGGTACCACCTAGCGCCCCTGTCACAAGTGGCGTCGTCGGCAGGATTGACAGACAGCACGCAGTGAAGCAACTCTTCAGCAATCAGAGCAGCAACAGCCGAAACAGTAGAACACCCAGTTCAGTGCAAGGCAAGGGACGGGATCATCCAGTTTGTCAAGATTTCTAGTCAACTCTACTAGCAACAAGATGGCGGCACGCAACACACGTGCTGCTAGTAGAACTGATAACGAAGATGTGGCTGAGGTGGATGACCCTGTAGTAGGGCTGGATCGTCAACCAGAACGAGTACAGTACATCGTGGTACCTACTCACAAGAGAGTGCGGTGCTTTGGGGAGCGCACGGGTCCTACGGCTGAGGAATATGTCAGAGAGGTGAGAGCTGCCTGGAGAGTAGGGATGATGAGTAAAGAGGACCAGGCAGATGTTATTCTTGACAGTGTGACCCCAAGTGTCCGTAGGGAGCTGAGGATTCAGGCTGATGATGATGACCCAGAATCGATGCTACATTCCATTCTTAGGGTGTATGGGGAGCGTCGGAGCATCCCAGAAGTAATGGCCGCGTTCTACTCTACCCGGCAAGGTGCAAGGGAGTCTCTTTGGGAATTCTCCCATCGCATTCACGAGGTGTTTGAAAGTGTTGTAAGGGCACAAAAGCAGAACAACGTCACTCCCTTGGCGCCATCCTTTCTTCGTGACCAGTTTGCTGCTTGTCTGAGAGATGACCTACTAAGAAAGCTTGCAAAGGAAATGATCATCAAGGAGCCTACAGCATCGTTCACGTCGGTGAGGGACTATGCCCTACGGTTTTTGGAGACTGAGCCCACTTCTGGGGCTGGTGTTGCCAGTGTCGAAGCAGCTTCGGGGGCTGGTGTTGCCAGTGTTGAAGTGGCAAGAACAGAGACTGTGTCAGATACGCATGCATTAAACGCAGAAGTAGAGCGGCTGAGAGCACAGGTGGCTCAATTAGAGGCTAAAATTGATGCGATGTCTCAGGAGCAGGGGAGACGTACCAGGACAGTTCGTTGTTTTAGATGCAGAGAACTAGGCCACGTACAGAATCGATGTCCACACAGCGTTTTAAACTAGACCCCTCTGCGGCTGGGAGTCAGGTTACAGAAGGGGAGCAGAATGGCTCAAAGATAAAGATGGTTGGTGGTCGACCGGAGTGTGAGGCGCTTATTGCAGGGAAGAAAGTCAAAGGCGGCCAGGGATGTAAGGGTAGCAGGAGGCGACCCAGGGCACCAAGGAAGCCTAGGAAAATAAGATGCTTCAACTGTGGAGACCTTTCGAACCACATGGCAGCCAAGTGTCCCCAGGGCCCGCTTCCTAAGCGATGTTTCCATTGTAGGTCCCCGGACCATTTGATATCGGTTTGCCCATCAAAGAGCGCCCTCTCTAAGCGTACCAACACATCTACATTGCCGTCACAGTGCAAGCCAAGAGATGGCCGTGGCAACTGTCACCATAAGGGCGCCAGGAAAAGTGGTCGGCATTTAGAGGAGGAGACTCATCTAAAACTCGTTGAAGGACACGTTTCCAGGCTACGAGGGGCGCACGTAAGAGCAGAGCCACCGTTGCAGAGTTTTGCAGCAGTCCGGAAAGAGAGATGTGACAAGCTGTCGTGTTCTACTCCACTACAGGTCGGAGAATTGGTGAAGAAGAGAATGCACGACGCTGAGAGATCCGAGATTCGTGATATGTGGTCAGAAGACGAGTACGTTGTAGTTCGTGCTCCCACAATGACAGGGGGTCCATATATCATCCAACGAATGGACAGAGCGAGTCCGAGCATTAGAGTAACCAGCAATGACCTGAGACGAAGTGAAGGAAAAGGTGATCCTCCAGATTTGGAGAATACGACTGAAGCGCCTGATTTAGTGCAGTTGTCGGGACGACAACAAAATCAGGCGGGGAATATGTGACAGCGCCATCTTGAGGTCTGTCGTTCTCGGCGCTGGCCCCATCTGGGCAGTCATGTTGTCTATGTGGTTTAGTGCCTTTTGATCACGTTATCTTCAAGCAGATTTATTACAAGGCCATAATAAGCCTACATATTAGTAGTGTTTTTGCTCTAGTTGTGTATATCTGTGTTTTCATGCATTCTGGAGCAATAATCGCGTGTGTTATCTGTGTGGCGCAGATTAATGCGCGTAAGCGCGCAGTAAATTGAGTGGTTAGGCCAGGGCTTATAAAAAGGGGTAGCAAGCGGCGAAACCGGTCTATGTTTGAGAGAGCCGCCCAGTGAGAACAGACTAAGAAGACACACAAGAGCCAAGCTGTAAATGCCTTGAGCACGTGAGTTAATTTAAATTAGCATTAGTTTTCTAGGATTCTGAAAGTTATATCGATGTGGCTATTTTAATGTTTAATGGGATAGATAGATAGATAGATAGATGTGAAAGTTTAAGAGCGATTATTTCATTCTTCAGAAAGGCAGACATAGTGTGAGGCTATTAAGATTAGCGATCGCAAGATAGTAACCTCGTGGTGATAAAAGGCGGCGATAACGAGTCTGAGCAAACACGCTCCGCGTGTTAAACCTATAATATGTTATGCCGAGCGACACGCGGTGTATTTAGTTCCAGTTTTTGGTTAAAGCCAAGAATATTATTCTTTAATGTAAGAGTAATTTTATTTTATCCTTTAATGTAAAAGTAATTAAGTGTATTTCACGATTATTGATTATTCTACTGTTTATCTTTAGTGGTTACTTAGAAGGGAGAATAGTCATTTAGATTTCTGGTGCGTAAGGCAAGTTGAGACAGGTGTTTCTCTGTTGGCTCCTGGTGGAGCATGGAAACACCAATCGTCACTTACGACATGTTCAGAGTGCGGGAACGAGTATTGATGTGGGTCGGTTGAGAGGTAGTAGTTAATTCTCATTATTGAGATTATTTGTTGTACATGTATTGAAGAATATTATTTTATGTCCAGTTGATTATTATTGTTATGTGAACATGGTTTGTGAGAGCACGTGGGCGTACTTAGAGTTGTATATTTCTCTCCTCCGCTCCTGAGGGAGCATGGGGCCACCGGTGTGGTTTGTCCTCAGCATGAAGCATTCAGATGCTCTTGCAGTAGTGGTTTCGGTAGCAACCTATGTTACCCGGTGCGATTGCCAGCCTCATGCACAACACCATACTAGTCGCATTGGACGACACGCATGAGTGTGTGAGATAGTTGATGATATCAGGTGGGCGCATGTTTTCTGTATGGTAAGTGTTATTATCCATGCTATTGATGTTCACTTAGACGTTGTTTTATTTATTATTTTTCAGACAGTCTATGAACACTGACTGGGTGTTCGTTGGATTGTTTGTTGGATTGTTTGTTTGGTGTTCGGTTCTGTTCGGTAGAATTAAATGTTGATCTGCATAAGGCTTTGGGTTGCTTGAATTGTTAAGTCTGCTGCTGAGAGGGTTGCAAGCAACCAATAATTGCAACCCCTGTCAAACGATCCTTTATAAATTTTCTTGGTGCACGGGTCTGGGGTGATCTCGTCTAGGGTGCCTTTGTCATTTATATCAACACCAGTAGAAGCACTAGAAGTAGCTCTTGGCATACCGCCCCTTGGTCTAAAACGGAAAGAACTAAGATTAAATTATTGGAGTAAAGTAGCACAAGAAGTGACCCCCCAGCACATAAAGCATGTGTCAAAAATCAACCACGTGCATGGGACGTCCCCTTAAATAAAGATAGATATCCTACAGGGTGGAAAACTATAGAAGATCTAACGCAGTTCAAAGAACTGTCAAACACAATTAAAAATAGTAATAAATATAGAAGCAAAATACCACCCTGGGAACTAAAAACACCAAGCATAGACTACTCACTTACTGAAAAGATCAAACAAAACATAGAAGATAAAGAAGCCAAAATGATAAGTAGAAAGTTCTTAGATCAACTAAAAAACAAAGTCTGGCCGGTTAAACTGATGGATCCAAGGGTGATAGTGGGCAACTAGGTGCAGTAGTAATACCACAGTGGTGAATTGGCGTATCCGTCTAGGTGCAGCATACTTTATGATAGAGGAATCACACTGCCAAGAATGTCAGGATGAGAATGACATAGACCACTACCTGATCCACTGTAAAAAGGAAGAACAACAAAGGCTTGAATTAAAAACTTACTATAGAAATAACAATATAGACATGACAGGTGATAAAGTTTTAAGTATATATGCCCCAGGAGATGCCCAATCAATACTTAAAAGATATATACATAAAACAACGGAAAACATATGCGGTTAGTACATCAGAAAAGACTACTGCTTGGACAAGGAAAGAGAACGATGTTTAAAAAAAAAACTCAAAAAGAACAAATACTAATACAAATTAAAATCAAGTGTAAAGGATAATAGTTATCTATAAACAATACAAAAGAGGAAATAAAATGGACAAATACTAATATAAATTAAAATCATTAATTGCAAAAGACAATAGTTATATAAATTGAATACAAAATTAGTAAATAAAATAACACTAAATACCCCAATTATAACCAATTTTCAGGTTGAACAGGGTAGACCAAGATGGAACGAAAAGAGGCAATAACGGTCAGCTGTTAAGTGCCCGCTCTCCACCCATCATCTCTTCAAAACAACAACAACTAGCGAGGCCCCAGAGACGTGCCACACTCCAGTGAAGGTTTTCGGCAAATTCCAGATAAGTTTTTTTTCATGTTCATGTTCATTTATTAAAGTATTAGTTGTGTACACTTAGTATTTGTTAAATTTTAGTTATCTAGTTAAGTATTAACTAGGAGTGGTAGTATAAATTCGAAATATTATGGAAAATTAAATAGATTCGTGCGCCACGTGGTGTTTTCTTTGTTGAAGGTACAGCAGCCATGTTGTCTTCCGTACTCATTAGGAGATAGCAATAAATAGAGTTCGTCCTATAGGCTACCATAATCGTAGATTACTAGCAGTGTTATACTATTGATAGCAACATTTATTGATCTAAGACAAGCCTATGATCGAGTCTGGAAAATAGGCCTCCTCTTCAAAATGCAAAGAATGGGAATAGCAGGGCGAATGTACAACTGGCTACAAGGCTTCTTCCACAACAGAACATTCCGAACAACATTCAGTGGAACAACATCAAAACAAAGAACCCTGGAGGAAGGACTGCCTCAGGGATCAGCACTTAGTTATACACTGTTTCTTATATTTATAAATGACCTCCCAGATGTCATCACCTGCCAAAAAACACTATTTGCTGATGACCTAGTCATCTGGAGAAAAGGAAAATACCTCCAAACCATCACCAAAAATATGAACAAAACCTGACAACCATCTCTGCATGCTGCAAGTTCTAGAAACTTGAAATCAATGTAGAGAAAACTGTGTATGGCCTGTTCAGTCTAAACAAGGGAGGTAATGAGAACAACATCGAGGTCTGGATGAATGGAGAGAAACTAGCATACGAAGAATGCCCGAGATATCTTGGAGTCGAGCTCGACCGTAGACTTAACTTGAGACCCCACATAGACAAGCTGATTGAGAAAGCATCCACAAGACTTAGGCTCATCAAGCACCTTTCCTCCTGCGGGTGGGGAGCAGACCAGCACTCATTAAGCCAACTCGCCCAGCAATTGACTACTCGCTCCCCCTCCAAACTATTGCAAGTAAAAGCCTCATACAAAAGCTAGACAAAGTCCAAAATCACGCTCTACGGTTTATAAGTGGTGCCATGAAGACAACGCCGACAGATGCATGCGAAATCAACACTAATATTGAACCCTTAAACCTAAGAAGAGAACGTTCAGCAGTGGAAACATACGAAAGGTATCTGAGAATGGACACAAAGGAGGAGAATAGAAAAATGATAGAGCAGAGGCACAAAAACCACAGAATACAAAAGATTTCTTTTCTTAAAAATATAAAAGAAGCTAGCATCAAACACCACCTACCAGCAGTTAGAAAGTCAATGGTAACTATCAATAATGAACCACCTTGTTGGCAGGCAGCTACTCCCACGGTAAAAACTGAACTCTCTGACCCTTCAGCAGACAAGAACACTCTAGTACCGAT
>JAMPIV010017223.1:0-87571 GCA_024509875.1 Oreohelix idahoensis
GTCTTGTTGGTTAGGGAACATCTCTACCGCCAATCCAAAAATCTCCGAGGATAGCATTGAAATCAGCATCGAGATAGATGTTGTCTAAAGTGACATGAAGATGTGCTACGTGGTTCTTGTGCACATATCGAAGGGCACTCAAGCCACTTGAGTGACACAAAGTTCAGTATAACTGAAGGCTGAGATTACCAACGTATTGGTCCAATGTACCTCTCTGATAGTAGTACATACTGAAGGCCAGGTACTCTGGACATTCACCGGCGATCAGACATTTCATCAAATATGGATTGTGATCAAAAGACTGCATTATAAACTGTACTTCAGCATGAAAAACCTGCTGATTTCTGGCTTTTGTCTCCTGATCCAACAGCATGAACTTCTTCACTACTCGTCTAACATCTGGGTCCTTCACATATTTGGTCAATACGATCTTTCCACACAATCCCTCGTCAATCACCTCTTCCGGCTGGAGCTTGAATGTACTAAAAAAATCGTCATCTACCATGTATACTACTGGACTGCGTATTACGGACTGGGCCATATTGGAAGCTGATACAGACTGATAGAGGCAAACCAAACTAGCAGCACAAACTGACTTCTTCTCAATCTTAAACGTGCAAAATGCTAATCGCGAATAGAAGGTCAAACAAGAAGCAATAATATTATCCAGAGCGCTTACGATCTCGTCGTTTGAAAACAGGCACTACATACAAAACTAGAAAGTCTAGCTTATATACTTTTCGCTCCAGCTCGTAATTAAAGAATCATTGTTAGAAATATTACGTATCTAACCAATGGTTTGACGACTACCTGGGTTTGTTGCGTAAACAGGGGACACTTCCGTCTTCGACCCCCCCCCCCTCCTCCACCCGCAGATTGGTAGAAACAATAGATCTGACACGAGTGTTCTTAAGTAAACAAACCGCAAGAGGCAGAACAAACCGGTAACCAGTTCTAGAACAATGCAGATATCGGTCAGCCGTGTCCGATAAGTAAAATATGAACAGTGTCCACCAAACTACCTTGATATGTAATTGGAATATTTTAATTGATGATTTTCAAAACATTAATGTGTCTGCTACTGAAAATATATCTTTCAAGTTGTCTTAAACACGTCACTGGTTACGGGAACATTGAATGACACCTTTCACATTAAGTCGTATCATTTTCTGGAGAAAATATTTTTGTCTCTGATTTTGAACGGTATATTTGTAAAACAATATGAAAGTACACACTTTTTGAAAAGACAGGAAGAAGTAATCTGATGTTTAGGTGAGGATAAAGTACATGAGTGAGAGAGAAGTAACACTATATATTTATTCGATAACTTTACGTTCTTGAGAAATATTATGCATTTTTTCAGCCCATGATCATTATCATCATAGCCTGTCAGCTTCCCAAGCAGCATAGGCTTTCAACAGACTCGTGCAAAGGCTTCCTGTACAGTGTCATCTATTCAAAGTCTTTCTATGTCTTCTTCACTACTTTAATTGTTGCCTATGGTTTTTAATTAAGTATTCATAAATACGACACTCGTTACGAGACACTTAAGTGATACTTTTAAAATTCAAAATGTATTATTGCCTGGAATGCATATTTTTTGTCGCTGATACTGAACGATTTATTGTACAACAGCATGAAAATAATAAATTTAAGAAGATAGTGAAAATTGAATAATCTGGTGTTTCGATGTGAGAATAGAAATACAAGAGATGAATATTAAACTATGCATTTAATTTTTAACTATACTTTGTTGTGAAATGTATATTTTAGCCCCTGGTAGTCACTTGTATTAGTGCAAAACTGTACCCGTCGTGTATCTTAGATATAAACAAGCCATGTAAAAAATGGCTGAAAATAACACGACTTAATAAAACAAACAGAAAACGTCATGAACACATCATCATTCGTTTTTTGTCCCTTCCTAATGGAGCATAGTCACAACTGTAGCTGGTCTCCTTACAGAAAACCTGCACCAAATCAGTCATACGTTCTTGTAGCGGTGGTTTCTGTAGCAATATGTGAACATGGATGGTACATTATTATTGAGTAAACCAAAGACTACGATAGGGTCTAACTAAACAAACAGTGTATTCACTTTTTAGGGAAGGTTTAAATGTGATAAAGTGTGATATATTCGAAGAACAAAAACGTCTTTTTGCGTATATTGATTGTATAAAATAGGGATATAAATGATATGAAACAAAAGGCTAACAGAGAAAAGAAAGTAAAATATAGGCCTGTAATTTCAATATTTGACAGATATTAACGTTCAACAAAAAAACCACATAAATAACAATTAACTTGGAATCATCAAGTACTAATCATTCATTCGTCATCTTATAGAGTAGAAATATGAACAGATTGATAGACTAGAAATATAAACACACTGACGGATCATTCATTTGTTATATGTCAGCTCACGCTGGAGCATAGATCTGTTATTAATTCACACCAAACCTTTCTTACCTGCGACATCCGTATAGGGTCTGTTCATTCTTAATTATGTATGCCGTATATATCTACTACTCTGAAGATGCTCGTTCCTTCTAATGCAATTACTAGAACATGTTTGATGCAGCCGGTGACTGTTAAAACCGATGATGATCTATCATTTGAAAATCCTAGAGCCACGAAGAACTATGCAATAAATAGCCCCCTTGTTTACTACAAATGTAATTCAAAAGCTAACTTAATATATGATAGTGTAAAATATTATTAGACATTATTGCTATGCGTTTGAAAAAAAAAGCAAAAAAAAAAAAGCTTTTCAGCGATATACGTCAAGGGCCTAAAACCTAACCTGCAGTAACGGGGGGTTCGCTTGTATTATTGTCTTACTCCAAATGTTATGACTCTTCGTTGTTAGACGCTGGCCTTTGTTCTTACTTACACTTGATTTATGAATCCAATCAACAGATTTTGTGTCTAGGTTGGACAAGGTGCGAATAGATAAAATGAGGCAGATTTCTAAGCTAAAGAAATAATAATACAATCCAGAAGTTGTGATTGGATTTCTCACTTTTTTTTCCTGTTTAGACCTGTCACGTGCGTACTCGGTCAATTTTTTTTTTTCTTTTTGAGCTACGTCATGAGTCGGACGGAGCAACTAGATATGGAACATTATTTTTCAATGAGCCGTCCAGTCCTTTTTTTTTTTTTTTTTTTGCTTTAGTAAATTTTTCTCGTCTACACTTTAAACGATATAGAACAAAGTTAATTATTGAATATTAGTCTTACAACATGTCAAAATATTTGTTAAGCAATCTACAAACATTTTTAATGAATTATTTAATATTTTCATGCACATCTAAATGTTTACTACTTGTTTTAAGAACATCACATTTTAAAAATATCTAGTAACCATATAATAATAATAATAATAATAGCCCCTTCAGTCATAACTGACTATGGAAATGCGCCCCTGAGGTGACAGCCCTCAACTGCTTAATTTCCTGGTGCTCCTTTCGACGTTTTCTCCTCACCTCTGCTTCTTGTGTGAGCCTCTCTTCGCCCAATCTGAGGTGGTGCCGTAAATAGCATCGCCACTTTGTGCGATCGGCAGCTTCATCCTCCCATGTTGCTGGATCCATGTCCAGTGCCCTCATATCTCTCTTGCACACATCTTTGAACCTCAGCTGTGGTCGCCCAACTGTTCTCTTGCCATCTGCTAATTGTCCGTAGAAGATATCTTTTGGAATGCGACCATCTTCCATGCGGCGAACATGGCCAAGCCAGCGAAGTCTGCGCTGTCTAAGCAGCGTATACATACTTTGAAGGCCAGCACGTGACAACACCTCGACATTTGTCACTTTATCTTTCCACGAGATGCCGAGGATGCGGCGTAGACACCGCAAATGGAAGGTATTGAGCCTTCTTTCTTGCTTAGCCTAGGTCGTCCAGGTCTCGCTGCCATATAGGAGTGTGCTGGTGACGCAGGCATTATATACCGCAGCTTTGGTCTTCATTGTCACCTTGCACCTTCCCCAAACCCGCGACGTGAGACGGGCAAAGGTAGCTGCAGCTTTGCCAATGCGGCTGTCGATTTCTGTATCCAGTGAGAGTTTGTCATTGATGGTAGACCCTAGGTATGTGAAGTGGTGCACCACTGCCAATTCATAGTTATCGATAGTGATAACTGGTGCAGCACCCACACCCTGACTCAGCACATTCGTTTTCTTTAGACTTATTGTGAGGCCAAAGTCCTTGCATGCTTTAGTGAAGCGATTCATCAAGCTCTGAAGCTCCTGTTGGCTTTGAGTGACGACTGCAGCATCATCAGCGAACAACAAGTCTCTTATAGTGACCCTTCTGATTTTTGTTTTTGCCTTCAGCCTTGAAAGATTAAACAGACGGCCATCTGACCTAGTGTGAAGGCATATTCCTTCAATTGCATCTCTGAATGCATGTTTCAAGAGTAAGGCAAAGAAGATTCCGAAGAGGGTCGGAGCCAGAACACAGCCTTGTTTAACGCCACTTCGTATATCAAAGGGCTGTGACGTGCTTCCAGCATATTGGACTGTTCCCTTCATGTCGTCATGGAATGACTTTATCATTTCCAGCATTTTAGAAGGGCAGCCTATTTTCAGGAGGATTTTAAAGAGTCCATCCCTACTAACCAGGTCGAATGCTTTTGTGAGGTCTATAAAGGCGATATATAATGGTCTTTTCTGCTCTCTTGATTTTTCCTGAAGCTGGCGGAGAGAGAAGATCATGTCTGTTGTTGATCTGCCAGCTCGGAATCCACACTGTGCCTCTGGATATATGCGCTCAGCTAACTTGTGTAGTCGCATTAAGATGACTTTGGCAAAAACCTTACCAACAATACTAAGAAGAGAGATGCCTCTGTAGTTATTGCAATCACTTCTGTCTCCTTTATTTTTATACAGTGTTACAATCTTGGCATCTTATCAATGGCCTTACTGAGTTCCTCTAATGTTGGTTCGGCATCCAGCTCCTCCATAGTTGGCAGACTATTGACAGCATCAAGGGCTGCAGGCGTAACGGTATTGTCTCTAGCGTAAAGCTCAGAGTAGTGCTCGACCCACCTCTCCATCTGCTTACCCTTATCGGTTAGCTTCTCTCCACTGATGGTTTTTAGCGGTGCCGTCTTACTTTTATGGGGGCCAAGTGCTTTCTTTATACCGTCATACATTTGTCTAATGTTGCCTGTTTGCGCTGCGATCTGGATGCTCTCACTGAGCTGGAGCCAATAGTCATTTGCACAGCGTCGAGCAGTTTGTTGAACTTTGCTTCTCGTAGCCCTCAGGATCTGTAGGGTTCTGGCACTCGGTGAACGTTTGTATTCATTCATAGCACTGCGCTTAGCTTCAATAACAGGTGCCATCACATCTGATGAAGCGTCAAACCAGTCATTTGACTTTGCTGTTTTCTTACCAAAGGTGGCAAGTGCAGTATTTTGAATGGTGTTACAACATGTCAAAATATTTGTTAAGCAATCTACAAACATTTTTAATGAATTATTTAATATTTTCATGCACATCTAAATGTTTACTACTTGTTTTAAGAACATCACATTTTAAAAATATCTAGTAACCATATGGAGCGTGGGTTAAAGTCTAAAAATCGCCGGGTACAGAAAGAGTTAACGCGACGGCTCTCGTTGATTTCCTGTATTTGAAATTTGTTGAATGACATAAATAGACGACTTACAGCCACATACAAGACATCTGTGTTCGTATGTAGAAAAAAAGTACAGTTAGTCAAATAATATCAGTCATTTACTAGAACACGACTAATAAACATATTATTTTTTTTATTTACTTTTATGTTAATGAAGTTTTCAGTTCTCTCTAAAATACTTTTCTATCCCATCCCCCAACTTTGGATAAAAGGTCCCCTTCCAAGAGTTAAAGCGTTAGGACTGTCAAAATGTAGTTACGCCACTGCTTATTATCATCATTATTTTGCTTTCCGCTCCTTATGAAGCATGAAGCCACTACTTCAGCTGGGGCTCCCTTACAGGAAACCTCCTACACCGGGCATTCACGTGCTGTTGAGGTGATGGTTTCTGTAGCCCTCTGTTAGTGATAAGGTAGCCAGTCTCATACACAACATTATGTAAGTCGACTTGTACGACATGCTTGACGGAACAGTAGTCTTATTATTTCTTTGTCTAATCACCGACCACCTGGGAACTACACGAGACAAGACAGATATAAGAGTCAAATTAAACAGCGACAAGTGTATGTCGTAATCTGACGATCATTGATTTACAGTAAACTTGATTCTCTGGGTAGTTCGAGGTTGTGACGTATATTACGGTAGCAGTCCTATTTCAGTGCTTCATCAGTATATCTAATACTTAAACACTACTAGTCCAATTCAGACCGGGACCCCAAGATGCAGCAATAGTGAATGCAGTCAGCGACTCATAGCTTGACTGCTTGCATCAGGATCAGCGAACCAGAGCTGATCAAGACCGTACTCCACCTCCACGTGGTGGTCCTGGAAACAGTCTCCAGCTGTGCAGTCTGGCTGAGCGAGTACGGATCGAAATGGGAAGGCAAACCCGGTCCCTAAAAAATGCCGTGCAGAAGTCGGATGTGTCGACCGAAAGGTGCAGATATCACAGCTTAGGCGCAAACAGACACAACGCAACCAACGTCCTTTTCAGGGCGAACGAGGAAGAAGAAGAAGAAGAAGACAATTCAGACCCTGGTGATAGTCAATGGTGCATGAGGGTTCTGGCGGAGACGGTATTTACATTTCACTGGCGATTGCAACCTGATATAAATAAAGAGTTTCTGTCTGTGGCTGAACGAATTGCACCTCGCCACAAGAAGACCGCTCTAAAAAAGTTATTAGACAAGAAAGTGTGATATAAGAATTTAATGTATTAACAAAGACTGAATGGAAGAGGCTTAGTGTAGTTCTCGGGTGTAGCTGAAGAGACAAAGACAAAACAGGACTATTGTACCCTCGGACATGTCGTACTAGGCCACTAATACGAGGTTGTGCAAGGGGCTGGCAATCTCAGCATGTAAAAGTAATTGTAATATAAACTACCGATGGAAGAGCATGTGACTGTCTTGTACAGGCTTCCTGGGGAAAATCTACATTGGTGGCGACCTGCTCCGTAAGGAACGCAAAGGAAAATGATTTTGAAAGAAACATATATTTTTGAACAATTAAGAATAGTTGTGAAGGACTAGTAGTTAACTATATGGACTAACTGTATCAATCGGTTAGCAGAGGTTTTCAAACTTTTTTGGTCCGCGGCTCCCTTGACCTGTGCATAAATCACCGCGGCTCCTCTCTATACTACGAAGATCTATATTTACTGATGGACCTTGGCTCATAATATCGAGCCCAACACTTTTCCCAAGCCACCGCGACGCACTTAGCCGAGGGCCGCGACGCCCCTGGCAGCCGCGACGCACAGTTTGAACACCTCTGGGTTAGACAGTTTACACATAAATGCAAATAAAGCAATGGAAATGAGAATAAGTAATGAGCAAAGGAAGCAAAGAATAGTAACACTGTAACCAACTGTCGTAAACAGCTTCTAAGGAGGGTTAGGCATGGAGCCGGTAACCACATCCTGTTTAATTTTTTTTTCGTTTTTTTTTAACTTCAAATGAAACAACATGGACGAAAGAAAATAATAAACATCGACTTCCAACAGAAATAGAGTACAGTGGACTCTTACTAAACAGCTTGGCGATCTAGATTTCGCTTATGACCTGGCTCTTCTAACACATAACCGTAATAAGATGCACAACAAAATAAAAACTCTTGATCAGAGATCACTTCAAGTGGGTCTAAAAATTCACAGGGAAAAGACAAAGATAAAGGGAATATGACAGAATCTATAAGTGTGCAGGTCTATGTTATTTGAAGAGCTGAAGATTGATACGTTAAATGACAAGGATCTGAAAACGTTCAGTGATTAGATGACTGACTAAAGACGTACACAGCTGTACCCGTCCTTGCTAAATACATTGGACGTCCCACATTGACAAATTAAGATGGCTTTCCTCTCATTAACAGAGATGTGAAATGTGTTGCTGGAAAGATTAAATTACCATACACAACTATTTTACATATTCTTTCATTGCCGTTCAGCTCACCAAACAACATTTGTCGTCAACAAGCTGGCACCAAGTTCTCCTGTCACAGAACATAAGCTCAAGATATTTCCATATCTCCCTCATCTTTTTCAATTATATCTCTGGTTCTCTTCTGTATATGTTTTTCGGTCTACCCCTCTCTCTCTCTCTCTCTCTCTCTCTCTCCCTTTTATTTAATTATTTAACATTAATTTCTGCTCTTCAAGTATATATACAGACAGTAAGACTTCAGTAATCTCAGGTTTATAAGCGAACATCACAACCCAAATTTAGACAGCACCAGTGGTTCCCGATTAATTGATATTTTTCTGTATATCCAACAAAATATGTTGAAGACAATTATATTTGTAACCGAACGTTAATAGACTTTCAACTAGAGAATAAAGGGCGGGAATCCTTTGTAGTGCAGTACAGGTGTGTAAAAACAATAATTATAATGATTAATAATGACAACAACAATGAAGTATATAAACATAATTTAGGTATAGTAGAAAGATTGTGATGGTATCTCTGTTTTTGCTGGTCGCTATGTTGACTATTTGCATTATATCTTCCTCTTTATTTGACTTTTAGGAAGGTTATGCATCTTTATATAATTAACATACTAATCTTGTCAGAGTTTAATCTCTTTAATTATTTTACGCTACTGTCAACCCATCTATAAATGGGTACCTGACTCTGCCCTTGTATTCTAGAAGGCAAAGGAAGCAAAGAATGCAAGTAGCCAAAAAAAACCTAAAAGCTGGACCTAGTTTATTGAAGTCTATAAGAATTCACACTTCTACTGAAGTATTTGATATGAGACTAAATATACATTTTATTTCAAATGTACATCCAACTTGGCGACAACGTTCATATTTTATCATGAAACACGTCCTTTTGTCGGTATATCCGTTTTATCTGTTTTATGTATATCTTCTGAGCTTATGATTTCACTTCATAAAAGATTGATAAGTAGACATTAGATTAATTATTCTTATTTGTATTATTTTTGTTTCGTAAAGTGAATGTTTATCAACAGTAGTTGAATTTTTATATTTCAGTTTCGGTTCCTTCAATCTCCCTTTTGACGTGTCAAATATAAAAGATCATCATCATCATCAGTTGCCATCTTCACAACGAAGGTTGGCTGTAATGGATCTCCAACGTCTTCTGTCTCTTGTCTTGGTGGTGCACTCTGATAGACTTTCCTGTCCTATAAAATATTCTTCTTCTTCTTCTTCTTCCGTCCTTAGCCACCGACCGTCAAAGCAGTCAGTGGCCATTACGCCTAGTGGCGTCTTAGGGCAACAGCAGATAGATTTTCTTTGCCATTGTTTATTGCTAGTTTCCTTATAGTTACAGTTTTTGCTTTTGTTTATTGCTAGTTTCCTTATAGTTACAGTTATTGCTTTTGTTTATTGCTGGTTTCCTTATAGTTACAGTTTTTGCTTTTCTCTGTTGAAATGTCTCATCTATTGTCATATACATTTTGTGACTCCAAGGGCGGGAGGAGGGGGCAGTTTGTGAAGACTAAGCTAGAATAGGACCACTGATCTCATCCGGCACGACGTCAAAGCCGGTAACACATTTTTGTTTATGTGTCAACCTCATTATATAAAACAAAGTGCTGGAGAAACCTCTGCTGACACGTAAATGACGTGCTTTGGTTCAAGCTTCCTGCCTTGGAGGTCACTGTAACGATGGTTTAACTTTGGTGCAAGCTTCCTGCCTGGGAGGTAACTGTAACGATTGTTTAACTTTGGTGCAAGCTTTCTGTATGGGAGGTAACTGTAACGATGGTTTAACTTTGGTGCAAGCTTGCTGTGTGGGAGGTAACTGTAACGATGGTTTAACTTTAGTGCACGCTTCCTGTATGGGAGGTAGCTGTAACGATGGTTCAAGGCTTCTTATGTACGGGGTTCCGGGATCTAAACCTTGCAGCGCCATGCTTCATTCTAATTAGCTGTAAATGGTTACCGGACTCTGCTCTAAGGTTAGGGAAGGCAAAAGCAGTGAGGAACAGAAATGGTTACCCCCATCTGATAAAATTGGACCTAGTATAGTGACGTCTCTAACACTTCACTCATTTACAGCATTGTCTGCCTTGATACCTTCTTTACTTTTTTTAAGTAGAAAAGAGAGATAATTAATCATTTATTTATTCGACACATTTGTTGTTTCTTTAATTAATTTATTAGCGTTGTCAGCGATAGCTGGCACTGTGTCGTGTGTGTACACAGAATGCAATGTGTAGTAGTGCAGTTACTTTTAAAAAAATATGTACTTTCATTTCACGCATTCATATCTTTACATTCATTATAGCATCAAATATCAAATCATTTCTCCCTATTCAAATTACTACTGTCCAAGCGTCGAACAAAACGTTGGTTCAAAGAACGCGATACCTACTTTCAACAACAAAGCCACTTGCCTACAAAGGTGGTCACTCTCAATGTTCTGGTAACATCTAGAAACTTTTGATAGCCACATCTGCAAAGTCTTATTTTCTACTAGCATCTTGGTTTAAAAGAAAAAGCCATCTGGGCCTTAGATAAATAGAGCCACATCACAGAGCAGTGTTCGTCTGACACCTATTGTTTTTTTACTTACCAGACACCGGTGACCACCTTGTCCATTGTTCTGGTACTGGTTACCAATATCTGCTACCCAGGTTGTTTGGTTTGTTTACTCAGTGACACGTCACGAACTATATTATTTGTTCACATCCGAGGGTTCTCTAACAATAGCCACCCACATTATTTATGCGCCGGATTCAGAGGGTAGATAATGTCAACGTTCTTTGAGGGGTTGCTCTAAGAATGATCAGTTAATTACAAAGTGGACAGAGGTACATATAAAGCCATTTGAAAATTCTCTTTCCAGTCAATTTGTAGATAGGTAGATTTGTGTGCGATTATTTCTGACAAACTGTGTACACTCTTTTCCTCACGATTAGAGCATCTCACATTGACGATTAATAAGTACTATCTATAACCCGATCGTAATCTTTGGTTGCCTCAATAATAATGTACTATCTACAACACGATCGTAATCTTTGGTTGCCTCAATAATAATGTACTATCTACAACACGATCGTAATCTTTGATTGCCTCAATAATAATGTACTATCTATAACCCGATCGTAATCTTTGGTTGCCTCAATAATAATGTACTATCTATGTTCACTGGGTGCTACAGAAACCACTGCTACAAGAGCTCATAAATGATTTGATGCAGACATTCTATAAGGAGATCAGCTGGTATTGTGACTCCGTGCTCCATCAGGAGCAAAAAAGCAAATATTATGATTTTATGTCTTCATAGTGTTGTTTGTTAGTTTTATTAATTTGTCTGGCTGGTCAGTCTTGCGTTACATAGTTGATATATCTAAGATTTAAAATAATTTTATTTCATGTAAACAATTTGATTTCTCTGGCACTAATACAAGTCACTATCAGTGCACTTAACAAATAAATGCATAGTTTTACTACCACAACTGAAACGTCAGCTTATTTTATTCCTGTTATCTTCTTCAATTTTATTTTTTCATGCGATTGTGCAAAAATCCGTTCAGAATTAGCAACAACAATATTTCCTCGAAATAATAATACATTGTAATTGGAGACATGTCACTTAATGATTTCGTAATTTCGCGATCTTGGGAAAATAATTTAAATATCAGAGGCAGAATTAAAAGACACGGGGATATCTAGAATGGATTGCACGGGACAGAAGAATATGTATGAGTTTATTAAAGGTCTATGCTCCTTGGGGGAAGCTGAAGGTCGATGATGATAATTATAGGCAGAAATAAAGTTTAAGATTTCTCAAGAAAGTAAAGTTAACGAGTAAATAAAGAATGATACTTTTCTCATTCATGTTTTTTTGTCCTTAACGAAACATCAGATTACTTTCTTCATGTTATCTTCTAACATTTGATATTTTTCACGCAGTTCTACAAGAATATTCATTGAGAATGAACGCTAATAATAGTCCCTAGAGACAATAATGGGTCTTAATTAGAACGGTGTCACTTAAAGGTCTCTTGTGGAGCGCTGTATCGAAGACAACTTAAAAGGTATATTTTCAATAGTCTACAAATTGGGACTGACGTCTTTAGTGTTCCAAAAATCATTTGTTAAGTTAATCTAATTACAAAAACTGGCAGGTCACTGCTCTTGTTTTACTTACCGGACACGGCTGAAAAACATGTTCATTGTTTTTATTGTCGTTACATGTTTCAAATATCCCGGTCGCGTGGTTTGTTTACATAAATACAGCGATGTCAGGTATATTATTTCTTAGAACATGGCGGTCTTCTAACAATGGTCGCGTCCACTATTAATGCAACAATTCCGGGAAAGGGAAGGAGGGGAGGGAAGGAGGGGTAGAGGGGGGTGTGGTAGGAAAAATCGGTCATTTGGATACGTAATAATTCTAACAATGATTTCTTAATTATGAGCGGGAAGCGAAGTGAATATAAGCTCAACTAAATCTGTGCCTGCCTAGTTTATTTCCAAACAGAGAAATAGTGTGTGCTCTAGATTATTGCTGAATGTTGAAGGTTCTTCTTTGCGTGATTACCATTTTGCATTTTCAAGTTTGAGAAGGTAGTTACTACTGTTAGTTTGATTTGCCTGTATCAGTCTGTGTCAGCTTTCAACATGGCCCAGTCCGTTATATGCAGTCCTAAAGTGTACATGGTAGATGGAGATTTCTTTAGCACATTCAAGCTCCAGCCAGAAAAGGTGATTGACGAGGGAGTGTGTGGAGAGATCGTATTGACCAAACCTTTGAAGGACACAGATGCCAGACGAGTAGTGAAGAAGTTCACGCTGTTGGATCAGGAGACAAAAGCCAGAAATCAGCAGGCTTTTCATGCTGAAGTGCAGTTTATGCAGTCTTTTGATCACCCATATTTGATGAAATGTCTCATCGCCGGTGAGTGTCCAGAGTACCTGGCCTTCAGTATGTACTACTATCAGAGAGGTACATTACATCAATACGTTGGTAATCTCAGCCTTCAGTTATCTGAACTTTGTGTCACTCAAGTGGCTTGTGCCCTTCGATATATGCACAAAAACCACGTAGCCCACCTTGATGTCAAATTAGACAACATCTTCATTGATGCTAATTTTAACGCTATCCTTGGGGATTTCGGACTGGCGGAGGAGATGTTCCCTGACCAACAGACATTGCCCAATAGGAAATGTGGCGGTACACCTTGTTATTTTGCTCCAGAATGGGTAGGAGCACCAGCTGACAAGGAACTGGATCCTTACAAAGTGAGTATACTTACTTACTTAAATTTTAGTGTTATTTGTTCTCTTGTATTTTCCTAGCCTATCATTTTCTCGTAAACTGCAGACTGGCCCCAACTATTACTTCTACTGTAATTCTCTAAACACGAATGTGTCTTCTTATATTTCGAGTTCTTACACCTCATTCTGCTTTTCCTACTTGCTGCTTCATCTCCTCATCTCCTTTTTTTTCTTGCTCCACTTCATAGTTTCATTATTAACTAATTAAACATTATTTGTTCTAATATTTTATTTAAGAGATATAATTAAAAATTAAGATTAAAGTAAAAATAATTATCCTCATTTAAGTAACAACAACAACCAACATTTCTGGCGTTACAAATGTTCAGTATTTAATTATGTAGATGCCTAAAAAGGGAGGCTGACAAGACAGCATCAATTATAGAGAAATAATGTTACTATCAGTGCCGGGAAATATAATAAAGAGTGACATTTTCACATCTCAAGCTACTCTTTATACCTGCTGCTTCATCTCCTTTTTTCTTTCTTCTTCTATTCCAGTATTTCCTCTTAGCTGCTTGAAAAAAAAAAATCTATTTTTAAAATTTACTTCAGTAGAAATAAATAAGTAAACATGAGGATTAATTCAATGGGACATTAACCCGACATAAATAAAATATTATTGTTATTTATTTAATTCGAATGTTCGGTTAATATGGAACATATGTTGTATCTGTTAGTTTTGTTAAATGTCTTCGAAACGTCTGGGAGAGAGAAGACAGAACACCAGACAGGAAAATAGGATATCTGGTCAAGTTGCACAAGAAGGGAGATGTATTTGAGTGTATACAAGAATTATGGTTGTTATCAGTGTCAGGGAAAGTATTAAACAAGATCAGTCTTCTAAAATTAAAAGAGCCCATAAAGAGACAACTGAAAGACCAACATGATTACACTTGAAGAAGCGCCCCTACAAGATGTAGAATCAAATATCTAGGCAACAACATAGACAAAGTTAGAGGGACAGAGAGCGACATCACAATCATGATACAGACAGAAAGAGGAGCTTTAACTACATTGAGAAATATATGGAAAACAGATTCAATCAAGTCCAGACCACTCAAAATGTTCAACTCAGATGTCAAGTCAGTCCTATCATATGGAATGAAACTTGGAGAACAACAAAGACAACAATCTAATAGTTGCAACTTTCATATTTGGGTACTTTCATAGAACAGAAGGATGAAAATGGTATGATAAGGTCATCAATTTGTAACTGATGACAAGAACTAGACAAATGTCAATGGAATAAGAGATGAGAAGAAGACGCTGGCGATGGATATAACACACTGAGGTAACCTGTTGATAGCATTACAATTCAGTCTTTGTTCTTGAATCGTCAGGGTAAGTGAGTGCATACAGAAGAGAACTGGTAACAGAAATAAAAAAGACGAGAAAGGCGTGGAACAAACTGGAACTGATGACATGAGATAGGAAGACTCGGAATAATTTTTTTTATGTTCTATGCTCCTTGGGGCGCTGAAGGATGATACATATAATATTTATGTACAGCAAAATTTGGCTCTTTATGTATTGATATAAAACATTACTTTATATTCTTCTTAACCTTATAGAACTTTATAGCACTCTTATGCTTTACATTGTCATTTATTATCTTCAGATGGACTCTTACTGTCTTGGTGTTGTGATGTGGGCGCTAGTACTGGAGCGGTATCCCGATGACAATGTTCATTATTACGCTGAGGCGAGAAAAAAGCGAGACCTGCCCTCAAATATCAGGTAAGGAATTGTTTACCTTCATTATTTTGACTTACAACTGTAAACACTGAGTTTATGAACTTTCAGTACTCATCCCTTACATTTCTCTCTCTCTCTCTCTCTCTCTCTCTCTCTCTCTCTCTCTCTCTCTCTCTCTCTCTCTCTCTCTCTCTCTCTCTCTCTCTCTCTCTCTCTCTCTCTCTCTCTCTCTCTCTCTCTCGCTCTCTCTCTCTCTCTTTCTCTCTCTCTCTCTCTAAAATAGCTTGGAAACTGGATTACAGTTACTTTTATATTTAATTTATATGACAGCCCAATTTTAAAATTAAAACAGTTCTCTCATCTCTCTCTTTTTCTCTCTCTCATCTCTCTTTCTTTCTCTCATCTCTCCTTCTCGCTCCTCTCTTTCTCTCTCATCTCTCTCTTTCTCTCTCTCATCTCTCTCTCTCTTCATCTCCCCTTTTCTCTCTCATCTCTCTCTCTCTCTCTCTCTCATCTTTCTCATTCATCTTTTTATTTCTCTCTCTTATGTCTCACTTTCTCTCACTCTCATCTATCCATTCTCTGTCTTATTTCTCTCTTTCTCATGTCTCTGTCTCATCTCTCTCTTCTTTCTCTCTTTCATCTCTATATTTCTCCATCTCAGATCTCTTTCTCTTCCTGTCTCATCTCTCTTTGTCACAGTTTTCTCTGTCCCATTTCTCTCTCTCTCATGTCTCTTTGTCTCATGTCTATCTCTTTCTACTTTTCATCTCTTTCATCTCTATATTTTTCTCTGTCTCATATCTCTCTGTCTCATCTCTGTCTTTATCTGTCTCATCTCTTTCGTTCTCTGTCTTATCCCTCTCTGTCTCATTTCTCTTTCTTCTCTTTCTCATCTCTTTCTTTCCCTGTCTCATCTCTCTATCTCATCTCTTTCTGTCTCATCTCTCTATTTCATCTCTTTCTGTCTCATATCTCTTTCTTTCTCTGTCTCATCTCTCTTATCGTTCTTTGTCATATCTCGCAGTGTCTCATCTCTCTCTGTCTTATCTGAGATCTCTCGCATCTCTGTCTCATCTATCTCTGTCTCATTCCTGTCATCTCTCTCTATGTCTCATTTGTACCTCTCATCTCTCATCTATTCCTCTCTCTCTCCTCTCCTTCCCTCAACTCTCTGTCTTATCTCTACCCCTCATCTATCTCCTCTACCTCTTTCTCATCTCTCTCATCTGTCTGTCTCATCTCTCCATCTCTCATCTCTCTGTCTCATCTGTATCTCACATATCTCTCCCTCACCTCTCTGTCTCATCTCTACCTCTCATCTCTCTTTCACATCTCTTCCTCTGTCTCATTTCTCCCTATCTCATCTCTCTGTCTCATCTGTATCTCACATATCTCTCCCTCATCTCTTTGTCTCATCTCTACCTCTCATCTCTCTCTCCTCCTCATTCTCACTCACTTCTGGAGTATAGAGCTACCACTACAGCTGATCCTATTACACGAAGCCTACACTCAAGGAATCCTGGGCTCTAGCAGCGGTGGTTTCTGTATCAATTTACTTTACAAAATTAGGTCGTCAACCCCATTCACAACCACATGTTAGCTGGCTCTTACGACATGCTTGATCAAGCTGTCTTCTAAATATTTCCTAGACTCCTCTTAGACAACCACAAACAACACGTGACTTCTACCTCTATTGTTATATATAAAAAAGACAGTTAATGGCAAAATAAAACGACCAACCAAACTACAATTATTTTTAATCTTTCTCCTTATTTCTGATCCCTATGGAGCATAGAGACACCACTAAAGTTGAAAGCTTGAACCAATTATTCACATGGACTTGTAGCGGTGGTTGTGTCATTATCACTCTTAAGCACAGCCAGGAGAATAGTCCTTCAACAAACTTATGTCATTATCACTCTTAAGCTCAGCCAGGAGAATAGACCTTCAACAAAATTATGTCATTATCACTCTTAAGCTCAGCCAGGAGAATAGACCTTCAACAAACTTATATCATTAGCACTCTTAAGCTCAGCCAGGAGAATAGACCTTCAACAAACTTATGTCATTATCACTCTTAAGCTCAGCCAGGAGAATAGACCTTCAACAAACTTATGTCATTATCACTCTTAAGCTCAGCCAGGAGAATAGACCTTCAACAAACTTATATCATTAGCACTCTTAAGCTCAGCCAGGAGAATAGACCTTCAACAAACTTATGTCATTATCACTCTTAAGCTCAGCCAGAAGAATAGTCATTCAACAAACTTATGTCATTATCACTCTTAAGCTCAGCCAGGAGAATAGTCCTTCAACAAACTTATGTCATTATCACTCTTAAGCTCAGCAAGGAAAATAGTCCTTGAACAAACTTATGTCAAGTCTTTTTGTCCTGTGCCGTCCGCTCCAGGTCTTTCTGTGTCTTCTTCATGTCATTCATGTCTGTATCCGGTTCTTTTCTCCACGTTTTCCTTGGTCTCCATCTACCTGTCTTACCTTGAAGATTCCAGAACAAGAACTGCCTTGTAATGTTATCAACATGTTTCGTCAATGTGTGTCCTATATCATCTCTTATTCTACTGGCATTTGTCTGGTTCTTGTCATCTCTTGTTCTACTGGCACTTGTCTGGTTCTTGTCATCTCTTGTTCTACTGGCACTTGTCTGGTTCTTGTCATCTCTTGTTCTAATGGCACTTGTCTGGTTCTTGTCATCTCTTGTTCTACTGCCACTTGTCTGGTTCTTGTCATCTCTTGTTCTACCGGCACGTGTCTGGTTCTTGTCATCTCTTGTTCTACTGGCACTTGTCCGGTTCTTGTCATCTCTTGTTTTACTGGCACTTGTCTGGTTCTTGTCATCTCTTGTTCTACTGGCACTTGTCTGGTTCTTGTCATCTCTTGGTCTACTGGCACTTGTCTGGTTCTTGTCATTTCTTGTTCTACTGGCACTTGTCTGGTTCTTGTCATCTCTTGTTCTACTGGCACTTGTCTGGTTCTTTTCATCAGTTCCACATCAGTGATCTTGTCTGAATGTGCAGTAATCCTGTTCTTTATCTGTCTCATAACAGACCCCCACCCCCCACCCCCCCACCCCCCACCCCCCTACCCCACCGGGAAACTACACAGTGCAACGAATATAATATGGTTGCCATAGAAACTGGAGCACTAGATTGCAGGAACTGTATTATTTACAATTCTCTCACTCTCCATATATCTCTTTCTTTATTAATTACAATTCTGGTTTCTTTTTCAGACTTAGACAAAGTAACAATTTAGTTGTAAGACAATTCTAATACATTTATTTTATCATTCTAACAGAGAATGGCTGCTGAGACTGTTAGAAAACCACCCAGCAAGAAGGTTGACAGTTGCAGGTTTCCTCAACAGAGTAAGGCGGGAAAGCGCTTTTCGTTCTATTATAGATAATAACTAAATTTGTCGGCGTCTGATTAGCTAAGCTGTGGTGAAGTTACCGGGCTCATGATTCGAAACCTGGTAGCGTTATTCTCCATTAAACCCAGCTGGAAATAGGTACCTAACTCTGCTTTTGAGTTTAGAAAGCCAAAGGCAGCATGCAAAAGCAGCATTCACAGGAACTTATAAATAAGTTGGACCTAGTAAAGTTATTTAAGTGCGTTGTTGTTTGTAGGTCCAATCTTTTTTGTTTTCAAATGTTTCTTTCGTTTATACTTATTTATCTATTTTTTTTAATTATTTCACTATCATGTATTTCAGCTTTAGAAGTACTTTATCTGTGTACATATTTCTACTAAATTGTTTGTCTGTTTGTTTGTTTGTTTTCATCAATAAATAGAATAAACCGAATGTAGATTTCCATATCACGTGATGTGTTCTGTGTGATGTTGTCATGTTCATCGTTATCGTCTCATAATTCTTTCATCACCGCTCAGTTACCAATAATTCATGTTCCTCACTTTAACATATTATTTTTTTCTAGTCTTCCACAATAATTTAATCACTAAATCTTTCTCACATTAGTTTCTGGACGTAAATTCTCTCATTTATGCCTTCTTCGATCTCAATTATTATTTTTTAAACATCCTAATATATATATATATATATATATATATATATATATATATATATATATAATATATGTATATATATATATATATATATATATATATATATATATATATATATATATATATATATATCAGGATGATTTTTAAAAGTATCTTGATTAAATATATATATAATTAGCGCCACTTTACACCACTGAGAAGCCACACATACAAAAATTGACATCATCCTCACAACCACACATAGAAACATTCACCTCAACGCCTTTTTGTGCACCACATGTCGGGCACAAAAGGGGTGATAACACCACTATACATTTTTGGATTTATAGCTGGTCTCCCTTAGTGCTTCTGAAAGGCTGTCTAACATTTTTCCTTTTCCTTTTTTTTAAATTTATTTTTATGTTCCTTAACGCAGTTATATCTGATAGGGGATCTTTGTTGTCCTTGACGGTTATTGCACATCTTGTTTGTGTTTCTGTCCAAACTTTGAATATGTTTTGAAATGTGTCCAGTGGCCACTGAGACATGAATTTTCTTTTGTTCTTGACTTCCCTGTATACATCGCCGCCTCCTTTATTTATTTATTTTATTTTAGCTCTTCATCGTAGTACGTTTGTCTATGGTTTGGGACGTCTTTATGAATGTATTCCATAGCAACATGTTTCCTTTCTACGTCCATTTGTCTGCCATCTCTTTGGGTATGCTGTCATTGAGTTCAAGAGCTCTTGTTTTTCTCAATGGTGGAATTATGCTGCTTATCCAGCAGCACTGGAGAAAATCATGATGGGCAAAGCAGCAGGGCATGATGGTATAACACCAGAAATGGTTAAGTACATGGGAGCATCAGGCGACCTATTACTCATACGGGTCCTACAGGCAGCGTGGTGCAACAAGACCATACCAAAGGATTGGGAGATTGCTATCACAACACAAGTTTTCAAAAAAAGGGTGACAATCGACAATGTGGAAACCATAGAGGCATATCTCTTCTCAGTGTCCCTGGTAAAATCTACTATAGAATCCTAGAGCAGAGACTCCGACGCCTAGCTGAGCCACAATTTGATGAGGTCCAGTGCGGATTCCGAACAAACCGAAGTAGTCAAGACCTAATCTTCACACAGACAACTGAGTGAAAAGGCTCTTGAGTATAAGAGTGAGATCCATCTTTGTTTAATAGATCTGGAAAAGGCATTTGACAGGGTCCCCTGGAGCAAACTTTGTGACTGTTTGGCAGCGAAGAACATTCCAGCACCTCTGGTTCATGATATACAGAGCTTTTAAAAGTCTTGCAGAAATTATGTGAGGATAGCAAACCATAAGTCAGAATCAGAAGAGTTCAGGACCACCACTGGTGTAAGACAATGTGATATCCTGTCACCTTATCTTTCCATACTCCTTATGGACGATGTTATCAAGGCATGTAAGGAAAGAACAAGAAAGTATTCAGTGGGGTACTGGAAGATGAGACAGGTATGTATTTCAGAGCTGGCATTTGCTGATGATGTTGCCCTGATTGCTAAATCAGAGGCACATCTACAATCCAACCTGCAAGTCTGGAAGGAAGAGCTCGAGAAGAGAGGGATGGTCATAAGCAGCTCTAAAACAAAATCCATGGTGATATCACGAGAAGAAAGAAGACATCAGATTAAGCTGGGAGAACAGGTCCTGGAGCAGGTCGACCACTTTAAATATCTCGGAGCTATTTTAGACAAATGGGAGACATCAAAGAAGAGTTGGCCACTCCAAAAGCAGCAACTGGGAGACTTTTTCAGGCAATAAATCGAGGATTCCTCAGCAAGAGAGAGGTTGGTAAGAAAACGAAGATGGCTGTGTATCGCTCCACCCATGCCCCAGTCTTGACATATGGATGCGAGTCATGGGAAATGACTACAACACACACAAGCCAGATCCAAACCACAGAAATGAGGTATCTGAGGAAGGTGGTTGAAGTAACAAAAAAAGACATGGTCCGCAACCAAACAATACGTCAAGGCCTAAAATCCCACCACCTGCAGACCCAAGTAAAACAGTCCCAACTAAGATTGTTTTGCCGATAGAATAGTCTGGCGCTCTCTCTTCCAAACCTCTACACCTCACGGTAGAAGGGGAACGACTAAGTAAGTAAGGTAGTAAGTCGTTAAATAAAATATGTGATAATAAAAATAAAAACAATACTGATAATTATAATAATTTCGGTATTGATAATAGAAATAACTAAAAGCGACAAAAAACAATTACACATTTAGTATACACAAAGATAGTAATACAATATGTTATAATTAACAATAATTATGAAAAACTGTCAACCAAGAGTAATAAATTACACGAAAATTGAAACCAAATACCATTGGCAAGTAATACTAATTAAACGAAAGGGGAAAAAAGACAACAAAATCATCAAAATCCATAATTATCGTCGTTTGTACGTCGGGATGCAACTGTGGTTGAAAGTTAGACATTAATTGTATTGTTTCCCTTATTTGTACTCTCCCCAAAATAGTAACCCTCAACGATGAAAAGTTGGTGTAGAACGCAGTTTCATTCCGCAAACGGATTTAACTCATCATTTTGTTAAAAATAACCTTAAAATGTAAGTTTTTGATTGTTTCTTCAAGATTAAATTGTAATTTAAAGTATTGCGACGTCGTCAATTTCCAGGGATTTTAGCATTTGCAATGACGATCAATAAGGCGCAAGGACAATCTTTTGATCACGTAGGAGTTTTCCTTCCTGAACCTGTTTTCGGACACGACCAGCTCTATGTCGCCCTCACCCGAGAAACAAATCATGAAAACTTATAGAATAGAAATATGAGCACATTAACAGAGTAGAAATATGAACATACTGACTTAGTAGACATATGAACACACTGACAGAGTAGAAAAATGAAAACCCTGAGATAGTAGAAATATGAGAACACTGACAGAGCAGAAATGTGAACACACTGAGAGATTAGAAATAGAACACTCCGAGAAAATAAAAATATGAACACACTGATAGAGCAGAAATATGAATACACTGACAGAAAAGAAATATGAGCACGCTAACAAAGCAGACATATGAACACACTGGCTAAGTAAAAATATGAACACTGATAGAGCAGAAATATGAACACACGGACAGAACAGAAATATGAACAACTGACAGAGTAAACAAATAACACACTGACAGAGGATAAGTATGAATACATTAACAGAAAAGAAATATAAACACAATGACAGTATAAATATGAACACACTGACAGAGTAGAAATATGAACACGCTGAAGGATCATTCATCATGTATATATCAGATGACACTGGCGTTCAATAATCTCATACCAAACTTTCCTCTCTTGCGACATCCGTTCAAGATTATTTCATATCACCTTTATCTCTGTCATCTCTGTCTACAACTAAAGATCTTTGTTCCCCCTTGTGCCAAGAGAAGCAAACACTGGGACATGTACTCTCAACATGTAAGGTCTCATTTGGACAAGGGCCACGAAATACATGGAATCACAACAGAGCCCTACATGAGCTAGCTACTATAATAGACTTAGCAAAAAGTATAACCGAGCCTACTATTATAAATATACAAACTTCCTAAAAGCAGGAGTATCAAAAATCCCAAACATAATTATGCTTATTCACAGTGGATCAAGATTACAGTATAAAATACCGACAATTGATGTAGCACACATTGAGAAAACACTGATAGCATTACGAGGTAGTACGTACTGTGGAACACCAAGGGTAAGATAAATATAGAGAGACCTGGACAATCTGTGGAGAAAAGAACTGGAGACAAGCATGACTGGAGTAAAGATGACAGTGTAAGACCTTAAACAAATGGCACATGATAATAGTGTATTTGTTGAAGGCCTGTGCTCCACAGGAAGCTGATAAGTGATGATAATGATGATGATGATAATGGTGATGATGATGATGATGATGATGATGATGACTATGGATGATCTGTTTTCAGTTGTTTCTTTAGATGTTCTTGACAAGTCTCTTCGCCCTTCCATATGTTACTGTAGTATCATTTGAGGACATTTTCAACCTTCATTTGCCGTTCTTTTGGTTTGACTTTTGGACCGTGCACAGGAAAACTAGTGCAGGCCGTGTTCATGGCATACACTTCGGTCTCTTTACTAGCAGGAATGTTGCTATGATATGATATATTACAATGTTGTTTTGAATTGCTGATATAGTTTCAAAGTGTCTCTCTGTTGCGTACGTTTTTACCTAGGGGGTAGTCTTCGGTCCTGCCAGTGTACGCACCAGTCTTGATAAAGTTATATTATTTGTGCGTTCGATTTATTCACGCACGGGCGTGCACCATGCAGAGTGTGAGTTGACTCTGGGCGCACGGGTTACCTAGTTAGAGGGGTATGACGTCAGGATGGAAAAGGGGCAATTCGGACTTACTGTCCATGTGTGTTGATTTTATTCGGTACAATTCTATGGAAGAAGTGTTCATGAAGGATTGTTTGGTCTTCAGGTTGAAGCCAACATTCAGTTCTATACGTAAGTTATTTTGCGCCCTCATTTTGTAGTAAAAATGTTCAGAGTTAAGTGGAACGGCTTCTCATCACTGGAGTCTAGCGGGAATCCATATTTGCTGGATTCCTAGAATGGAACAGTAGAGATCTTAGCCTCACTTAAACCTTACGTAGTGGGAAGTCCTACGAGTAAAGGATATCTTTGATTATATATTGAATATCGTATTTTCAATAATACCAATGCCAAGGTCGTGGCATGTTGCAGGAGAGGTTAGTCAACAGAAGTCTCTAACCTGTTTGTATTTTCGTGTATGACTTTGTTTGGATTATATAAAAACTGTATAAATTAGTGCAAGGAGAAAATCTGGGATTTAGACAAGTATTATATGGAAGCGTCATCCATAAGTATGAATCCGTTTACTATGATAGATGTCCTTGGAAGAAGGTCAACGGACATTACCTTAATGTATCTCAGATGGTAACTGTTAGTGAATCCTAGTCACTTGGATAGAAAAGGACTTGATTGATAAAGAATCTGCAAGAATTTAGTATTATTATCAGCAATTATAAATTATGACATTCTCATCTTTAACCATGATCGTCTTGTTGATTGCCGTTCGTAATACGTCAATAAATCTTAATAACTTTGACCAGTGAGTTGATTACAGTCATGCATTGGCCAATTGCCTACCTCTCGTTGGATTTTGTTGAACAACAGTTTGACATTTTTATTGAAACATTCGCGTGTATAAGCTAGGATTTGATACACCTATCACTAGCTTACCATTACTACCATACATCATCACAAAAGAACCCAACACTCTCTCATGACATTAAGTCGAATTTATGAGTGATTCCTGGGTGCTTTTATTTCTGACGGAGCGTCTGTGAAAAGCATCATATGTCTTTTAACGCCGGTTATAGTTTAAGTGCATGTTTTATCTCTGAAACTTCTTGAAAAATTATATGTTGCTACTGACAGTTTTGTTTTTCTATGTGATGTTGCTCATTATGAGAAAGATTGCCCCGCCACCATCTCATTTGCGTTAATTGCTATTATGTATGCTTATGTCTAGAAACTTTTCGTGGAATGTCTGTATTTACATCTAGATCGTTTTCATCTTCACGAACATTCAATTGTGTCTCTGGTGGTTCCTTGTTCAGAGTTTCTCTGAAGTGCTCTGCCCATCTTGTTTCTTGTCCTTCTGCTGTCGTGATGACATTACCTTGCTTATCTCTTACTAATGTGATATTGTTTGCACCTCGTTCTCCGCTGATGAATTTAGTTATTTTGTATACTGTGCTGCCTCCTCTGCCTGTCTTGCAAGATCGTCTAGGAAATTCCTTTTGTTGGCTCGGGATTGGCGTTTAACTTATTTGTCCAGCTGACTGTACTGTTCGCTATATAGTTGCTTTAACCTGGGGGACCTCGCTTCTGTTTTCTTTCTTTTCATTTCATTGTTCATCGTTATGGTGTTTAATGTTTCTGGTGTTATCCAGTAGCTTTCACCACTGACAGTCATACGAGCCACAGACTCCGAATGTCCATCCCGCAGCAAAGTTTGTTTATTTATTGTTGTTTCCGTAACTTAATTGCTTTTTTACATAGACAGGGGTGTCAGCCCTATGCTAAAACCCCCAACCTGGAAGAGATCATCACAGCAATGAAAGGGTTAAAGAACGGCAAAGCTCCGGGCCATGATAACTTAAATGCAGAGCTATTTAAAACAGACCCTGAGCTAGCAGAAGAACTATTAGAACCACTATTTGCACAAATCTGGAAAAGGGGACAACACCATCAGAGTGGAACAAAGGAATAATTGTCAAATTGCCCAAGAAGGGAGATCTTGCAGACTGCAATAATTGGAGAGGAATCACTGTTCTCTCAGTTCCCAGCAAAATACTAGGCAGGATAATTATACAAAGAATTTCAAAGGTAGTAGATCACAAACTGAGGAAAGAACAAGCAGGATTTAGAAAGAACAGAAGATGTGTAGATCATATATTCACTCTCAGGAACATTATAGACCAGTGCTCAGAATGGCAAAGACAGCTTTACATTAATTTCGTTGATTTTGAAAAGGCTTTTGACAGCATACATAGGGACAGTTTATGGAAAATACTGAGGGCTTATGGAATTCCAAACTGCATAGTGTCCATCAACATAATCGACATCTGAGATTCTCGATATTATTTTAAATGGACCTCTCCAGGTAATGAGTAGACGATTGTCTTTACAAGGTAGTAAGACATATGCCTCATCACCAGGAAGAAGCTGGCGAAGACGTCTATACCTGTTTGCAAAAAGTCGAGCTTTTTCTTTAGCTTGTTCTGATGATGTGGTAGCTAGTCTACACGCATCTATAATTCTTTTCCTTAAAGAAATCACATACTCGTAAGAAGATTGAGTTTCATCTGTGATATTCTCTTCAGTAAGTAAGTCGTGTAATAACGACATTGGACCGCGCGGTTGAACGCCGAAGACCAATTGAAAAGGAGAAAATCCAGTAGCTTCATTTTGTACTTCGCGGTACGCAAAAAGAGCAGCCGGTAGGACTCGATCCCAATTTTCAGGATGGTCCTGAGTAATCTTTCCTAACAGTTGTTTGAGTGTCCTATTCTGACGCTCAATTAATCCGTTGGACATAGCATGATAAATCAAACTAAGAGATCTATTTATGCCCAATAAATTCATGACCTGGGACATAGATTCAGATATGAATTGAACACGATGATCAGATAAGATCTTCCGAGGAAAACCTATGCGTGAAAAAATCAACCACAATGCCTCTGCAACACTAGCAGATGAAGTATTCCTCAGAGGTATGGCCTCAGGCCAACGAGTACACATGTCAATACAAGTGAGAATATGTGTATGTCCTCTTGCAGAAGGTTGCATAGGACCAATTATATCAATTGCCATTTTCTCAAATGGACGAATCGGAATGTCTGCAGCCTGAATCGGAGCTGCGTGGTATGGACCACGTACTTTGACCTCCTGACATGTGACACAGGAGCGGCAGTAGATATTGACATCTCTATGAATGCCTGGCCAATAGAATGCCGACAGCACTCTAGATTTGGTTCTAGAAAACCCCATATGATCCGCACATTGAGAGTCGTCGCATGATGTAATATACGAGCTCTCATAGATGTAGGTACTAAGATTTGAGAACGTACGGATGAATCAGCATCTCGTATCGCTCTCACCAATATGCCATTCTTTATTATAAATCTATGTTTAGATCCTGTATTTGTATTATTAACAGTCCTATTAGCTAACTGAAAATTTTTTTTCATAGAAATATCATTTTTTTGTAATGTTATAAATGACTCCAGTGAAATAGGATTGTCAACATCATCATTAACGTTAACCGTAGGTACAGAAGGTGTATTCTGCAACATATCATGAGCTTGTGCTCTAGTCACAACTGCATTTGCAGTATGTATATGTCGCTCTTCCCAATTAGCAATTTGCTGTGGGGTACACTCTTTTATGCCATGTATGCTACCCAAAATTATGTCACTAACTGGCGCTGGGAGTAAACAAGCATGTATATTCCCTGAAAAAAAATGGAGAGTGAATATTAATAATAGCAGTGGGGAACATTTCCACAGTCCCTCCGAAAGTCACGCACTTGTCTGTTTTTCCGATAGCACAAGAAGGATCTACCAAAGAGTTTCTGACGCCGATCGTGGAGCAGCCTGAATCAAAAAGAACAGAGCATGGAATAGAATTTAAAAACCCCTATTTAATTTAAGGCTTCCTGTTCCATCGTGAGTAGCTGACGTGGCCGCACACACCACTGGTAGACTGAGTAACACATGTCCGCAACGAAGCGTCGTGATCGCCTTGGGCTGGAACAGAGTTTTGCATTCTTGCCAACATTTTACCTGTTCATAATCAATAGAGCAAGACATAGCATTATGGGTGTCAGTATTCGTGTTATGCTCTTTGTTACCTTGTGTGTCAATCATAGCTACATTAGATTGATGGCGTGGCCCCCTGCTCGAAGATCTATCTCTTCGACGCGATCGATTCCGACTATCATTTCTAAAATCGCCATTATTACCATTTCTGCTTGGGTTAACATATTGGTTAGAACGCCAATTATTGGTATCACTGTTATGGCTTTGACCATATGATCTATTCCGAGAACCATGTCTATTGTTAGGAAACTGCGATTTAGATCGCCAATGTTGTTTATAATTGTCTCCTTGATTTTTTTTCAAAATTATTGTTATCAAAATCTCGTGATCTGTGAGATTGGTCCCAAGAATTGTTATATGGAGAAGATTGCTAAAATTGTTTCCCCTTATAAAAATTAAAAGAATTAAAATTCTCTTTTATTTCCCTTTCTATAGTTTCTGTCATTAATTAAAGAGCGATGGCGTCTGTGATAATCTTGTTGCATAACAAAAGTAACAGGTAAGTCATCTTTGACATGGGAATTGCTAAATTCCATGTTTGAATGGGCAGTGCAGAATTGTAAACAATTTTCTTCCATTTCATCTAAATTTTTCGGTTTCCGTTCGTGTAAGAACGCAAGGAATGATGGATTAACCGAAGACATGATCTTATCACGCATTATTAAATCAAAGAGAGCGTCATAAGATTTTTGTATCTTGGATAATTCAATCCATCTTTCTAGAGTGAGGCGTATTTGTGATATAAACTCACTAAAATTCTTCCAGTTCTGTGGAAGAAGAGATTTAAATCGCATCCTATATTGACAGTTTATAATATGGTTAAATCTGATGACAAAAATAATTATGATGTGATCAAAGCTGCTCTTTTGAAAAAAATTCCAATTGACTGATGATCAATATAGGATGCGATTTAAATCTCTTCTTCCACAGAACTGGAAGAATTTTAGTGAGTTTATATCACAAATACGCCTCACTCTAGAAAGATGGATTGAATTATCCAAGATACAAAAATCTTATGACGCTCTCTTTGATTTAATAATGCGTGATAAGATCATGTCTTCGGTTAATCCATCATTCCTTGCGTTCTTACACGAACGGAAACCGAAAAATTTAGATGAAATGGAAGAAAATTGTTTACAATTCTGCACTGCCCATTCAAACATGGAATTTAGCAATTCCCATGTCAAAGATGACTTACCTGTTACTTTTGTTATGCAACAAGATTATCACAGACGCCATCGCTCTTTAATTAATGACAGAAACTATAGAAAGGGAAATAAAAGAGAATTTTAATTCTTTTAATTTTTATAAGGGGAAACAATTTTAGCAATCTTCTCCATATAACAATTCTTGGGACCAATCTCACAGATCACGAGATTTTGATAACAATAATTTTGAAAAAAAAATCAAGGAGACAATTATAAACAACATTGGCGATCTAAATCGCAGTTTCCTAACAATAGACATGGTTCTCGGAATAGATCATATGGTCAAAGCCATAACAGTGATACCAATAATTGGCGTTCTAACCAATATGTTAACCCAAGCAGAAATGGTAATAATGGCGATTTTAGAAATGATAGTCGGAATCGATCGCGTCGAAGAGATAGATCTTCGAGCAGGGGGCCACGCCATCAATCTAATGTAGCTATGATTGACACACAAGGTAACAAAGAGCATAACACGAATACTGACACCCATAATGCTATGTCTTGCTCTATTGATTATGAACAGGTAAAATGTTGGCAAGAATGCAAAACTCTGTTCCAGCCCAAGGCGATCACGACGCTTCGTTGCGGACATGTGTTACTCAGTCTACCAGTGGTGTGTGCGGCCACGTCAGCTACTCACGATGGAACAGGAAGCCTTAAATTAAATAGGGGTTTTTTTAAATTCTATTCCATGCTCTGTTCTTTTTGATTCAGGCTGCTCCACGATCGGCGTCAGAAACTCTTTGGTAGATCCTTCGTGTGCTACTGGAAAAAACAGACAAGTGCGTGACTTTCGGAGGGACTGTGGAAATGTTCCCCACTGCTATTATTAATATTCACTCTCCATTTTTTTTCAGGGAATATACATGCTTGTTTACTCCCAGCGCCAGTTAGTGACATAATTTTGGGTAGCATACATGGCATAAAAGAGTGTACCCCACAGCAAATTGCTAATTGGGAAGAGCGACATATACATACTGCAAATGCAGTTGTGACTAGAGCACAAGCTCATGATATGTTGCAGAATACACCTTCTGTACCTACGGTTAACGTTAATGATGATGTTGACAATCCTATTTCACTGGAGTCATTTATAACATTACAAAAAAATGATATTTCTATGAAAAAAAAATTTTCAGTTAGCTAATAGGACTGTTAATAATACAAATAGAGGATCTAAACATAGATTTATAATAAAGAATGGCATATTGGTGAGAGTGATACGAGATGCTGATTCATCCGTACGTTCTCAAATCTTAGTACCTACATCTATGAGAGCTCGTATATTACATCATGCGACGACTCTCAATGTGCGGGTCATATGGGGTTTTCTAGAACCAAATCTAGAGTGCTGTCGGCATTCTATTGGCCAGGCATTCATAGAGATGTCAATATCTACTGCCGCTCCTGTGTCACATGTCAGGAGGTCAAAGTACGTGGTCCATACCACGCAGCTCCGATTCAGGCTGCAGACATTCCGATTCGTCCATTTGAGAAAATGGCAATTGATATAATTGGTCCTATGCAACCTTCTGCAAGAGGACATACACATATTCTCACTTGTATTGACATGTGTACTCGTTGGCCTGAGGCCATACCTCTGAAGAATACTTCATCTGCTAGTGTTGCAGAGGCATTGTGGTTGATTTTTTCACGCATAGGTTTTCCTCGGAAGATCTTATCTGATCATCGTGTTCAATTCATATCTGAATCTATGTCCCAGGTCATGAATTTATTGGGCATAAATAGATCTCTTAGTTTGATTTATCATGCTATGTCCAACGGATTAATTGAGCGTCAGAATAGGACACTCAAACAACTGTTAGGAAAGATTACTCAGGACCATCCTGAAAATTGGGATCGAGTCCTACCGGCTGCTCTTTTTGCGTACCGCGAAGTACAAAATGAAGCTACTGGATTTTCTCCTTTTCAATTGGTCTTCGGCGTTCAACCGCGCGGTCCAATGTCGTTATTACACGACTTACTTACTGAAGAGAATATCACAGATGAAACTCAATCTTCTTACGAGTATGTGATTTCTTTAAGGAAAAGAATTATAGATGCGTGTAGACTAGCTACCACATCATCAGAACAAGCTAAAGAAAAAGCTCGACTTTTTGCAAACAGGTATAGACGTCTTCGCCAGCTTCTTCCTGGTGATGAGGCATATGTCTTACTACCTTGTAAAGACAATCGTCTACTCATTACCTGGAGAGGTCCATTTAAAATAATATCGAGAATCTCAGATGTCGATTATGTTGATGGACACTATGCAGTTTGGAATTCCATAAGCCCTCAGTATTTTCCATAAACTGTCCCTATGTATGCTGTCAAAAGCCTTTTCAAAATCAACGAAATTAATGTAAAGCTGTCTTTGCCATTCTGAGCACTGGTCTATAATGTTCCTGAGAGTGAATATATGATCTACACATCTTCTGTTCTTTCTAAATCCTGCTTGTTCTTTCCTCAGTTTGTGATCTACTACCTTTGAAATTCTTTGTATAATTATCCTGCCTAGTATTTTGCTGGGAACTGAGAGAACAGTGATTCCTCTCCAATTATTGCAGTCTGCAAGATCTCCCTTCTTGGGCAATTTGACAATTATTCCTTTGTTCCACTCTGATGGTGTTGTCCCCGTTTTCCAGATTTGTGCAAATAGTGGTTCTAATAGTTCTTCTGCTAGCTCAGGGTCTGTTTTAAATAGCTCTGCATTTAAGTTATCATGGCCCGGAGCTTTGCCGTTCTTTAACCCTTTCATTGCTGTGATGATTTCTTCCAGGTTGGGGGTTTTAGCATAGGGCTGACACCCCTGTCTATGTAAAAAAGCAATTAAGTTACGGAAACAACAATAAATAAACAAACTTTGCTGCGGGATGGACATTCGGAGTCTGTGGCTCGTATGACTGTCAGTGGTGAAAGCTACTGGATAACACCAGAAACATTAAACACCATAACGATGAACAATGAAATGAAAAGAAAGAAAACAGAAGCGAGGTCCCCCAGGTTAAAGCAACTATATAGCGAACAGTACAGTCAGCTGGACAAATAAGTTAAACGCCAATCCCGAGCCAACAAAAGGAATTTCCTAGACGATCTTGCAAGACAGGCAGATGAGGCAGCACTGAGAAATGAACAAAGCACAGTATACAAAATAACTAAATTCATCAGCGGAGAACGAGGTGCAAACAATATCACATTAGTAAGAGATAAGCAAGGTAATGTCATCACGACAGCAGAAGGACAAGAAACAAGATGGGCAGAGCACTTCAGAGAAACTCTGAACAAGGAACCACCAGAGACACAATTGAATGTTCGTGAAGATGAAAACGATCTAGATGTAAATACAGACATTCCACGAAAAGTTTCTAGACATAAGCATACATAATAGCAATTAACGCAAATGAGATGGTGGCGGGGCAATCTTTCTCATAATGAGCAACATCACATAGAAAAACAAAACTGTCAGTAGCAACATATAATTTTTCAAGAAGTTTCAGAGATAAAACATGCACTTAAACTATAACCGGCGTTAAAAGACATATGATGCTTTTCACAGACGCTCCGTCAGAAATAAAAGCACCCAGGAATCACTCATAAATTCGACTTAATGTCATGAGAGAGTGTTGGGTTCTTTTGTGATGATGTATGGTAGTAATGGTAAGCTAGTGATAGGTGTATCAAATCCTAGCTTATACACGCGAATGTTTCAATAAAAATGTCAAACTGTTGTTCAACAAAATCCAACGAGAGGTAGGCAATTGGCCAATGCATGACTGTAATCAACTCACTGGTCAAAGTTATTAAGATTTATTGACGTATTACGAACGGCAATCAACAAGACGATCATGGTTAAAGATGAGAATGTCATAATTTATAATTGCTGATAATAATACTAAATTCTTGCAGATTCTTTATCAATCAAGTCCTTTTCTATCCAAGTGACTAGGATTCACTAACAGTTACCATCTGAGATACATTAAGGTAATGTCCGTTGACCTTCTTCCAAGGACATCTATCATAGTAAACGGATTCATACTTATGGATGACGCTTCCATATAATACTTGTCTAAATCCCAGATTTTCTCCTTGCACTAATTTATACAGTTTTTATATAATCCAAACAAAGTCATACACGAAAATACAAACAGGTTAGAGACTTCTGTTGACTAACCTCTCCTGCAACATGCCACGACCTTGGCATTGGTATTATTGAAAATACGATATTCAATATATAATCAAAGATATCCTTTACTCGTAGGACTTCCCACTACGTAAGGTTTAAGTGAGGCTAAGATCTCTACTGTTCCATTCTAGGAATCCAGCAAATATGGATTCCCGCTAGACTCCAGTGATGAGAAGCCGTTCCACTTAACTCTGAACATTTTTACTACAAAATGAGGGCGCAAAATAACTTACGTATAGAACTGAATGTTGGCTTCAACCTGAAGACCAAACAATCCTTCATGAACACTTCTTCCATAGAATTGTACCGAATAAAATCAACACACATGGACAGTAAGTCCGAATTGCACCTTTTCCATCCTGACGTCATACCCCTCTAACTAGGTAACCCGTGCGCCCAGAGTCAACTCACACTCTGCATGGTGCACGCCCGTGCGTGAATAAATCGAACGCACAAATAATATAACTTTATCAAGACTGGTGCGTACACTGGCAGGACCGAAGACTACCCCCTAGGTAAAAACGTACGCAACAGAGAGACACTTTGAAACTATATCAGCAATTCAAAACAACATTGTAATATATCATATCATAGCAACATTCCTGCTAGTAAAGAGACCGAAGTGTATGCCATGAACACGGCCTGCACTAGTTTTCCTGTGCACGGTCCAAAAGTCAAACCAAAAGAACGGCAAATGAAGGTTGAAAATGTCCTCAAATGATACTACAGTAACATATGGAAGGGCGAAGAGACTTGTCAAGAACATCTAAAGAAACAACTGAAAACAGATCATCCATAGTCATCATCATCATCATCATCATCATCACCATTATCATCATCATCATTATCATCACTTATCAGCTTCCTGTGGAGCACAGGCCTTCAACAAATACACTATTATCATGTGCCATTTGTTTAAGGTCTTACACTGTCATCTTTACTCCAGTCATGCTTGTCTCCAGTTCTTTTCTCCACAGATTGTCCAGGTCTCTCTATATTTATCTTACCCTTGGTGTTCCACAGTACGTACTACCTCGTAATGCTATCAGTGTTTTCTCAATGTGTGCTACATCAATTGTCGGTATTTTATACTGTAATCTTGATCCACTGTGAATAAGCATAATTATGTTTGGGATTTTTGATACTCCTGCTTTTAGGAAGTTTGTATATTTATAATAGTAGGCTCGGTTATACTTTTTGCTAAGTCTATTATAGTAGCTAGCTCATGTAGGGCTCTGTTGTGATTCCATGTATTTCGTGGCCCTTGTCCAAATGAGACCTTACATGTTGAGAGTACATGTCCCAGTGTTTGCTTCTCTTGGCACAAGGGGGAACAAAGATCTTTAGTTGTAGACAGAGATGACAGAGATAAAGGTGATATGAAATAATCTTGAACGGATGTCGCAAGAGAGGAAAGTTTGGTAAGAGATTATTGAACGCCAGTGTCAGCTGATATATACATGATAATTGATCCTTCAGCGTGTTCATATTTCTACTCTGTCAGTGTGTTCATATTTATACTGTCATTGTGTTTATATTTAATTTCTGTTAATGTATTCATACTTATCCTCTGTCAGTGTGTTATTTGTTTACTCTGTCAGTTGTTCATATTTCTGTTCTGTCCGTGTGTTCATATTTCTGCTCTATCAGTGTTCATATTTTTACTTAGCCAGTGTGTTCATATGTCTGCTTTGTCAGCGTGCTCATATTTCTTTTCTGATAGTGTATTCATATTTCTGCTCTATCAGTGTGTTCATATTTTTATTTTCTCGGAGTGTTCATATTTCTAATCTCTCAGTGTGTTCACATTTCTGCTCTGTCAGTGTTCCCATATTTCTACTATCTCAGGGTTTTCATTTTTCTACTCTGTCAGTGTGTTCATATGTCTACTAAGTCAGTAAATTCATATTTCTACTCTGTTAATGGGCTCATATTTCTATTCTATAAGTTTTCATGATTTGTTTCTCGGGTGACGGCGACATAGAGCTGGCCGTGTCCGAAAACAGGTTCAGGAAGGAAAACTCCTACGTGATCAAAAGATTGTCCTTGCGCCTTATTGATCGTCATTGCAAATGCTAAAATCCCTGAAAATTTACGACGTCGCAATACTTTAAATTACAATTTTATCTTGAAGAAACAATCAAAAACTTACATTTTAAGGTTATTTTTAACAAAATGATGAGTTAAATCCGTTTGCGGAATGAAACTGGGTTCTACACCAACTTTTCATCGTTGAGGGTTACTATTTTCGGGAGAGTACAAATAAGGGAAAGAATACAATTAATGTCTAACTTTCAACCACAGTTGCATCCCGACGTACAAACGACGATAATTATGGATTTTGATGATTTTGTTGTCTTTTTTCCCCTTTCGTTTAATTAGTATTACTTGCCAATGGTATTTGGTTTCAATTTTCGTGTAATTTATTACTCTTGGTTGATAGTTTTTCATAATTATTGTTAATTATAACATATTGTATTACTATCTTTGTGTATACTAAATGTGTAATTGTTTTTTGTCGCTTTTAGTTATTTCTATTATCAATACCTAAATTATTATAATTATCAGTATTGTTTTTATTTTTATTATCACATATTTTATTTAACGACTTACTTACTTACTTACTTAGTCGTTCCCCTTCTACCGTGAGGTGTAGAGGTTTGGAAGAGAGAGCGCCAGACTATCCTATCGGCTGTCTTCCTTCTGGCCTGGTTCCATTCTAGTCCTCGGTCTTTCAAAGATTGTCTAATGTTGTCCTCCCAGCGGACTCTGGGTTGTCCTGGGGGTCTGGATCCCTGGATCTTTGTTTCCCATGCTTGTCGTGGTGCCGATAGGATAGTCTGGCGCTCTCTCTTCCAAACCTCTACATCTCACGGTAGAAGAAGAACGACTAAGTAAGTAAGTAAGTAAGCTTGTCGTGGTAGCCGATCTTTTCCCATTCTGCAGACATGGCAAAACAATCTTAGTTGGGACTGTTTTACTTGGGTCTGCAGGTGGTGGGATTTTCGACCTTGACGTATTGTTTGGTTGCGGACCATGTCTTTTTTTGTTACTTCAACCACCTTTCTCAGATATCTCATTTCGGATGTTTGGATCTAGCTTGTGTGTGTTTTAGTCATTGCCCATGACTCGCATCCATATGTCAAGACTGGGACATAGGTGGAGCGATATACAGCCATCTTCGTTTTCTTACCAACCTCTCTCTTGCTGAGGAATCCTCGATTTATGGCCTGAAAAAGTCTTCCAGCTGCTGCTCTTCGAGTGGCCAACTCTTCTTTGATGCCTCCTTTTTGGTCTAAAATAGCTCCCAGATATTTAAAGTGGTCGACCTGCTCCAGGATCTGTTCTCCCAGCTTAATCTGATGTCTTCTTTCTTCTCGTGATATCACCATGGATTTTGTTTTAGAGCTGCTTATGACCATCCCTCTCTTCTCCAGCTCTTCCTTCCAGACTTGCAGGTTGGATTGGAGATGTGCCTGTGATTTAGCAATCATGGCAACATCATCAGCAAATGCCAGCTCTGAAATACATACCTGTTTCATCTTCTAGTACCCCACTGAATACTTTCTTGTTCTTTCCTTACATGCCTTGATAACATCGTCCATGAGGAGTATGGAAAGATAAGGTGACAGGATATCACCTTGTCTTACACCAGTGGTGGTCCTGAACTCTTCTGATTCTGACTTATGGTTTGCTATCCTCATATAATTTCTGCAAGACTTTTAAAAGCTCTGTATAGCATGAACTAGAGGTGCTGGATAGTTCTTCGCTGCCAAAAAGGCCCAAAGTTTGCTCCAGGGGACCCTGTCAAATGCCTTTTCCAGATCTATGAAACAAAGAAGGATCTCACTCTTATACTCAAGAGCCTTTTCACTCAGCTGTCTGTGTGAAGATTAGGTCTTGAGTACTTTGGTTTGTTCGGAATCCGCACTGGACCTCATCACATTGTGGCTCAGCAAGGCGTCGGAGTCTCTGCTCTATGATTCTATAGTAGATTTTACCTGGGACACTGAGAAGAGATATGCCTCTATGGTTTCCACATTGTCGATTGTCACCCTGTTTTTGAAAACTTGTATTATGATGGCAATCTCCCAATCGTTTGGTATCGTCTTGTTGCACCACGCTGCATGTAGGACCCTTAAGAGTAATAGGTCGCCTGATGCTTCCATGTACTTAACCATTTCTGGTGTTATACCATCATGCCCTGCTGCTTTGCCCATCTTGATTTTCTCAGTGCTGCTGGATAAGCAGCATAATTCCACCACTGAGAAAAACAAGAGCTCTTGAACTCAATGACAGCATACCCAAAGAGATGGCAGACAAATGGACGTAGAAAGGAAACATGTTGCTATGGAATACATTCATAAAGACGTCCCAAACCATAGAAAAACGTATTACGATGAAGAGCTAAAATAAAATAAATAAATAAAGGAGGCGGAGATGTATACAGGGAAGACAAGAATAAAAGAAAATTCATGTCTCAGTGGCCACTGGACAAATTTCAAAACATATTCAAAGTTTGGACAGAAACACAAACAAGATGTGCAATAACCGTCAAGGACAACAAAGATCCCCTATCAGATATAACTGCGTTAAGGAACCTAAAAATAAATTTAAAAAAAAGGAAAAGGAAAAATGTTAGACAGCCTTTCAGAAGCACTAAGGGAGACCAGCTATAAATCCAAAAATGTATAGTGGTGTTATCACCCCTTTAGTGCCCGACATGTTGTCCTGGAATAGAAAACTATGTGGTGCACAAAAAGGCATTGAGGTGAATGTTTCTATGTGTGGTTGTGAGGATGATGTAAATTTTTGTATGTGTGGCTTCTCAGTGGTGTAAAGTGGCGCTAAATATATATATATTTAATCAAGATACTTTTAAAAATCATCCTGATATATATATATATATATATATATATATATATATATATATATATATATATATATATATATATATATATATATTTTATTAAATACCTCTCTTTTTTATATATATATATATATATATATATATATATATATTATATATATATATATATATATATATTATATATATATAGTATATATAGTGAGAGATAATATATTATTTATAATTGAGAATAAAAAATACTAATTGAGATCGAAGAAGGCATAAATGAGAGAATTTACGTCCAGAAACTAATGTGAGAAAGATTTAGTGATTAAATTATTGTGGAAGACTAGAAAAAAATAATATGTTAAAGTGAGGAACATGAATTATTGGTAACTGAGCGGTGATGAAAGAATTATGAGACGATAACGATGAACATGACAACATCACACAGAACACATCACGTGATATGGAAATCTACATTCGGTTTATTCTATTTATTGATGAAAACAAACAAACAAACAAACAGACAAACAATTTAGTAGAAATATGTACACAGATAAAGTACTTCTAAAGCTGAAATACATGATAGTGAAATAATAAAAATAGATAAATAAATATAAACGAAAGAAACATTTGAATACAAAAAAGATTGGACCTACAAACAACAACGCACTTAAATAACTTTACTAGGTCCAACTTATTTATAAGTTCCTGTGAATGCTGCTTTTGCATGCTGCCTTCTTTCTAAACTCAAAAGCAGAGTTAGGTACCTATTTCCAGCTGGGTTTAATGGAGAATAACGCTACCAGGTTTCGAATCATGAGCCCGGTAACTTCACCACAGCTTAGCTAATCAGACGCCGACAAATTTAGTTATTATCTATAATAGAACGAAAAGCGCTTTCCCGCCTTACTCTGTTGAGGAAACCTGCAACTGTCAACCTTCTTGCTGGGTGGTTTTCTAACAGTCTCAGCAGCCATTCTCTGTTAGAATGATAAAATAAATGTATTAGAATTGTCTTACAACTAAATTGTTACTTTGTCTAAGTCTGAAAAAGAAACCAGAATTGTAATTAATAAAGAAAGAGATATATGGAGAGTGAGAGAATTGTAAATAATACAGTTCCTGCAATCTAGTGCTCCAGTTTCTATGGCAACCATATTATATTCGTTGCACTGTGTAGTTTCCCGGTGGGGTGGGGGGGGGGGGGGGGGGGGGGGCTGTTATGAGACAGATAAAGAACAGGATTACTGCACATTCAGACAAGATCACTGATGTGGAACTGATGAAAAGAACCAGACAAGTGCCAGTAGAACAAGAGATGACAAGAACCAGACAAGTGCCAGTAGAACAAGAAATGACAAGAACCAGACAAGTGCCAGTAGAACAAGAGATGACAAGAACCAGACAAGTGCCAGTAGAACAAGAGATGACAAGAACCAGACAAGTGCCAGTAAAACAAGAGATGACAAGAACCGGACAAGTGCCAGTAGAACAAGAGATGACAAGAACCAGACACGTGCCGGTAGAACAAGAGATGACAAGAACCAGACAAGTGGCAGTAGAACAAGAGATGACAAGAACCAGACAAGATCACTGATGTGGAACTGATGAAAAGAACCAGACAAGTGCCAGTAGAACAAGAGATGACAAGAACCAGACAAGTGCCAGTAGAACAAGAGATGACAAGAACCAGACAAGTGCCAGTAGAACAAGAGATGACAAGAACCAGACAAGTGCCAGTAGAACAAGAGAACCAGACCAGACAAGTGCCAGTAGAATAAGAGATGATATAGGACACACATTGACGAAACATGTTGATAACATTACAAGGCAGTTCTTGTTCTGGAATCTTCAAGGTAAGACAGGTAGATGGAGACCAAGGAAAACGTGGAGAAAAGAACCGGATACAGACATGAATGACATGAAGAAGACACAGAAAGACCTGGAGCGGACGGCACAGGACAAAAAGACTTGACATAAGTTTGTTCAAGGACTATTTTCCTTGCTGAGCTTAAGAGTGATAATGACATAAGTTTGTTGAAGGACTATTCTCCTGGCTGAGCTTAAGAGTGATAATGACATAAGTTTGTTGAAGGTCTATTCTCCTGGCTGAGCTTAAGAGTGATAATGACATAAGTTTGTTGAAGGTCTATTCTCCTGGCTGAGCTTAAGAGTGCTAATGATATAAGTTTGTTGAAGGTCTATTCTCCTGGCTGAGCTTAAGAGTGATAATGACATAAGTTTGTTGAAGGTCTATTCTCCTGGCTGAAGAGTGATAATGACATAAGTTTGTTGAAGGTCTATTCTCCTGGCTGAGCTTAAGAGTGCTAATGATATAAGTTTGTTGAAGGTCTATTCTCCTGGCTGAGCTTAAGAGTGATAATGACATAATTTTGTTGAAGGTCTATTCTCCTGGCTGAGCTTAAGAGTGATAATGACATAAGTTTGTTGAAGGACTATTCTCCTGGCTGTGCTTAAGAGTGATAATGACACAACCACCGCTACAAGTCCATGTGAATAATTGGTTCAAGCTTTCAACTTTAGTGGTGTCTACATGCTCCATAGGAATCAGAACTAAGGAGAAAGATTAAAAATAATTGTAGTTTGGTTGGTCGTTTTATTTTGCCATTAACTGTCTTTTTTATATATAACAACAGAGGTAGAGGTCACGTGTTGTTTGTGGTTGTCTAAGAGGAGTCTAGGAAATAATTAGAATACAGCTTCATCAAGCATGTCGTAAGAGCCAGCTAAAATGTGGTTGTGAATGGGGTTGACGACCTAATTTTGTAAAGTAAATTGATACAGAAACCACCGCTGCTAGAGCCCAGGATTCCTTGACTGTAGGCTTCGTGTAATAGGATCAGCTGTAGTGGTAGCTCTATACTCCAGAAGTGAGTGAGAATGAGGAGGAGAGAGAGATAAGAGGTAGAGATGAGACAGAGAGATGAGATAGGGAGAAATATGTGAGATACAGATGAGACAGAGATGTGAGAGAGATGAGAGGAGAAATGAGACAGAGAGATGAGAGATGNGAAAGAGAGATGNGAGGTANANATGNGACAGNGAGGTGAGGNANANATNTNTGNGANACNGANGNGNNAGAGAGANGANANATGNAGAGANGAGACAGACAGATGAGAGAGATGAGAAGGAGAGGTAGAGGAGATAGATGAGAGATGAGGGGTAGAGATAAGACAGAGAGTTGAGAGCGAGGGAGAGGAGAGGAGAGAGAGAGAGCTGAGAGAGATGAAAGGTACAAATGAGACATAGAGAGATGATGACAGGAATGAGAGATGAGGGAGGGAGAGATGCGAGAGATCTCAGATAAGACAGAGAGAGATGAGACACTGCGAGATATGACAAAGAACGATAAGAGAGATGAGACAGAGAAAGAAAGAGATATGAGACAGAAAGAGATGAAATAGAGAGATGAGACAGAAAGAGATGAGATAGAGAGATGAGACAGGGAAAGAAAGAGATGAGAAAGAGAAGAAAGAGAAATGAGACAGAGAGGGATAAGACAGAGAACGAAAGAGATGAGACAGATAAAGACAGAGATGAGACAGAGAGATATGAGACAGAGAAAAATATAGAGATGAAAGAGATGAAAAGTAGAAAGAGATAGACATGAGACAAAGAGACATGAGAGAGAGAGAAATGGGACAGAGAAAACTGTGACAAAGAGAGATGAGACAGGAAGAGAAAGAGATCTGAGATGGAGAAATATAGAGATGAAAGAGAGAAAGAAGAGAGAGATGAGACAGAGACATGAGAAAGAGAGAAATAAGACAGAGAATGGATAGATGAGAGTGAGAGAAAGTGAGACATAAGAGTGAGAGAGAGAGAAATAAAAAGATGAATGAGAAAGATGAGAGAGAGAGAGAGATGAGAGAGAAAAGGGGAGATGAAGAGAGAGAGAGAGATGAGAGAGAGAAAGAGAGAGATGAGAGAGAAAGAGAGGAGCGAGAAGGAGAGATGAGAGAAAGAGAGATGAGAGAGAGAAAAAGAGAGAGATGAGAGAACTGTTTAATTTAAAAATTGTGCTGTCATATAAATTAAATATAAAAGTAACTGTAATCCAGTTTCCAAGCTATTTTAGAGAGAGAGAGAGAGAGAGAGAGAGAGAGAGAGAGAGAGAGAGAGAGAGAGAGAGAGAGAGAGAGAGAGAGAGAGAGAGAGAGAGAGAGAGAGAGAGAGAGAGAGAGAGAGAGAGAGAGAGAGAGAGAGAGAGAGAGAGAGAGAAGAGTACTGAAAGTTCATAAACTCAGTGTTTACAGTTGTAAGTCAAAATAATGAAGGTAAACAATTCCTTACCTGATATTTGAGGGCAGGTCTCGCTTTTTTCTCGCCTCAGCGTAATAATGAACATTGTCATCGGGATATCGCTCCAGTACAAGCGCCCACATCACAACACCAAGACAGTAAGAGTCCATCTGAAGATAATAAATGACAATGTAAAGCATAAGAGTGCTATAAAGTTCTATAAGGTTAAGAAGAATATAAAGTAATGTTTTAAATCAATACATAAAGAGCAAAATTTTGCTGTACATAAATATTATATGTATCATCCTTCAGCGCCCCAAGGAGCATAGAACATAAACAAAATTATTCCGAGTCTTCCTATCTCATGTCATCAGTTCCAGTTTGTTCCACGCCTTTCTCGTCTTTTTTATTTCTCTTACCAGCTCTCTTCTGTATGCACTCACTTAATCTGACGATTCCAGAACAAAGACTGAATTGTAATGCTATCAACAGGTTACCTCAGTGTGTTATATCCATCGCCAGCGTCTTCTTCTCATCTCTTATTCCGTTGACGTTTGTCTAGTTCTTGTCATCAGTTACAAATTGATGACCTTATCATACCATTTTCATCCTTCTGTTCTATGAAAGTACCCAAATATGAAAGTTGCAACTATTAGATTGTTGTCTTTGTTGTTCTCCAAGTTTCATTCCATATGATAGGACTGACTTGACATCTGAGTTGAACATTTTGAGTGGTCTGGACTTGATTGAATCTGTTTTCCATATATTTCTCAATGTAGTTAAAGCTCCTCTTTCTGTCTGTATCATGATTGTGATGTCGCTCTCTGTCCCTCTAACTTTGTCTATGTTGTTGCCTAGATATTTGATTCTACATCTTGTAGGGGCGCTTCTTCAAGTGTAATCATGTTGGTCTTTCAGTTGTCTCTTTATGGGCTCTTTTTTAATTTTAGAAGACTGATCTTGTTTAATACTTTCCCTGACACTGATAACAACCATAATTCTTGTATACACTCAAATACATCTCCCTTCTTGTGCAACTTGACCAGATATCCTATTTTCCTGTCTGGTGTTCTGTCTTCTCTCTCCCAGACGTTTCGAAGACATTTAACAAAACTAACAGATACAACATATGTTCCATATTAACCGAACATTCGAATTAAATAAATAACAATAATATTTTATTTATGTCGGGTTAATGTCCCATTGAATTAATCCTCATGTTTACTTATTTATTTCTACTGAAGTAAATTTTAAAAATAGATTTTTTTTTTTCAAGCAGCTAAGAGGAAATACTGGAATAGAAGAAGAAAGAAAAAAGGAGATGAAGCAGCAGGTATAAAGAGTAGCTTAAGATGTGAAATGTCACTCTTTATTATATTTCCCGGCACTGATAGTAACATTATTTCTCTATAATTGATGCTGTCTTGTCAGCCTCCCTTTTAGGCATCTACATAATTAAATACTGAACATTTGTAACGCCAGAAATGTTGGTTGTTGTTGTTACTTAAATGAGGATAATTATTTTTACTTTAATCTTAATTTTTAATTATATCTCTTAAATAAAATATTAGAACAAATAATGTTTAATTAGTTAATAATGAAACTATGAAGTGGAGCAAGAAAAAAAAGGAGATGAGGAGATGAAGCAGCAAGTAGGAAGAGCAGAATGAGGTGTAAGAACTCGAAATATAAGAAGACACATTCGTGTTTAGAGAATTACAGTAGAAGTAACAGTTGGGGCCAGTCTGCAGTTTACGAGAAAATGATAGGCTAGGAAAATACAAGAGAACAAATAACACTAAAATTTAAGTAAGTAAGTATACTCACTTTGTAAGGATCCAGTTCCTTGTCAGCTGGTGCTCCTACCCATTCTGGAGCAAAATAACAAGGTGTACCGCCACATTTCCTATTGGGCAATGTCTGTTGGTCAGGGAACATCTCCTCCGCCAGTCCGAAATCCCCAAGGATAGCGTTAAAATTAGCATCAATGAAGATGTTGTCTAATTTGACATCAAGGTGGGCTACGTGGTTTTTGTGCATATATCGAAGGGCACAAGCCACTTGAGTGACACAAAGTTCAGATAACTGAAGGCTGAGATTACCAACGTATTGATGTAATGTACCTCTCTGATAGTAGTACATACTGAAGGCCAGGTACTCTGGACACTCACCGGCGATGAGACATTTCATCAAATATGGGTGATCAAAAGACTGCATAAACTGCACTTCAGCATGAAAAGCCTGCTGATTTCTGGCTTTTGTCTCCTGATCCAACAGCGTGAACTTCTTCACTACTCGTCTGGCATCTGTGTCCTTCAAAGGTTTGGTCAATACGATCTCTCCACACACTCCCTCGTCAATCACCTTTTCTGGCTGGAGCTTGAATGTGCTAAAGAAATCTCCATCTACCATGTACACTTTAGGACTGCATATAACGGACTGGGCCATGTTGAAAGCTGACACAGACTGATACAGGCAAATCAAACTAACAGTAGTAACTACCTTCTCAAACTTGAAAATGCAAAATGGTAATCACGCAAAGAAGAACCTTCAACATTCAGCAATAATCTAGAGCACACACTATTTCTCTGTTTGGAAATAAACTAGGCAGACACAGATTTAGTTGAGCTTATATACACTTCGCTTCCCGCTCATAATTAAGAAATCATTGTTAGAATTATTACGTATCCAAATGCGAATCCACCCAACCCCCCCCCTACCCCCCTTTTTTCCCCCCCCCCCCCTCCCCCCGGAATTGTTGCATTAATAGTGGACGCGACCATTGTTAGAAGACCGCCATGTTCTAAGAAATAATATACCTGACATCGCTGTATTTATGTAAACAAACCACGCGACCGGGATATCTGAAACATGTAACGCCAACAAGAACAATGAACATGTTTTTCAGCCGTGTCCGGTAAGTAAAACAAGAGCAGTGACCTGCCAGTTTTTGTAATTGGATTAACTTAACAAATGATTTTTGGAACACTAAAGACGTCAGTCCCAATTTGTAGACTATTGAAAATATACCTTTTAAGTTGTCTTCGATACAGCGCTCCACAAGAGACCTTTAAGTGACACCGTTCTAATTAAGACCCATTATTGTCTCTAGGGACTATTATTAGCGTTCATTCTCAATGAATATTCTTGTAGAACTGCGTGAAAAATATCAAATGTTAGAAGATAACATGAAGAAAGTAATCTGATGTTTCGTTAAGGACAAAAAAACATGAATGAGAAAAGTATCATTCTTTATTTACTCGTTAACTTTACTTTCTTGAGAAATCTTAAACTTTATTTCTGCCTATAATTATCATCATCGACCTTCAGCTTCCCCCAAGGAGCATAGACCTTTAATAAACTCATACATATTCTTCTGTCCCGTGCCATCCATTCTAGATATCCCCGTGTCTTTTAATTCTGCCTCTGATATTTAAATTATTTTCCCAAGATCGCGAAATTACGAAATCATTAAGTGACATGTCTCCAATTACAATGTATTATTATTTCGAGGAAATATTGTTGTTGCTAATTCTGAACGGATTTTTGCACAATCGCATGAAAAATAAAAATTGAAGAAGATAACAGGAATAAAATAAGCTGACGTTTCAGTTGTGGTAGTAAAACTATGCATTTATTTGTTAAGTGCACTGATAGTGACTTGTATTAGTGCCAGAGAAATCAAATTGTTTACATGAAATAAAATTATTTTAAATCTTAGATATATCAACTATGTAACGCAAGACTGACCAGCCAGACAAATTAATAAAACTAACAAACAACACTATGAAGACATAAAATCATAATATTTGCTTTTTTTGCTCCTGATGAAGCACGGAGTCACAATACCAGCTGATCTCCTTATAGAATGTCTGCATCAAATCATTTATGAGCTCTTGTAGCAGTGGTTTCTGTAGCACCCAGTAAACATAGATAGATAGTACATTATTATTGAGGCAACCAAAGATTACGATCGGGTTATAGATAGTACATTATTATTGAGGCAATCAAAGATTACGATCGTGTTGTAGATAGTACATTATTATTGAGGCAACCAAAGATTACGATCGTGTTGTAGATAGTACATTATTATTGAGGCAACCAAAGATTACGATCGGGTTATAGATAGTACTTATTAATCGTCAATGTGAGATGCTCTAATCGTGAGGAAAAGAGTGTACACAGTTTGTCAGAAATAATCGCACACAAATCTACCTATCTACAAATTGACTGGAAAGAGAATTTTCAAATGGCTTTATATGTACCTCTGTCCACTTTGTAATTAACTGATCATTCTTAGAGCAACCCCTCAAAGAACGTTGACATTATCTACCCTCTGAATCCGGCGCATAAATAATGTGGGTGGCTATTGTTAGAGAACCCTCGGATGTGAACAAATAATATAGTTCGTGACGTGTCACTGAGTAAACAAACCAAACAACCTGGGTAGCAGATATTGGTAACCAGTACCAGAACAATGGACAAGGTGGTCACCGGTGTCTGGTAAGTAAAAAAAACAATAGGTGTCAGACGAACACTGCTCTGTGATGTGGCTCTATTTATCTAAGGCCCAGATGGCTTTTTCTTTTAAACCAAGATGCTAGTAGAAAATAAGACTTTGCAGATGTGGCTATCAAAAGTTTCTAGATGTTACCAGAACATTGAGAGTGACCACCTTTGTAGGCAAGTGGCTTTGTTGTTGAAAGTAGGTATCGCGTTCTTTGAACCAACGTTTGGTTCGACGCTTGGACAGTAGTAATTTGAATAGGGAGAAATGATTTGATATTTGATGCTATAATGAATGTAAAGATATGAATGCGTGAAATGAAAGTACATATTTTTTTAAAAGTAACTGCACTACTACACATTGCATTCTGTGTACACACACGACACAGTGCCAGCTATCGCTGACAACGCTAATAAATTAATTAAAGAAACAACAAATGTGTCGAATAAATAAATGATTAATTATCTCTCTTTTCTACTTAAAAAAAGTAAAGAAGGTATCAAGGCAGACAATGCTGTAAATGAGTGAAGTGTTAGAGACGTCACTATACTAGGTCCAATTTTATCAGATGGGGGTAACCATTTCTGTTCCTCACTGCTTTTGCCTTCCCTAACCTTAGAGCAGAGTCCGGTAACCATTTACAGCTAATTAGAATGAAGCATGGCGCTGCAAGGTTTAGATCCCGGAACCCCGTACATAAGAAGCCTTGAACCATCGTTACAGCTACCTCCCATACAGGAAGCGTGCACTAAAGTTAAACCATCGTTACAGTTACCTCCCACACAGCAAGCTTGCACCAAAGTTAAACCATCGTTACAGTTACCTCCCATACAGAAAGCTTGCACCAAAGTTAAACAATCGTTACAGTTACCTCCCTTGCAGGAAGCTTGCACCAAAGTTAATCCATCCAGTTACCTCCCAGGCAGGAAGCTTGCACCAAAGTTAAACCATCGTTACAGTGACCTCCAAGGCAGGAAGCTTGAACCAAAGCACGTCATTTACGTGTCACGTCATTTACGTGTCAGTAGAGGTTTCTCCAGCACTTTGTTTTATATAATGAGGTTGACACATAAACAAAAATGTGTTACCGGCTTTGACGTCGTGCCGGATGAGATCAGTGGTCCTATTCTAGCTTAGTCTTCACAAACTGCCCCCTCCTCCCGCCCTTGGAGTCACAAAATGTATATGACAATAGATGAGACATTTCAACAGAGAAAAGCAAAAACTGTAACTATAAGGAAACCAGCAATAAACAAAAGCAATAACTGTAACTATAAGGAAACTAGCAATAAACAAAAGCAAAAACTGTAACTATAAGGAAACTAGCAATAAACAATGGCAAAGAAAATCTATCTGCTGTTGCCCTAAGACGCCACTAGGCGTAATGGCCACTGACTGCTTTGACGGTCGGTGGCTAAGGACGGAAGAAGAAGAAGAAGAAGAATATTTTATAGGACAGGAAAGTCTATCAGAGTGCACCACCAAGACAAGAGACAGAAGACGTTGGAGATCCATTACAGCCAACCTTCGTTGTGAAGATGGCAACTGATGATGATGATGATCTTTTATATTTGACACGTCAAAAGGGAGATTGAAGGAACCGAAACTGAAATATAAAAATTCAACTACTGTTGATAAACATTCACTTTACGAAACAAAAATAATACAAATAAGAATAATTAATCTAATGTCTACTTATCAATCTTTTATGAAGTGAAATCATAAGCTCAGAAGATATACATAAAACAGATAAAACGGATATACCGACAAAAGGACGTGTTTCATGATAAAATATGAACGTTGTCGCCAAGTTGGATGTACATTTGAAATAAAATGTATATTTAGTCTCATATCAAATACTTCAGTAGAAGTGTGAATTCTTATAGACTTCAATAAACTAGGTCCAGCTTTTAGGTTTTTTTTTTTTTTTTGGCTACTTGCCTTCTTTGCTTCTTCCTTTGCCTTCTAGAATACAAGGGCAGAGTCAGGTACCCATTTATAGATGGGTTGACAGGAGCGTAAAATAATTAAAGAGATTAAACTCTGACAAGATTAGTATGTTAATTATATAAAGATGCATAACCTTCCTAAAAGTCAAATAAAGAGGAAGATATAATGCAAATAGTCAACATAGCGACCAGCAAAAACAGAGATACCATCACAATCTTTCTACTATACCTAAATTATGTTTATATACTTCATTGTTGTTGTCATTATTAATCATTATAATTATTGTTTTTACACACCTGTACTGCACTACAAAGGATTCCCGCCCTTTATTCTCTAGTTGAAAGTCTATTAACGTTCGGTTACAAATATAATTGTCTTCAACATATTTTGTTGGATATACAGAAAAATATCAATTAATCGGGAACCACTGGTGCTGTCTAAATTTGGGTTGTGATGTTCGCTTATAAACCTGAGATTACTGAAGTCTTACTGTCTGTATATATACTTGAAGAGCAGAAATTAATGTTAAATAATTAAATAAAAGGGAGAGAGAGAGGGAGAGAGAGAGAGGGGTAGACCGAAAAACATATACAGAAGAGAACCAGAGATATAATTGAAAAAGATGAGGGAGATATGGAAATATCTTGAGCTTATGTTCTGTGACAGGAGAACTTGGTGCCAGCTTGTTGACGACAAATGTTGTTTGGTGAGCTGAACGGCAATGAAAGAATATGTAAAATAGTTGTGTATGGTAATTTAATCTTTCCAGCAACACATTTCACATCTCTGTTAATGAGAGGAAAGCCATCTTAATTTGTCAATGTGGGACGTCCAATGTATTTAGCAAGGACGGGTACAGCTGTGTACGTCTTTAGTCAGTCATCTAATCATTGAACGTTTTCAGATCCTTGTCATTTAACGTATCAATCTTCAGCTCTTCAAATAACATAGACCTACACACTTATAGATTCTGTCATATTCCCTTTATCTTTGTCTTTTCCCTGTGAATTTTTAGACCCACTTGAAGTGATCTCTGATCAAGAGTTTTTATTTTGTTGTGCATCTTATTACGGTTATGTGTTAGAAGAGCCAGGTCATAAGCGAAATCTAGATCGCCAAGCTGTTTAGTAAGAGTCCACTGTACTCTATTTCTGTTGGAAGTCGATGTTTATTATTTTCTTTCGTCCATGTTGTTTCATTTGAAGTTAAAAAAACAAAAAAAAAATTAAACAGGATGTGGTTACCGGCTCCATGCCTAACCCTCCTTAGAAGCTGTTTACGACAGTTGGTTACAGTGTTACTATTCTTTGCTTCCTTTGCTCATTACTTATTCTCATTTCCATTGCTTTATTTGCATTTATGTGTAAACTGTCTAACCCAGAGGTGTTCAAACTGTGCGTCGCGGCTGCCAGGGGCGTCGCGGCCCTCGGCTAAGTGCGTCGCGGTGGCTTGGGAAAAGTGTTGGGCTCGATATTATGAGCCAAGGTCCATCAGTAAATATAGATCTTCGTAGTATAGAGAGGAGCCGCGGTGATTTATGCACAGGTCAAGGGAGCCGCGGACCAAAAAAGTTTGAAAACCTCTGCTAACCGATTGATACAGTTAGTCCATATAGTTAACTACTAGTCCTTCACAACTATTCTTAATTGTTCAAAAATATATGTTTCTTTCAAAATCATTTTCCTTTGCGTTCCTTACGGAGCAGGTCGCCACCAATGTAGATTTTCCCCAGGAAGCCTGTACAAGACAGTCACATGCTCTTCCATCGGTAGTTTATATTACAATTACTTTTACATGCTGAGATTGCCAGCCCCTTGCACAACCTCGTATTAGTGGCCTAGTACGACATGTCCGAGGGTACAATAGTCCTGTTTTGTCTTTGTCTCTTCAGCTACACCCGAGAACTACACTAAGCCTCTTCCATTCAGTCTTTGTTAATACATTAAATTCTTATATCACACTTTCTTGTCTAATAACTTTTTTAGAGCGGTCTTCTTGTGGCGAGGTGCAATTCGTTCAGCCACAGACAGAAACTCTTTATTTATATCAGGTTGCAATCGCCAGTGAAATGTAAATACCGTCTCCGCCAGAACCCTCATGCACCATTGACTATCACCAGGGTCTGAATTGTCTTCTTCTTCTTCTTCTTCCTCGTTCGCCCTGAAAAGGACGTTGGTTGCGTTGTGTCTGTTTGCGCCTAAGCTGTGATATCTGCACCTTTCGGTCGACACATCCGACTTCTGCACGGCATTTTTTAGGGACCGGGTTTGCCTTCCCATTTCGATCCGTACTCGCTCAGCCAGACTGCACAGCTGCAGACTGTTTCCAGGACCACCACGTGGAGGTGGAGTACGGTCTTGATCAGCTCTGGTTCGCTGATCCTGATGCAAGCAGTCAAGCTATGAGTCGCTGACTGCATTCACTATTGCTGCATCTTGGGGTCCCGGTCTGAATTGGACTAGTAGTGTTTAAGTATTAGATATACTGATGAAGCACTGAAATAGGACTGCTACCGTAATATACGTCACAACCTCGAACTACCCAGAGAATCAAGTTTACTGTAAATCAATGATCGTCAGATTACGACATACACTTGTCGCTGTTTAATTTGACTCTTATATCTGTCTTGTCTCGTGTAGTTCCCAGGTGGTCGGTGATTAGACAAAGAAATAATAAGACTACTGTTCCGTCAAGCATGTCGTACAAGTCGACTTACATAATGTTGTGTATGAGACTGGCTACCTTATCACTAACAGAGGGCTACAGAAACCATCACCTCAACAGCACGTGAATGCCCGGTGTAGGAGGTTTCCTGTAAGGGAGCCCCAGCTGAAGTAGTGGCTTCATGCTCCATAAGGAGCGGAAAGCAAAATAATGATGATAATAAGCAGTGGCGTATCTACATTTTGACAGTCCTAACGCTTTAACTCTTGGAAGGGGACCTTTTATCCAAAGTTGGGGGATGGGATAGAAAAGTATTTTAGAGAGAACTGAAAACTTCATTAACATAAAAGTAAATAAAAAAAATAATATGTTTATTAGTCGTGTTCTAGTAAATGACTGATATTATTTGACTAACTGTACTTTTTTTCTACATACGAACACAGATGTCTTGTATGTGGCTGTAAGTCGTCTATTTATGTCATTCAACAAATTTCAAATACAGGAAATCAACGAGAGCCGTCGCGTTAACTCTTTCTGTACCCGGCGATTTTTAGACTTTAACCCACGCTCCATATGGTTACTAGATATTTTTAAAATGTGATGTTCTTAAAACAAGTAGTAAACATTTAGATGTGCATGAAAATATTAAATAATTCATTAAAAATGTTTGTAGATTGCTTAACAAATATTTTGACATGTTGTATGACTAATATTCAATAATTAACTTTGTTCTATATCGTTTAAAGTGTAGACGAGAAAAATTTACTAAAGCAAAAAAAAAAAAAAAAAAGGACTGGACGGCTCATTGAAAAATAATGTTCCATATCTAGTTGCTCCGTCCGACTCATGACGTAGCTCAAAAAGAAAAAAAAAAATTTGACCGAGTACGCACGTGACAGGTCTAAACAGGAAAAAAAAGTGAGAAATCCAATCACAACTTCTGGATTGTATTATTATTTCTTTAGCTTAGAAATCTGCCTCATTTTATCTATTCGCACCTTGTCCAACCTAGACACAAAATCTGTTGATTGGATTCATAAATCAAGTGTAAGTAAGAACAAAGGCCAGCGTCTAACAACGAAGAGTCATAACATTTGGAGTAAGACAATAATACAAGCGAACCCCCCGTTACTGCAGGTTAGGTTTTAGGCCCTTGACGTATATCGCTGAAAAGCTTTTTTTTTTTTTTTTTTTTTTTTTTTTTTTTCAAACGCATAGCAATAATGTCTAATAATATTTTACACTATCATATATTAAGTTAGCTTTTGAATTACATTTGTAGTAAACAAGGGGGCTATTTATTGCATAGTTCTTCGTGGCTCTAGGATTTTCAAATGATAGATCATCATCGGTTTTAACAGTCACCGGCTGCATCAAACATGTTCTAGTAATTGCATTAGAAGGAACGAGCATCTTCAGAGTAGTAGATATATACGGCATACATAATTAAGAATGAACAGACCCTATACGGATGTCGCAGGTAAGAAAGGTTTGGTGTGAATTAATAACAGATCTATGCTCCAGCGTGAGCTGACATATAACAAATGAATGATCCGTCAGTGTGTTTATATTTCTAGTCTATCAATCTGTTCATATTTCTACTCTATAAGATGACGAATGAATGCTTAGTACTTGATGATTCCAAGTTAATTGTTATTTATGTGGTTTTTTTGTTGAACGTTAATATCTGTCAAATATTGAAATTACTGGCCTATATTTTACTTTCTTTTCTCTGTTAGCCTTTTGTTTCATATCATTTATATCCCTATTTTATACAATCAATATACGCAAAAAGACGTTTTTGTTCTTCGAATATATCACACTTTATCACATTTAAACCTTCCCTAAAATGTGAATATACTGTTTGTTTAGTTAGACCCTATCGTAGTCTTTGGTTTACTCAATAATAATGTACCACCCATGTTCACATATTGCTACAGAAACCAACGCTACAAGAACTTATGACTGATTTGGTGCAGGTTTTCTGTAAGGAGACCAGCTACAGTTGTGACTATGCTCCATTAGGAAGGTAAAAAAACGAATGATGATGTGTTCATGACGTTTTCTGTTTGTTTTATTAAGTCGTGTGATTTTCAGTCATTTTTTACATGGCTTGTTTATATCTAAGATACACGACGGGTACAGTTTGGCACTAATACAAGTGACTACCAGGGGCTAAAATATACATTTCACAACAAAGTATAGTTAAAAGTTAAATGCATAGTTTAATATTCATCTCTTGTATTTCTATTCTCACATCGAAACACCAGATTATTCAGTTTTGACTATCTTCTTAAATTTATTATTTTCATGCTGTTGTACAATAAATCGTTCAGTATCAGCGACAAAAAATATGCATTCCAGGCAATAATACATTTTTAATTTAAAAAGTATCACTTAAGTGCCTCGTAACGAGTGTCGTATTTATGAATACTTAATTAAAAACCATAGGCAACAATTAAAGTAGTGAAGAAGTCATAGAAAGACTTTGAATAGATGACACTGTACAGGAAGCCTTTGCACGAGTCTGTTGAAAGCCTATGCTGCTTGGGAAGCTGACAGGCTATGATGATAATGATCATGGGCTGAAAAAATGCATAATATTTCTCAAGAACGTAAAGTTATCGAATAAATATATAGTGTTACTTCTCTCTCACTCATGTACTTTATCCTCACCTAAACATCAGATTACTTCTTCCTGTCTTTTCAAAAAGTTTGTACTTTCATATTGTTTTACAAATATACCGTTCAAAATCAGAGACAAAAATATTTTCTCCAGAAAATGATACGACTTAATGTGAAAGGTGTCATTCAATGTTCCCGTAACCAGTGACGTGTTTAAGACAACTTGAAAGATATATTTTCAGTAGCAGACACATTAATGTTTTGAAAATCATCAATTAAAATATTCCAATTACATATCAAGGTAGTTTGGTGGACACTGTTCATATTTTACTTATCGGACACGGCTGACCGATATCTGCATTGTTCTAGAACTGGTTACCGGTTTGTTCTGCCTCTTGCGGTTTGTTTACTTAAGAACACTCGTGTCAGATCTATTGTTTCTACCAATCTGCGGGTGGAGGAGGGGGGGGGGGGGTCGAAGACGGAAGTGTCCCCTGTTTACGCAACAAACCCAGGTAGTCGTCAAACCATTGGTTAGATACGTAATATTTCTAACAATGATTCTTTAATTACGAGCTGGAGCGAAAAGTATATAAGCTAGACTTTCTAGTTTTGTATGTAGTGCCTGTTTTCAAACGACGAGATCGTAAGCGCTCTGGATAATATTATTGCTTCTTGTTTGACCTTCTATTCGCGATTAGCATTTTGCACGTTTAAGATTGAGAAGAAGTCAGTTTGTGCTGCTAGTTTGGTTTGCCTGTATCAGTCTGTATCAGCTTCCAATATGGCCCAGTCCGTAATACGCAGTCCAGTAGTATACATGGTAGATGACGATTTTTTTAGTACATTCAAGCTCCAGCCGGAAGAGGTGATTGACGAGGGATTGTGTGGAAAGATCGTATTGACCAAATATGTGAAGGACCCAGATGTTAGACGAGTAGTGAAGAAGTTCACGCTGTTGGATCAGGAGACAAAAGCCAGAAATCAGCAGGTTTTTCATGCTGAAGTACAGTTTATGCAGTCTTTTGATCACCCATATTTGATGAAATGTCTGATCGCCGGTGAATGTCCAGAGTACCTGGCCTTCAGTATGTACTACTATCAGAGAGGTACATTGGACCAATACGTTGGTAATCTCAGCCTTCAGTTATCTGAACTTTGTGTCACTCAAGTGGCTTGTGCCCTTCGATATGTGCACAAGAACCACGTAGCACATCTTCATGTCACTTTAGACAACATCTATCTCGATGCTGATTTCAATGCTATCCTCGGAGATTTTGGATTGGCGGTAGAGATGTTCCCTAACCAACAGACATTGCCGAAAAGGAAATGTGTCGGTACACCATGTTATTTTGCTCCAGAATGGGTAGGAGCAACAGCAGACATGAAACTTGATCCTTACAAAGTGAGTAGACTAAAGTATATATTTTTTAAAATTTTAGTCCTAGTCATTTCCTAGCTTATCATGTTCCCTTATTCTACAGACTCTGCTACAACTATTACTTTTACTGTTACTCTCTAAACATTGAATGTTTCTTCTTATTTTCAAAGCTACTAATCTCATGCTTCTTTTCCCACCTGCTTTTTCTTGTCCCCCACTTCTATGCTATCTCTCTATCGTATTTCATCATTCCCTGTTAACCACTTAAAAAATCTCTGTTTTAGTAGTTTAACAAAGAAGCAGTAAACAAATAGAACTACAGATTAATTCAGTGGAAGAACATTAATTTGACATTAGTAAGAAAAATTCCTTAGTGTTTTTTATGGTACACGTTTCCCAGTATTTATTTGTGCAGTTTTTAGAGATTTACAAATGTGCATAAATCACAGATGGTTTAATCTTATTATCAGTTCTAGTAAATATATTAAACATGAACATTATTGAGAGATTATAAGTACCCATAGATAGACAACTGAGTGATGAACAAGCAGGTTTTCATTTAAAAACTAAAAATTTCCAAAGCAGGCCAAGAAATCCACATTACGAATACTTGTTGAACAACAATGGAGATTTAAACTGAAGAAACATCCATACAAGATGTAGCAATATAGACAAATTTGAAGAGACAGGCAATGGTATCAAAAAAAGAATAATTAAGACTAGAGGAGCTTTCGTTGCATTTGGAAATATATGAAGATCAACATAAACCAAGTGCAACACAAAAATAGACAACAACAACAAACTTTCAACTCACATGTTGTCAGTCCTATTGTATGGTTCTGAAACATGAAGACAACTCAAACAGCTACAGATTTTCATAAGTGGGAGCTTACATAGAATATGATTTAAATGGTGCAACAAGGTCACACATGTGGAACCGATGACATGAACGAAACATGTGCCAGTAGTACAAGAGATGAGAAAGAAGACGCTGGCAATAGATAGGACACACTGAGGAAACCGGTTGATAACATTACGAGGCAGTCCTTGTTCTGGAATGTTCAGGATAAGAGAGACAGAGGTAGACAAAAAACACACAGATAAGAGAAATGGAATCATACCTGAAAATGATAAGAAGATATATATGATGTCACGTGACAAGAGACTTGGCATGTGTTTGTTGAAGTCCTATGCTCTTTTGCTAGCTAAATGGTGCAGATTGATTTATTGAAAAGCTGGAACTGAACGTAACTCTTTATACGAGATTTGTGGACCATGAAAATGCCTTTGAGAGTGTAAACAGAAAAAACACTTTAAAGAAAACATGTCAATACATAAACAAACACAATTCTTCACGAAGAAAACATTACAATACGTTTGAAATAAGAACTGGAGTTCAGAATGGATGCCTCTTGTCACCATTTTTCTTCTTACTGGTCAATGATAGTGTTAGGAAAACAACAATATTGGCCCACAGCAACGGAATATAGTCGACTTTGACAAACCAACTTATCTGGCTCTTTTGTTTTAAAAATCGTAACCAGGTGCAAGACGGAATGAAAATTCTTCATGAGAGGTCACAAAACAATTGTGTCTGAAAATCCACGAGGAAAAGACAAAGTTTATGATAATAACTACAGCTCATTATAATAAAATTACACTTGAGGAAATACCACTACAATATGTAGAGACATACACATGTCCTAGCAACCATATTGACAAATTTGCAGGAGTAGATAGTGATATTCAAATATAATTACAAAAGACAATAGCAATCGTACTAGTGATGACAATATGCACTTGCTCTGTTCATTATATAATGGGCACCTTTTAAGTAGATGTTCAGCTGTCATTTTATCGGTGCCACAGTTACACTCATAACTAGTCCCTATCTTTAACTCGTTGGATTGATGGTATCTCAGTCTATTGTGACCTGTGCGAAGTCTGAAGATAACCACTTGTTCAATTCTGCTGAGCTGGTTAAACGCATCATTTCTTGTGTGGCCTGGATGCTCTGTTTCCCACTTGCTCCTGTGTCTGCGCTTGATAAACCTCTTGGCCTCTTCATAAGTTATGCTTGTGACAAGTTTAGGTGACTTTCCTCCTTCCATCGCCAATCTGCCTCCTGATTTTCAGGAATGTTGCAGTGGGAGTCGATCCAGTTTATCACAACTCTTTTGAATTGCTAACACAGTTTTATATATTGTTCAACAGTTTCTAGGACTTGATTGCACTCTTATGCTTTACATTGTCATTTATTATCTTCAGATAGACTCTTACTGTCTTGGTGTTGTGATGTGGGCGCTGGTACTGGAGCGGTATCCCGATGACGATGTTCATTATTACGCTGAGGCGAGAACAAATCAAGACCTGCCCTCAAATATCAGGTACAGAATCTTTTATGTACATTACTTTGATTCTGCAATGTAATCAGTGAGTTTATACACTCTCTCTATTAACCCTTCCACTCCCATGTTCTCTTTATTTATGTATAAACAGCGATTGGTAAATAAAACTACACAGCCAGTCTAAAATAGTTAGACAACTACATTACAATTTCGATTACATTCACTTTCTATCACTGTATATTATCAAAGTAAACTCTCTTTCTCTCTCTCTCTCTCTCTCTCTCTCTCTCTCTCTCTCTCTCTCTCTCTCTCTCTCTCTCTCTCTACCCTTTTCTAATTATAATCCTCATTTTCCATTTCGTACCCTATGGAGCATGGAGCGACCGTTGCTGCAGGTACATTTGCACGAAGATTGCTCCAAACCTTTCATGTGAGCTTGTAGCGGTGGTTTTTTTTAAACCATTTTAATTTTGCATGATGATGTTGTCAGCGCTATGTATAACCTCATTTCAGTCGGCTCTTACGACATCCATAAAGCTGCAGTAGTCTAACTTTTTTCTGAGCCTTCTCAGAGACAACAGAAAGCAACACATCATTCTCGAGTGTTTTTTTTTTAAAGTTCGTTTGTGTCAAAAACAATTAGCTAATAGAATATGGTTACCGACCGAGCAAAGTGGAATCAGTTTGTTGTTGCCCTACAAGACGCCACTAGGCGTGATGGCCACTGACTGCTTTGACGGTCGGCGGCTAAGGATCAAAGAAGAAGAAGCAGAATTGGTAAGTAGAGGGAGAAGAAGAAGAAGAAGGAGGTGATGATGATGATGATGATGATGATGGTGATGATGATGATGAAAAAAGAAGAAGACTTACAAGAAGAATACTAAGAAGACGAAGAAGAAGAAGAAGAAGAAGAAGAAGAAGAAGAAGAAGAAGAAGAAGAAGAAGAAGAAGAAGAAGAAGAAGAAGAAGAAGAAGAAGAAGCGAAAGACAAAGAAAAGACGGAGAAGAAAAGTGGGAAGAAAGACGCTGGCGATGGAAAGAATACACTCTAAGGAAACAAGTTGATATGATTATGAGGCAATCCTTTTTCTGGAATCCACAGCGTAATAGAGAGAGAGAGAGAGAGAGAGAGAGAGAGAGAGAGAGAGAGAGAGAGAGAGAGAGAGAGAGAGAGAGAGAGAGAGAGAGATTAAATTTAAAAAAACACACAAATAAGAGAAACGGTATAAGGAAGATAAGAAAATATACGGAGCTGATGGTATTGGACAGTCGGACCAGGCATCAGTTTGTTGAAGTCCTATGGTCCTTGTAAAGCCGGTAATGATGATGATTATTATGAGAACCTGAAAACTGGATTGCAATAATAGTTATTTTAGCTTTCTGTCATTGAACCAATCTATCTGATATTATAAACATTACCGGAAAACTGGATTGCAATAATAGTTATATTAGCTTTCTGTCATTGAACCAATCTATCTGATATTATAAACATTACCGGAAAACTGGTTTGCAAAAATAGGTATATTATCGTTCTGTCACTGAACCAATCTATCTGATATTATAAACATTACCGTAAAACTGGGTTGCAAAAATAGGTATATTATCGTTCTGTCACTGAACCAATCTATCTGATATTATAAACATTACCGTAAAACTGGGTTGCAATAATAGTTACATTTACTTTCTATAACTCAACCAATCTATCTGATATTATAAGCATAACTGGAAAGAGGGATTTGCAGGTGAGATTATATTTACTCTCTGTTACTATACATTTTCAAGGACAACAATTCTCTTTCTCTCTCTATCTCATTCTCTCTGTCTTGCTCTCTCTTTCTCTTATGGTTTATTGAAACGACAGTTGACAAAATAAAATACCAACTTATCTCATATTATAAACATAACTACAAAGCTGGATTACTGGGATTATTTTTTTCTTTCTGATACTATACATTGTCAAGGACAAGAATTCACTCTCTCTCTCTCTCTCTCTCTCTCTCTCTCTCTCTCTCTTTATCTCTCCATCTTTCTATTTATTTCTTCCCTCTTTACACATTTCATTCGGTCTTTGACAGAGTTACAATGTAGTCGTGAGATAATTGTCATACATTTTTTTTTATCATTCTGACAGAGATTGGCTGCTAAGACTGTTACAAAGCCACCCAGCAAGAAGGTTCACGGTCTCAGGTTTCCTGACGAGAGTAAGGCGGGAAAGTGCCTTTCGTTACATTATTGATAACCACTAGAGTTGTCTACTGTTGGTGATGCTTGATTTATACAGTTACTGGCCTTTGTTGTCGAACTTATTAATGCATTCAGTATCGTGTTTGTAATTAGTATTTGTTTTAATTGCATTTCATTTTATTTCAATCAACAATTTGTTTTTAATCTGCAAAAAACCACTTTTAAATGTTAACGTTGATCATTTTATCTGATTACCGAATAATGACAGCATTATTCTTCATCGGAAGTTATTTTATTTAAATATTACCGTTCATATTTTGAGACAATTTTTATTTTTATTTTTTTTTCACTTTGAATTTGTGCACGCTTTTTTAAAAAAATGCCAAATGGGTTTTTTTTTACTTGAGATATGTTAAAAGATACATTGAATGTTATTATAATAATTTTATATTTGTTTTACATTTTTCTGTAAATAATTTATCATCATTCTGTGCCATTATCAACAGTCATTTTTACATATTTATGTTTCTCTTTTTTAGTAATAAATGTATTAGTTTTTATTTATTTATTACTTTATTTATTTAAATTATTATAATTTTGTTGCGTATTTGTTCACCTGTCATTTTATTGCTTTCATTATTATTCTAACTTCTTTTTTCACAATCTGAATTATTTAGCCTGTAATCATTTTGTATTCACAATTATCATCTTCTGTGTTGCCGTTGTTAGCTAGTATTTATAAGTGTTGTATACTTTAGTGTATCATTTTTTTTCTATTTGCATTATGATTTTTTTGATTTTTTTAAAGTTAAAGCATTTTTAGAAGTAATTTATACAAAATTTTAATGTGCTATTTTCATCCTTTTTTCCGTTCTGTAATTTTTCTGCGATATGTTAAATGATTATTTTTTTTTTTTGCATACGTACGATTTTCTTATTGATTTTTTTCAATGTTTTTAATTTTCATTTCATTTTATTTATTTATTATTTATTTATGCTTCTATCAAATGAAGTCAGCTTAAGAAGTATTTTAACGTTGTATTTATGTTTGCTATATTGTTTCATTAATAAATAGATGAAAATAAATGTAAACTTTCATATCACGTGATGTGTTCTGTGTGCTGTTGCCATTTTTGTCGTTATCGTCTCACCGTTCTTTTATATCCAAAATCATAGCAACATCCTTGGGAATAAAGAATCCAAAAAAAGATGCAAAGGAACGCGGAAAATACCTCAACTGGTACAAGGGTAACATATGAAAAGGCGTAGAGATTTATCAAGAACATCTACAGAAACAACTGGAAACAGCATCCATAGTCATGATCATCATTACTTAACTGTTCTATGCGAAGCACATAATTTCAAGAATTACGCTCCAAATCTTTCTGTCCTGTACCGTCCGTTCAATGGCTTACTATATTCTCTTTACTCTTGTCATGTCTGTATCCAGTTCTCTTCTCCGTTTTTGGTCTCGCTCTATATCTCGTACTCTAGGGGCTCCATAGATCCTACTGTCTCGTAATACTATCAAACATTTTATTAAAATGTGTCCAATTAAATGTTAGCATTTTGTCCGGAAATCTTGTTCCACTGGCACTAAACTGTAATTTCTTTGTTTGACATTTGTTGACTGTCCAGCTTTTAGGAAGTATATATATTTATAATATTAGGCTATGGTTTACTGTTTGGTTTCAACCTTGCCAAGTCTACTGTAGTAGCTAGCTCATTTAGTACTCTGGTATGTCGCCATGTTTTCCTTTCTTGTCCAAATGAGATTTGATACAGTTTTGTTACCGGAAAGTGAACAGGAATTACGAGAATTAGTGAAGAAAGTAAACAGGATAAATCATGATATGGATTAGATATTAACATTAAGACAACGAATACAATGATAATTAGCAAAGCATACGATAAGACGGCGTTAAAGATAAGAATAAGAACGGCTGGGAAAATTCAGGAACACGTTAATAGTTTTACATACCATGGTCATAAAATAACAAGGTGGCGGGAGCTAAACAAAAATCAAGAAGAGAATAGGAATGGCTAAAGCCACATTCAACAACATAATACAAAGACTGACATCTAAACAATGAACACAGAAATTAAAACTGAGAATCATCAAAGGTTACATATAATCGTCTCTACTGTATGGTGTAGATTCATGGACAACGCGAAAGCAGCAGGAAGAAATGATGAAAGCCCTTGAGAAGTGGATATATAGAAAAATGTGCGCATCTCATGGAGAGAAAAGAGTACAGAGATGTCATAGACAAGCTTGAAATGACAAAAGAAATAATGAAGGAGATCAAAATTAGACAGATAACATATTTTGGCTATATTAAAACATAAAACACCTTGCTGAAGATCATAATGGAATGAAAAATTGAAGGCAAACGTACAAGAGGAAGACAACGTTATAAATGGGAAGACAGCATCAAAAGATGGACAAGAATGAGTCCATCAGAGTGCATCTTCAAGACAAGAGACAGGCGACAACGGAGATCCCTTAACTGTCGACCTTCCTTGTGAATATGGCATGTGATGATGATGTGTCACCGTGGATATCGCCCTTGTCCAAACGAGACTTTAAATGTTGAAAGTACGTGTTCAAGTTTTTGCTTTTCTCGGCATAAGGAGCACCGATAATCTTTAGAGTTTTACATAGACAGGAGAGAGATCAAGGAGATTTGACAATATTTGAGCGGAGGTTGCAGGAGAAGAAGGTTTGGACTGAATTTATTGAAGACATATGTTCCAGTGTTAGCTGAAATATAAATAAGGAATGCTCTATCAGTGTGTTCAAATTAATACTCTGTTAGTGTGTTCATAGTTCTACTTTGTCAGTGTATTCATATTTCTACTCTGTCAGTGTGTTTTTATATTTCCACTCCGTCAATGAGTTCACACTTCTACACCGTTAGTGTGTTCATATTTCTAATCTGTTAGTGTGTTCATATTTCTACTTCGTCTTTGTGTTCAGATTTTTACTCTGTCAGTGTGTTCATATTTATACTCCGTCAGTGTGTTCATATTTCTACTCCATCAGTGTGTTTATGTTTCTGCTCCGTCAGTGTGTTCATATTTCTACTCCGTCAGTGTGTTCTTATATCTACTCCATCAGTACAAAAAAAGCTACCTTTAACAAATGAATGCATTGTTTTACTTTTCTCACCAGTGTTTTATCGTCCATAGACCATATTTTGTTTAATCCTGTAATTGTTAAAATCATAGATTTCCTTGCAATTGTGCAAAAATTTTTGCAATTTGACGTTTAACTACCATATTTCACACGATATATGTGGAAAGAAGTAATCTGATGTTTCAGTTGCGAAGAAAAACCCGAATTAGAGAAGTTTAACTATTTATTAATTCGATAACTTTACTTTCTGTTGTTATTGCCGGGAGTTGTAGTGAGGATAAGCTCTCACTGCAGATAAAATACTTCTATGGCACGCGCCTCAAACAGCCTCTGACAACCAAGTCCAGCTCCCGGCCTTCACGTGTGGCTCAATTTGAGCCCGGCAGAACTGTTTCCACTGACGGGAGAAGGGGCAAAGGCGAGCGACTGGCGCCTTAAAACCAGCAGCTTCGGGCAGATAGGGCTCGTGATCCTTGGTTGGTAGCTTATCTAAGAGAAGGAACTCTGAATTCAAACCACCGCTGCCTTGCGGGAATATCCATTTATGGAATTGGCTTCGGGAGTAAACCCTGAGGATAAATCCGGAGTCGGAGTCCCTAAGGCAGTCTAATGTCGATTCGACATTATTCTGGCAACTCCTGCGACATGGCTGGTACCAAACTGTATCGGCTACTGCCGTTCCTTTGGATCTACCGGCTGTGTGGAGAGGGGGAACATGCTGCATGGGCAACAGCTTGATCTCCATATAACTGTGCCCAAGCTCGCGCCCTGGAGAGGACACTCCAGCTTCACCCTATAGGTGTCGGCAAAACACGGGAAGTAGCAGTTACCGGTTATAAGCATTTTGCCCAATTGGCGTAGGGCATGGCGCCAGGGGCTACTTCCGACAGTGGGAGAGGTTCTAGGATCTCACTGGACAGCTACCGCCCGCTTCAAGCTGGGCAGCCCCCAGTCAATAAGGTGTTGTCCCGCCACTGTCTGCTTTCCCCATTGGGTGCATGGGGATTAGGGTCAAACCCGAACTGTGGACAGAAAATTTTGCACCAAGCAATTATCGAAAAAATAGAAATAAGCAAACTCTCAGATTGGGATGCTGGAACGTCCGGACTATGTTGACTGGACTATCCGAAAACCTACAGGATGTAAACGATGTAAGGAAGACAGCCATAATTAATGATGAGCTTAAACGACTTCTGGTGGATATAACTGCACTTCAGGAAACGCGCCTGGCGGGCTCTGGAACGGTGAGCGAGAAGGACTACACATTTTATTGGCAAGGGAAAGATCTTAATAAAGCTAGAGAACACGGAGTAGGTTTTGTGGTCAAAAAATCGCTAACTAAAATGGTTGAACCAGGCGAGAATGGATCAGAACGCCTGTTAACGCTCCGCCTGCAAACTAGCACAGGTCCCATCACCCTTGTCAGTGTGTATGCTCCTACTCTGTACTCTGCCTCAGAAGCTAAAGATGAGTTCTACGAGAATCTAACAGCAATTATCAAAAGCATACCTAGGCAAGAACAGCTTGTTCTCCTTGGTGACTTTAACGCTAGAGTGGATGCCGATAATGTTTCATGGCCTTCATGTCTGGGCAGGTTTGGTATTGGCAAGATGAATGAAAATGGACAACGGCTCTTAGAGTTGTGCGTCCACCATGACCTCTGCGTGACCAACACCTACTTTCAGACAAAACCCCAGCATAAGGTGTCATGGAGACACCCACGATCCAAGCACTGGCACCAACTTGACCTGATTCTCGTCAGAAGGCCACTCCTCAGGTCTGTGCTCTCCACGCGCTCGTACCATAGTGCAGACTGTGATACAGATCACTCCTTGGTTTGCTGCAAAATCAGAGCACAACCAAGAAAACTCTATCGTGTCAGACATGAAGGGAAACCACGCATTGATACCAGCAAGATGTCAGACCCTTTCATGATCGCTCAATTCACTGCGACCTTCGAGAAAGTGCTCAGTAGCCCTCAGCATGGTGATACTATTACAGAGAACTGGGAGCATCTACGGAACACCATTCAAAGTACTGCACTTGCCACCTTTGGTAAGAAAACAGCAAAGTCAAATGACTGGTTTGATGCTTCATCAGATGTGATGGCACCTGTCATTGAAGCTAAGCGCAGTGCTATGAATGAATACAAACGTTCACCGAGTGCCAGAACCCTACAGATCCTGAGGGCTACGAGAAGCAAAGTTCAACAAACTGCTCGACGCTGTGCAAATGACTACTGGCTCCTGCTCAGTGAGAGCATCCAGATCGCAGCGCAAACAGGCAACATTAGACAAATGTATGACGGTATAAAGAAAGCACTTGGCCCCCATAAAAGTAAGACGGCACCGCTAAAAACCATCAGGGGAGAGAAGCTAACCGATAAGGGTAAGCAGATTGAGAGGTGGGTCGAGCACTACTCTGAGCTTTACGCTAGAGACAATACCGTTATGCCTGCAGCCCTTGATGGTGTTAACAGTCTGCCAACTATGGAGGAGCTGGATGCCGAACCAACATTAGAGGAACTCAGCAAGGCCATTGATAGCTTGGCCTCTGGCAAAGCACCAGGCAGTGATGGGATTCCTCCTGATTTAATCAAATGCTGTAAGAGCACGCTATTACATCCCCTGCATAGGATGCTGTGCCAGTGCTGGGAAGAGACAACTATTCCTCAAGACATGCGAGATGCCAAGATTGTAACACTGTATAAAAATAAAGGAGACAGAAGTGATTGCAATAACTACAGAGGCATCTCTCTTTTTAGTATTGTTGGTAAGGTTTTTGCCAAAGTCATCTTAATGCGACTACACAAGTTAGCTGAGCGCATATATCCAGAGTCACAGTGTGGATTCCGAGCTGGCAGATCAACAACAGACATGATCTTCTCTCTCCGCCAGCTTCAGGAAAAATCAAGAGAGCAGAAAAGACCATTATATATCGCCTTTATAGACCTCACAAAAGCATTCGACCTGGTTAGTAGGGATGGACTCTTTAAAATCCTCCTGAAAATAGGCTGCCCTTCTAAAATGCTGGAAATGATAAAGTCATTCCATGACGGCATGAAGGGAACAGTCCAATATGCTGGAAGCACGTCACAGCCCTTTGATATACGAAGTGGCGTTAAACAAGGCTGTGTTCTGGCTCCGACCCTCTTCGGAATCTTCTTTGCCTTACTCTTGAAACATGCATTCAGAGATGCAACTGAAGGAATATGCCTTCACACTAGGTCAGATGGCCGTCTGTTTAATCTTTCAAGGCTGAAGGCAAAAACAAAAATCAGAAGGGTCACTATAAGAGACTTGTTGTTCGCTGATGATGCTGCAATCGTCACTCAAAGCCAACAGGAGCTTCAGAGCTTGATGAATCGCTTCACTAAAGCATGCAAGGACTTTGGCCTCACAATAAGTCTAAAGAAAAACGAATGTGCTGAGTCAGGATGTGGGTGCTGCACCAGTTATCACTATCGATAACTATGAATTGGCAGTGGTGCACCACTTCACATACCTAGGGTCTACCATCAATGACAAACTCTCACTGGATACAGAAATCGACAGCCGCATTGGCAAAGCTGCAGCTACCTTTGCCCGCCTCACATCGCGTGTTTGGGGAAAATCTAAACTCACAATGAAGACCAAAGCTGCGGTATATAATGCCTGCGTCACCAGCACACTCCTATATGGCAGCGAGACCTGGACGACCTATGCTAAGCAAGAAAGAAGGCTCAATACCTTCCATTTGCGGTGTCTACGCCGCATCCTCGGCATCTCGTGGAAAGATAAAGTGACAAATGTCGAGGTGTTGTCACGTGCTGGCCTTCAAAGTATGTATACGCTTCTTAGACAGCGCAGACTTCGCTGGCTTGGCCATGTTCGCCGCATGGAAGATGGTCGCATCCCAAAAGATATCTTCTACGGACAATTAGCAGATGGCAAGAGAACAGTTGGGCGACCACAGCTGAGGTTCAAAGATGTGTGCAAGAGAGATATGAGGACACTGGACATGGATCCAGCAACATGGGAGGATGAAGCTGCCGATCGCACTAAGTGGCGATGCTATTTACGGCGCCACCTCAGATTGGGTGAAGAGAGGCTCACACAAATAGCAGAGGTGAGGAGAAAACGTCGAAAGGAGCACCAGGAAAATAAGCAGCTGAGGGCTGTCACCTCAGGGGCGCATTCCCATAGTCAGTTATGACTGAAGGGGCTATTATTATTATTATTATTACTTTCTTGAGAAATATTATGAATTTTTTTATTCAGCTTTTGACAATTGTCCTTCAGCGCCCAATAGAGCATAAGCCATGGACAAACTGATAACTAGTTCTCTTGTAACCGTAGCAACCATTCCAGGTCTTTCCATGTCTACTTCATCCCTATCATTTCTGTTTATGAGATGTAATTAAAATTTCTTAAATACGACATTCGCTTTAACACCATTAAGTGACAGCTTTTCTAATTAAATTGAAATATTGTCTGTAGGAAATATTTGTGTTCCCGTTACTAAACACATTTTTGCACAATTGCATGACAATCTAAAAATTTTTTTTTAAATACAGGAATGAAAAAAATCTTATTGTCGATGGAGTATAAAACACAGGTGAGAAAAGTAAAACTATACATTCATTTGTTAAAGGTAGTTTTTTTTTTAAATATTTAGCAACTGGATTCAGTTGCGTTAATGCCTGACAAAATACTTCGCGGTGCACGGTAAAACATATTTTAAAACTTCAAAAATTTTTTCAACTTTTAAATTTTAGTCGTCCACTACAAATTACTCGATACAAGTATTTCTTCCTTTATTTGGTCTATACTTGCTGATATAAAAGTTATATTGCGTCTTTAATCTGTCTGGGTCGTCCACGGGTCCTATATACCATTGTTGTGTGTGTGCCATAAAAATGACCTCAGCCAATAATGCCCTTTTTGGGGGGTTGAGCGTCCTTTCGCGATGTACTGTCACAGCAAGTAGATGGCGCCGTTTGGTTGGTCCTAGGTTCGATTTCCGGTAAGCCTATCACTTATATTTTGTTTTCTGTTGTCTAGTGTCATCCTTTATGTCCAATGAGTACCTGTTAATTATCAAAGATGTTGACAAAGATGGCATTCAAGTAGAGGCCACCCATGAAGATATTGATAACTATACAGACATATGATATAAATTACTCTTTCAAGTCTGGAAGAGAGAAGAAATACCAGCAGATTGGAAGGAAGAATATCTGGTCGTGTCGTCTGTAAATCTAAGATATGTTATGCCCTGCACCAACAAAGAGATCAATGCGTTGTAACTCAATTACTTACCACTGCTGTGTAGTTTAATTTAATACATTTATATCTTTTTATTCACTGTAACATAAAGCACAACATTATTGTTTCCCTATAAAATTTACTACTGCCCCAACGTCGAACAAAACAATGGTTTAATATCAAGGTTAAAAATACCTACTTTCAACAACAAAGCCACTTGGCCACTAAGGTGTCACTCTCAATATTATAGTAACATTTAGGAACTTTTGAAAGATTGAAAGACGCAATTTAGAGTCTGCATTTCTACTAGCACCTGGGGTTTTAGATAAACAGAGCCACATCAAAGATCGGGTGAACGTCTGACACCTGACGCGTTTTAATTAAGGGACTTAAGTGACCACCTTGTCCATTGTTCTATTACAGGTACCAGTTTCAGCTACCCTGGTTGTGCGGTTTATTTCCACAATGAAACACAACTTTATTGTTTTTTCTCGTCCACGAGTTATCGAACAATGTCCATGCACATTATTCATGTCGCAGATTCTCGTTTTTCATACATATTCTAGCTGAGGCACAAAAGTAGGAAACTAAGCCTACATTTATTTCACGTAAATTGTTGAAGGAGTTCGGAATTTGATATCGTGAAGCCCTAGACTAAACAGCTGTAATTGGGTACATGACTATGCTCCTGAGTTAGGGAAGGCAAAGACATTGAGGAATTGAACTGATTACCCCACCTCATAAAACTGAACGAAGTATTGTGAAGGCTCTAACATTTCACACCCTTAAAACAATATTTGCAATAGGACTCGGCGCTGCTTATCTCTGGAACAATCTTCCTCATGCCGCCTGATAAAATCACAGAGCCCCTACTCATTCAGTCGCAGAGTGTTCGAATATTTCAACACTTATCATATTTCGATTTTTGTTTGGTTTGTTTTTGCTTTTCTTTAACGGACTTTATTTTTTAAATTATGATTCCAAATTTTAAATATTTGCTGGTACATTACCTTTGTAATGTTGCATGCCTTTAAACTATTATTTAACGTGCATATGAGAATGAATGGATACAGGGTAAAAGATGAGCGAAAGGAAGGTAATAATGTTGGATGCACATGAGCGCCCAATTCTCAGCCCTTTCAAAATAAAGTTCGTTCGTTCATTCGTTTATGCTAACCATTTTCAGGGTTTAGACTTGCTATACGGTAGCTATTAATAATCCATTTTAGGGTCTGGGCTTGCTAGCTGATATATAATAATAGTCCTTTACAGGGTTTCGCCTTGCTAGATAGTAGAAACGAGAAGTCATTTTAAGGGTTTCGCATTGCTCCCTGATAGAAACGAGTAGTCCTTTCCGGTCCTAGTATTTATCCCGAATGTACTAAAAATGACAGAGTTCACTAATTTTTGAGTGGCTGTTGCGCTCCAGTAGTCATTTATAACATTACAAAAAAATGATATTTCTATGAAAAAAAATTTTCAGTTAGCTAATAGGACTGTTAATAATACAAATACAGGATCTAAACATAGATTTATAATAAAGAATGGCATATTGGTGAGAGTGATACGAGATGCTGATTCATCCGTACGTTCTCAAATCTTAGTACCTACATCTATGAGAGCTCGTATATTACATCATGCGCACGACTCTCAATGTGCGGGTCATATGGGGTTTTCTAGAACCAAATCTAGAGTGCTGTCGGCATTCTATTGGCCAGGCATTCATAGAGATGTCAATATCTACTGCCGCTCCTGTGTCACATGTCAGGAGGTCAAAGTACGTGGTCCATACCACGCAGCTCCGATTCAGGCTGCAGACATTCCGATTCGTCCATTTGAGAAAATGGCAATTGATATAATTGGTCCTATGCAACCTTCTGCAAGAGGACATACACATATTCTCACTTGTATTGACATGTGTACTCGTTGGCCTGAGGCCATACCTCTGAAGAATACTTCATCTGCTAGTGTTGCAGAGGCATTGTGGTTGATTTTTTCACGCATAGGTTTTCCTCGGAAGATCTTATCTGATCATCGTGTTCAATTCATATCTGAATCTATGTCCCAGGTCATGAATTTATTGGGCATAAATAGATCTCTTAGTTTGATTTATCATGCTATGTCCAACGGATTAATTGAGCGTCAGAATAGGACACTCAAACAACTGTTAGGAAAGATTACTCAGGACCATCCTGAAAATTGGGATCGAGTCCTACCGGCTGCTCTTTTTGCGTACCGCGAAGTACAAAATGAAGCTACTGGATTTTCTCCTTTTCAATTGGTCTTCGGCGTTCAACCGCGCGGTCCAATGTCGTTATTACACGACTTACTTACTGAAGAGAATATCACAGATGAAACTCAATCTTCTTACGAGTATGTGATTTCTTTAAGGAAAAGAATTATAGATGCGTGTAGACTAGCTACCACATCATCAGAACAAGCTAAAGAAAAAGCTCGACTTTTTGCAAACAGGTATAGACGTCTTCGCCAGCTTCTTCCTGGTGATGAGGCATATGTCTTACTACCTTGTAAAGACAATCGTCTACTCATTACCTGGAGAGGTCCATTTAAAATAATATCGAGAATCTCAGATGTCGATTATGTTGATGGACACTATGCAGTTTGGAATTCCATAAGCCCTCAGTATTTTCCATAAACTGTCCCTATGTATGCTGTCAAAAGCCTTTTCAAAATCAACGAAATTAATGTAAAGCTGTCTTTGCCATTCTGAGCACTGGTCTATAATGTTCCTGAGAGTGAATATATGATCTACACATCTTCTGTTCTTTCTAAATCCTGCTTGTTCTTTCCTCAGTTTGTGATCTACTACCTTTGAAATTCTTTGTATAATTATCCTGCCTAGTATTTTGCTGGGAACTGAGAGAACAGTGATTCCTCTCCAATTATTGCAGTCTGCAAGATCTCCCTTCTTGGGCAATTTGACAATTATTCCTTTGTTCCACTCTGATGGTGTTGTCCCCGTTTTCCAGATTTGTGCAAATAGTGGTTCTAATAGTTCTTCTGCTAGCTCAGGGTCTGTTTTAAATAGCTCTGCATTTAAGTTATCATGGCCCGGAGCTTTGCCGTTCTTTAACCCTTTCATTGCTGTGATGATTTCTTCCAGGTTGGGGGTTTTAGCATAGGGCTGACACCCCTGTCTATGTAAAAAAGCAATTAAGTTACGGAAACAACAATAAATAAACAAACTTTGCTGCGGGATGGACATTCGGAGTCTGTGGCTCGTATGACTGTCAGTGGTGAAAGCTACTGGATAACACCAGAAACATTAAACACCATAACGATGAACAATGAAATGAAAAGAAAGAAAACAGAAGCGAGGTCCCCCAGGTTAAAGCAACTATATAGCGAACAGTACAGTCAGCTGGACAAATAAGTTAAACGCCAATCCCGAGCCAACAAAAGGAATTTCCTAGACGATCTTGCAAGACAGGCAGATGAGGCAGCACTGAGAAATGAACAAAGCACAGTATACAAAATAACTAAATTCATCAGCGGAGAACGAGGTGCAAACAATATCACATTAGTAAGAGATAAGCAAGGTAATGTCATCACGACAGCAGAAGGACAAGAAACAAGATGGGCAGAGCACTTCAGAGAAACTCTGAACAAGGAACCACCAGAGACACAATTGAATTGAATGTTCGTGAAGATGAAAACGATCTAGATGTAAATACAGACATTCCACGAAAAGTTTCTAGACATAAGCATACATAATAGCAATTAACGCAAATGAGATGGTGGCGGGGCAATCTTTCTCATAATGAGCAACATCACATAGAAAAAACAAAACTGTCAGTAGCAACATATAATTTTTCAAGAAGTTTCAGAGATAAAACATGCACTTAAACTATAACCGGCGTTAAAAGACATATGATGCTTTTCACAGACGCTCCGTCAGAAATAAAAGCACCCAGGAATCACTCATAAATTCGACTTAATGTCATGAGAGAGTGTTGGGTTCTTTTGTGATGATGTATGGTAGTAATGGTAAGCTAGTGATAGGTGTATCAAATCCTAGCTTATACACGCGAATGTTTCAATAAAAATGTCAAACTGTTGTTCAACAAAATCCAACGAGAGGTAGGCAATTGGCCAATGCATGACTGTAATCAACTCACTGGTCAAAGTTATTAAGATTTATTGACGTATTACGAACGGCAATCAACAAGACGATCATGGTTAAAGATGAGAATGTCATAATTTATAATTGCTGATAATAATACTAAATTCTTGCAGATTCTTTATCAATCAAGTCCTTTTCTATCCAAGTGACTAGGATTCACTAACAGTTACCATCTGAGATACATTAAGGTAATGTCCGTTGACCTTCTTCCAAGGACATCTATCATAGTAAACGGATTCATACTTATGGATGACGCTTCCATATAATACTTGTCTAAATCCCAGATTTTCTCCTTGCACTAATTTATACAGTTTTTATATAATCCAAACAAAGTCATACACGAAAATACAAACAGGTTAGAGACTTCTGTTGACTAACCTCTCCTGCAACATGCCACGACCTTGGCATTGGTATTATTGAAAATACGATATTCAATATATAATCAAAGATATCCTTTACTCGTAGGACTTCCCACTACGTAAGGTTTAAGTGAGGCTAAGATCTCTACTGTTCCATTCTAGGAATCCAGCAAATATGGATTCCCGCTAGACTCCAGTGATGAGAAGCCGTTCCACTTAACTCTGAACATTTTTACTACAAAATGAGGGCGCAAAATAACTTACGTATAGAACTGAATGTTGGCTTCAACCTGAAGACCAAACAATCCTTCATGAACACTTCTTCCATAGAATTGTACCGAATAAAATCAACACACATGGACAGTAAGTCCGACTTGCACCTTTTCCATCCTGACGTCATACCCCTCTAACTAGGTAACCCGTGCGCCCAGAGTCAACTCACACTCTGCATGGTGCACGCCCGTGCGTGAATAAATCGAACGCACAAATAATATAACTTTATCAAGACTGGTGCGTACACTGGCAGGACCGAAGACTACCCCCTAGGTAAAAACGTACGCAACAGAGAGACACTTTGAAACTATATCAGCAATTCAAAACAACATTGTAATATATCATATCATAGCAACATTCCTGCTAGTAAAGAGACCGAAGTGTATGCCATGAACACGGCCTGCACTAGTTTTCCTGTGCACGGTCCAAAAGTCAAACCAAAAGAACGGCAAATGAAGGTTGAAAATGTCCTCAAATGATACTACAGTAACATATGGAAGGGCGAAGAGACTTGTCAAGAACATCTAAAGAAACAACTGGAAACAGATCATCCATAGTCATCATCATCATCATCATCATCATCATCATCACCATTATCATCATCATCATTATCATCACTTATCAGCTTCCTGTGGAGCACAGGCCTTCAACAAATACACTATTATCATGTGCCATTTGTTTAAGGTCTTACACTGTCATCTTTACTCCAGTCATGCTTGTCTCCAGTTCTTTTCTCCACAGATTGTCCAGGTCTCTCTATATTTATCTTACCCTTGGTGTTCCACAGTACGTACTACCTCGTAATGCTATCAGTGTTTTCTCAATGTGTGCTACATCAATTGTCGGTATTTTATACTGTAATCTTGATCCACTGTGAATAAGCATAATTATGTTTGGGATTTTTGATACTCCTGCTTTTAGGAAGTTTGTATATTTATAATAGTAGGCTCGGTTATACTTTTTGCTAAGTCTATTATAGTAGCTAGCTCATGTAGGGCTCTGTTGTGATTCCATGTATTTCGTGGCCCTTGTCCAAATGAGACCTTACATGTTGAGAGTACATGTCCCAGTGTTTGCTTCTCTTGGCACAAGGGGGAACAAAGATCTTTAGTTGTAGACAGAGATGACAGAGATAAAGGTGATATGAAATAATCTTGAACGGATGTCGCAAGAGAGGAAAGTTTGGTATGAGATTATTGAACGCCAGTGTCATCTGATATATACATGATGAATGATCCTTCAGCGTGTTCATATTTCTACTCTGTCAGTGTGTTCATATTTATACTGTCATTGTGTTTATATTTCTTTTCTGTTAATGTATTCATACTTATCCTCTGTCAGTGTGTTATTTGTTTACTCTGTCAGTTGTTCATATTTCTGTTCTGTCCGTGTGTTCATATTTCTGCTCTATCAGTGTTCATATTTTTACTTAGCCAGTGTGTTCATATGTCTGCTTTGTTAGCGTGCTCATATTTCTTTTCTGTCAGTGTATTCATATTTCTGCTCTATCAGTGTGTTCATATTTTTATTTTCTCGGAGTGTTCTATTTCTAATCTCTCAGTGTGTTCACATTTCTGCTCTGTCAGTGTTCTCATATTTACTATCTCAGGGTTTTCATTTTTCTACTCTGTCAGTGTGTTCATATGTCTACTAAGTCAGTATGTTCATATTTCTACTCTGTTAATGTGCTCATATTTCTATTCTATAAGTTTTCATGATTTGTTTCTCGGGTGAGGGCGACATAGAGCTGGTCGTGTCCGAAAACAGGTTCAGGAAGGAAAACTCCTACGTGATCAAAAGATTGTCCTTGCGCCTTATTGATCGTCATTGCAAATGCTAAAATCCCTGGAAATTGACGACGTCGCAATACTTTAAATTACAATTTAATCTTGAAGAAACAATCAAAAACTTACATTTTAAGGTTATTTTTAACAAAATGATGAGTTAAATCCGTTTGCGGAATGAAACTGCGTTCTACACCAACTTTTCATCGTTGAGGGTTACTATTTTGGGGAGAGTACAAATAAGGGAAACAATACAATTAATGTCTAACTTTCAACCACAGTTGCATCCCGACGTACAAACGACGATAATTATGGATTTTGATGATTTTGTTGTCTTTTTTCCCCTTTCGTTTAATTAGTATTACTTGCCAATGGTATTTGGTTTCAATTTTCGTGTAATTTATTACTCTTGGTTGACAGTTTTTCATAATTATTGTTAATTATAACATATTGTATTACTATCTTTGTGTATACTAAATGTGTAATTGTTTTTTGTCGCTTTTAGTTATTTCTATTATCAATACCGAAATTATTATAATTATCAGTATTGTTTTTATTTTTATTATCACATATTTTATTTAACGACTTACTACCTTACTTACTTAGTCGTTCCCCTTCTACCGTGAGGTGTAGAGGTTTGGAAGAGAGAGCGCTAGACTATCCTATCGGCTGTCTTCCTTCTGGCCTGGTTCCATTCTAGTCCTCGGTCCTTCAAAGATTGTCTAATGTTGTCCTCCCAGCGGACTCTGGGTTGTCCTGGGGGTCTGGATTTCTGGATTTTTGTTTCCTATGCTTGTCGCGGTGCCGATAGAATAGTCTGGCGCTCTCTCTTCCAAACCTCTACACCTCACGGTAGAAGGGGAACGACTAAGTAAGTAAGTAAGTAAGCTTGTCGTGGTAGCCGATCTTTTCCCATTCTGCAGACATGGCAAAACAATCTTAGTTGGGACTGTTTTACTTGGGTCTGCAGGTGGTGGGATTTTAGGCCTTGACGTATTGTTTGGTTGCGGACCATGTCTTTTTTTGTTACTTCAACCACCTTCCTCAGATACCTCATTTCTGTGGTTTGGATCTGGCTTGTGTGTGTTGTAGTCATTTCCCATGACTCGCATCCATATGTCAAGACTGGGGCATAGGTGGAGCGATACACAGCCATCTTCGTTTTTTTACCAACCTCTCTCTTGCTGAGGAATCCTCGATTTATTGCCTGAAAAAGTCTCCCAGTTGCTGCTTTTGGAGTGGCCAACTCTTCTTTGATGTCTCCCATTTGTCTAAAATAGCTCCGAGATATTTAAAGTGGTCGACCTGCTCCAGGACCTGTTCTCCCAGCTTAATCTGATGTCTTCTTTCTTCTCGTGATATCACCATGGATTTTGTTTTAGAGCTGCTTATGACCATCCCTCTCTTCTCGAGCTCTTCCTTCCAGACTTGCAGGTTGGATTGTAGATGTGCCTCTGATTTAGCAATCAGGGCAACATCATCAGCAAATGCCAGCTCTGAAATACATACCTGTCTCATCTTCCAGTACCCCACTGAATACTTTCTTGTTCTTTCCTTACATGCCTTGATAACATCGCCCATAAGGAGTATGGAAAGATAAGGTGACAGGATATCACATTGTCTTACACCAGTGGTGGTCCTGAACTCTTCTGACTTATGGTTTGCTATCCTCACATAATTTCTGCAAGACTTATGGTTTGCTATCCTCACATAATTTCTGCAAGACTTTTAAAAGCTCTGTATAGCATGAACCAGAGGTGCTGGAATGTTCTTCGCTGCCAAACAGTCACAAAGTTTGCTCCAGGGGACCCTGTCAAATGCCTTTTCCAGATCTATTAAACAAAGATGGATCTCACTCTTATACTCAAGAGCCTTTTCACTCAGTTGTCTGTGTGAAGATTAGGTCTTGACTACTTCGGTTTGTTCGGAATCCGCACTGGACCTCATCAAATTGTGGCTCAGCTAGGCGTCGGAGTCTCTGCTCTAGGATTCTATAGTAGATTTTACCAGGGACACTGAGAAGAGATATGCCTCTATGGTTTCCACATTGTCGATTGTCACCCTTTTTTTGAAAACTTGTGTTGTGATAGCAATCTCCCAATCCTTTGGTATGGTCTTGTTGCACCACGCTGCCTGTAGGACCCGTATGAGTAATAGGTCGCCTGATGCTCCCATGTACTTAACCATTTCTGGTGTTATACCATCATGCCCTGCTGCTTTGCCCATCATGATTTTCTCCAGTGCTGCTGGATAAGCAGCATAATTCCACCATTGAGAAAAACAAGAGCTCTTGAACTCAATGACAGCATACCCAAACAGATGGCAGACAAATGGACGTAGAAAGGAAACATGTTGCTATGGAATACATTCATAAAGACGTCCCAAACCATAGACAAACGTACTACGATGAAGAGCTAAAATAAAATAAATAAATAAAGGAGGCGGCGATGTATACAGGGAAGTCAAGAACAAAAGAAAATTCATGTCTCAGTGGCCACTGGACACATTTCAAAACATATTCAAAGTTTGGACAGAAACACAAACAAGATGTGCAATAACCGTCAAGGACAACAAAGATCCCCTATCAGATATAACTGCGTTAAGGAACATAAAAATAAATTTAAAAAAAAGGAAAAGGAAAAATGTTAGACAGCCTTTCAGAAGCACTAAGGGAGACCAGCTATAAATCCAAAAATGTATAGTGGTGTTATCACCCCTTTTGTGCCCGACATGTTGTCCTGGAATAGAAAACTATGTGGTGCACAAAAAGGCGTTGAGGTGAATGTTTCTATGTGTGGTTGTGAGGATGATGTCAATTTTTGTATGTGTGGCTTCTCAGTGGTGTAAAGTGGCGCTAAATATATATATATTTAATCAAGATACTTTTAAAAATCATCCTGATATATATATATATATATATATATATATATATATATATATATATATATATATATATATATATATATATATATATATATATATATATATATATATATATATATATATATATATTAGGATGTTTAAAAAAAGTAACTATATATTATTTATTAGTTGAAGGAGTTTAAAAAATAATAATTGAGATCGAAGAAGGCATAAATGAGAGAATTTACGTCCAGAAACTAATGTGAGAAAGATTTAGTGATTAAATTATTGTGGAAGACTAGAAAAAAATAATATGTTAAAGTGAGGAACATGAATTATTGGTAACTGAGCGGTGATGAAAGAATTATGAGACGATAACGATGAACATGACAACATCACACAGAACACATCACGTGATATGGAAATCTACATTCGGTTTATTCTATTTATTGATGAAAACAAACAAACAGACAAACAATTTAGTAGAAATATGTACACAGATAAAGTACTTCTAAAGCTGAAATACATGATAGTGAAATAATTAAAAAAAAATAGATAAATAAGTACAAACGAAAGAAACATTTGAAAACAAAAATGATTGGACCTTCAAACAACAACGCACTTAAATAACTTTACTAGGTCCAACTTATTTATAAGTTCCTGTGAATGCTGCTTTTGCATGCTGCCTTTGGCTTTCTAAACTCAAAAGCAGAGTTAGGTACCTATTTCCAGCTGGGTTTAATGGAGAATAACGCTACCAGGTTTCGAATCATGAGCCCGGTAACTTCACCACAGCTTAGCTAATCAGACGCCGACAAATTTAGTTATTATCTATAATAGAACGAAAAGCGCTTTCCCGCCTTACTCTGTTGAGGAAACCTGCAACTGTCAACCTTCTTGCTGGGTGGTTTTCTAACAGTCTCAGCAGCCATTCTCTGTTAGAATGATAAAATAAATGTATTAGAATTGTCTTACAACTAAATTGTTACTTTGTCTAAGTCTGAAAAAGAAACCAGAATTGTAATTAATAAAGAAAGAGATATATGGAGAGTGAGAGAATTGTAAATAATACAGTTCCTGCAATCTAGTGCTCCCAGTTTCTATGGCAACCATATTATATTCTTTGCCCGGTGGGGGGGGGGGGGGTCTTTTATGAGACAGAAAAAGAACAGGATTACTGCACATTCAGACAAGATCACTGATGTGGAACTGATGAAAAGAACCAGACAAGTGCCAGTAGAACAAGAGATGACAAGAACCAGACAAGTGCCAGTAGAACAAGAAATGACAAGAACCAGACAAGTGCCAGTAGACCAAGAGATGACAAGAACCAGACAAGTGCCAGTAGAACAAGAGATGACAAGAACCAGACAAGTGCCAGTAAAACAAGAGATGACAAGAACCAGACAAGTGCCAGTAGAACAAGAGATGACAAGAACCAGACAAGTGCCAGTAGAACAAGAGATGACAAGAACCAGACAAGTGCCAGTAGAACAAGAGATGACAAGAACCAGACAAGTGCCATTAGAACAAGAGATGACAAGAACCAGACCAAATGCCAGTAGAACAAGAGATGACAAGAACCAGACAAGTGCCAGTAGAACAAGAGATGACAAGAACCAGACAAGTGCCAGTGGAACAAGAGATGACAAGAACCAGACATTAGGACACGCATTGACGAAACATGTTGATAACATTACAAGGCAGTTCTTGTTCTGGAATCTTCAAGGTAAGACAGGTAGATGGAGACCAAGGAAAACGTGGAGAAAAGAACTGGATACAGACATGAATGACTTGAAGAAGACACAGAAAGACCTGGAGCGGATGGCACAGGACAAAAAGACTTGACATAAGTTTGTTGAAGGACTATTCTCCTGGCTGAGCTTAAGAGTGATAATGACATAAGTTTGTTGAAGGACTATTCTCCTGGCTGAGCTTAAGAGTGATAATGACATAAGTTTGTTGAAGGTCTATTCTCCTGGCTGAGCTTAAGAGTGATAATGACATAAGTTTGTTGAAGGTCTATTCTCCTGGCTGAGCTTAAGAGTGATAATGATATAAGTATGTTGAAAGTCTATTCTCCTTTCTGAGCTTAAGAGTGATAATGACATAAGTTTGTTGAAGGACTATTCTCCTGGCTGAGCTTAAGAGTGATAATGACATAAGTTTGTTGAAGGTCTATTCTCCTGGCTGAGCTTAAAAGTGATAATGATATAAGTATGTTGAAAGTCTATTCTCCTTTCTGAGCTTAAGAGTGATAATGACATAAGTTTGTTGAAGGACTATTCTCCTGGCTGAGCTTAAGAGTGATAATGACATAAGTTTGTTGAAGGACTATTCTCCTGGCTGAGCTTAAGAGTGATAATGACACAATCACCGCTACAAGTCCATGTGAATAATTTGTTTAAGCTTTCAACTTTAGTGGTGTCTACATGCTCCATAGGAATCAGAACTAAGGAGAAAGATTAAAAATAATTGTAGTTTGGTTGGTCGTTTTATTTTGCCATTAACTGTCTTTTTTATATATAACAACAGAGGTAGAGGTCACGTGTTGTTTGTGGTTGTCTAAGAGGAGTCTAGGAAATAATTAGAATACAGCTTCATCAAGCATGTCGTAAGAGCCAGCTAAAATGTGGTTGTGAATTGGGTTGACGACCTAATTTTGTAAAGTAAATTGATACAGAAACCACCGCTGCTAGAGCCCAGGATTCCTTGACTGTAGGCTTCGTGTAATAGGATCAGCTGTAGTGGTAGCTCTATACTCCAGAAGTGAGTGAGAATGAGGAGGAGAGAGAGATAAGAGGTAGAGATGAGACAGAGAGATGAGGGAGAGATATGTGAGATACAGATGAGACAGAGAGATGAGATAGGGAGAAATGAGACAGAGGAAGAGATGTGACAGAGAGATGAGAGGTAGAGATGAGACAGAGAGATGAGGGAGAGATATATGAGATACAGATGAGACAGAGAGATGAGAGAGAGAGAGATGAGACAGAGAGATGAGAGAGATGAGAAAGAGGTAGAGGAGATAGATGAGATGTAGAGATGAGACAGAGAGATGAGGGAAGGAGAGGAGAGAGAGGAATAGATGAGAGATGAGAGGTACAAATGAGACATAGAGAGCGATAACAGGAATGAGACAGAGAGAGATGAGACAGAGAGAGAAAGAGAGAAATGAGACACATGGATGTGACAAAGAAAGATGAGGGAGGGAGAGATGCGAGAGATCTCAGATAAGACAGAGAGAGATGAGACACTGCGAGATATGACAAAGAAATATAACAGAGATGAGACAGAGAAAGAAAGAGATATGAGACAGAAAGAGATGGAATAGAGAGATGAGACAGAAAGAGATGAGATAAAGAGATGAGACAGGGAAAGAAAGAGATGAGACAGAGAAGAAAGAGAAATGAGACAGAGAGAGATGAGACAGAGAACGAAAGAGATGAGACAGATAAAGACAGAGATGAAACAGAGAGATATGAGACTGAGAAAAATATAGAGATGAAAGAGATGAAAAGTAGAAAGAGATAGATATGAGACAAAGAGACATGAGAGAGAGAAATGGGACAGAGAAAACTGCGACAAAGAGAAATGAGACAGGAAGAGAAAGAGATCTGAGATGGAGAAATATAGAGATGAAAGAGAGAAAGAAGAGAGAGATGAGACAGAGACATGAGAAAGAGAGAAATAAGACAGAGAATGGATAGATGAGAGTGAGAGAAAGTGAAACATAAGAGTGAGAGAGAGAGAAATAGAAAGATGAATGAGAAAGATGAGAGAGAGATGAGATAGAAAAGGGCAGATGAAGAGAGAGAGATGAGAGAGAGAAAGAGAGATGAGAGAGAAAGAGAGGAGCGAGAAGGAGAGATGAGAGAAAGAGAGATGAGAGAGAGAAAAAGAGAGAGATGAGAGAACTGTTTAATTTAAAAATTGTGCTGTCATATAAATTAAATATAAAAGTAACTGTAATCCAGTTTCCAAGCTATTTTAGAGAGAGAGAGAGAGAGAGAGAGAGAGAGAGAGAGAGAGAGAGAGAGAGAGAGAGAGAGAGAGAGAGAGAGAGAGAGAGAGAGAGAGAGAGAGAGAGAGAGAGAGAGAGCGAGAGAGAGAGAGAGACAAATGTAAAGGATGAGTACTGAAAGTTCATAAACTCAGTGTTTACAGTTGTAAGTCAAAATAATGAAGGTAAACAATTCCTTACCTGATATTTGAGGGCAGGTCTCGCTTTTTTCTCGCCTCAGCGTAATAATGAACATTGTCATCGGGATATCGCTCCAGTACAAGCGCCCACATCACAACACCAAGACAGTAAGAGTCCATCTGAAGATAATAAATGACAATGTAAAGCATAAGAGTGCTATAAAGTTCTATAAGGTTAAGAAGAATATAAAGTAATGTTTTAAATCAATACATAAAGAGCCAAATTTTGCTGTACATAAATATTATCTTTATCATCCTTCATCGTCTCTAGGAGCATAGAACATAAAATAATTATTCCGAGTCTTCCTATCTCATGTCATCAGTTCCAGTTTGTTCCACGCCTTTCTCGTCTTTTTTATTTCTCTTACCAGCTCTCTTCTGTATGCACTCACTTAATCTGACGATTCCAGAACAAAGACTGAATTGTAATGCTATCAACAGGTTACCTCAGTGTGTTATATCCATCGCCAGCGTCTTCTTCTCATCTCTTATTCCATTGACATTTGTCTAGTTCTTGTCATCAGTTGCAAATTGATGACCTTATCATACAATTTTCATCCTTCTGTTCTATGAAAGTACCCAAATATGAAAGTTGCAACTATTAGATTGTTGTCTTTGTTGTTCTCCAAGTTTCATTCCATATGATAGGACTGACTTGACATCTGAGTTGAACATTTTGAGTGGTCTGGACTTGATTGAATCTGTTTTCCATATATTTCTCAATGTAGTTAAAGCTCCTCTTTCTGTCTGTATCATGATTGTGATGTCGCTCTCTGTCCCTCTAACTTTGTCTATGTTGTTGCCTAGATATTTGATTCTACATCTTGTAGGGGCGCTTCTTCAAGTGTAATCATGTTGGTCTTTCAGTTGTCTCTCTTTATGGGCTCTTTTAATTTTAGAAGACTGATCTTGTTTAATACTTTCCCTGACACTGATAACAACCATAATTCTTGTATACACTCAAATACATCTCCCTTCTTGTGCAACTTGACCAGATATCCTATTTTCCTGTCTGGTGTTCTGTCTTCTCTCTCCCAGACGTTTCGAAGACATTTAACAAAACTAACAGATACAACATATGTTCCATATTAACCGAACATTCGAATTAAATAAATAACAATAATATTTTATTTATGTCGGGTTAATGTCCCATTGAATTAATCCTCATGTTTACTTATTTATTTCTACTGAAGTAAATTTTAAAAATAGATTTTTTTTTTCAAGCAGCTAAGAGGAAATACTGGAATAGAAGAAGAAAGAAAAAAGGAGATGAAGCAGCAGGTATAAAGAGTAGCTTAAGATGTGAAAATGTCACTCTTTATTATATTTCCCGGCACTGATAGTAACATTATTTCTCTATAATTGATGCTGTCTTGTCAGCCTCCCTTTTTAGGCATCTACATAATTAAATACTGAACATTTGTAACGCCAGAAATGTTGGTTGTTGTTGTTACTTAAATGAGGATAATTATTTTTACTTTAATCTTAATTTTTAATTATATCTCTTAAATAAAATATTAGAACAAATAATGTTTAATTAGTTAATAATGAAACTATGAAGTGGAGCAAGAAAAAAAAGGAGATGAGGAGATGAAGCAGCAAGTAGGAAGAGCAGAATGAGGTGTAAGAACTCGAAATATAAGAAGACACATTCGTGTTTAGAGAATTACAGTAGAAGTAACAGTTGTGGCCAGTAGACAGTTTACGAGAAAATGATAGGCTAGGAAAATACAAGAGAACAAATAACACTAAAATTTAAGTAAGTAAGTATACTCACTTTGTAAGGATCCAGTTCCTTGTCAGCTGGTGCTCCTACCCATTCTGGAGCAAAATAACAAGGTGTACCGCCACATTTCCTATTGGGCAATGTCTGTTGGTCAGGGAACATCTCCTCCGCCAGTCCGAAATCCCCAAGGATAGCGTTAAAATTAGCATCAATGAAGATGTTGTCTAATTTGACATCAAGGTGGGCTACGTGGTTTTTGTGCATATATCGAAGGGCACAAGCCACTTGAGTGACACAAAGTTCAGATAACTGAAGGCTGAGATTACCAACGTATTGATGTAATGTACCTCTCTGATAGTAGTACATACTGAAGGCCAGGTACTCTGGACACTCACCGGCGATGAGACATTTCATCAAATATGGGTGATCAAAAGACTGCATAAACTGCACTTCAGCATGAAAAGCCTGCTGATTTCTGGCTTTTGTCTCCTGATCCAACAGCGTGAACTTCTTCACTACTCGTCTGGCATCTGTGTCCTTCAAAGGTTTGGTCAATACGATCTCTCCACACACTCCCTCGTCAATCACCTTTTCTGGCTGGAGCTTGAATGTGCTAAAGAAATCTCCATCTACCATGTACACTTTAGGACTGCATATAACGGACTGGGCCATGTTGAAAGCTGACACAGACTGATACAGGCAAATCAAACTAACAGTAGTAACTACCTTCTCAAACTTGAAAATGCAAAATGGTAATCACGCAAAGAAGAACCTTCAACATTCAGCAATAATCTAGAGCACACACTATTTCTCTGTTTGGAAATAAACTAGGCAGACACAGATTTAGTTGAGCTTATATACACTTCGCTTCACGCTCATAATTAAGAAATCATTGTTAGAATTATTACGTATCCAAATGACCGATTTTTCCTCCCACCCCCCCCCCTTCCCCTCCTTCCCCCCCCCCCCCCCCTTCCCTTTCCCGGAATTGTTGCATTAATAGTGGACGCGACCATTGTTAGAAGACCGCCATGTTCTAAGAAATAATATACCTGACATCGCTGTATTTATGTAAACAAACCACGCGACCGGGATATTTGAAACATGTAACGACAATAAAAACAATGAACATGTTTTTCAGCCGTGTCCGGTAAGTAAAACAAGAGCAGTGACCTGCCAGTTTTTGTAATTGGATTAACTTAACAAATGATTTTTGGAACACTAAAGACGTCAGTCCCAATTTGTAGACTATTGAAAATATACCTTTTAAGTTGTCTTCGATACAGCGCTCCACAAGAGACCTTTAAGTGACACCGTTCTAATTAAGACCCATTATTGTCTCTAGGGACTATTATTAGCGTTCATTCTCAATGAATATTCTTGTAGAACTGCGTGAAAAATATCAAATGTTAGAAGATAACATGAAGAAAGTAATCTGATGTTTCGTTAAGGACAAAAAAACATGAATGAGAAAAGTATCATTCTTTATTTACTCGTTAACTTTACTTTCTTGAGAAATCTTAAACTTTATTTCTGCCTATAATTATCATCATCGACCTTCAGCTTCCCCCAAGGAGCATAGACCTTTAATAAACTCATACATATTCTTCTGTCCCGTGCCATCCATTCTAGATATCCCCGTGTCTTTTAATTCTGCCTCTGATATTTAAATTATTTTCCTAAGATCGCGAAATTACGAAATCATTAAGTGACATGTCTCCAATTACAATGTATTATTATTTCGAGGAAATATTGTTGTCGCTAATTCTGAACGGATTTTTGCACAATCGCATGAAAAAATAAAATTGAAGAAGATAACAGGAATAAAATAAGCTGACGTTTCAGTTGTGGTAGTAAAACTATGCATTTATTTGTTAAGTGCACTGATAGTGACTTGTATTAGTGCCAGAGAAATCAAATTGTTTACATGAAATAAAATTATTTTAAATCTTAGATATATCAACTATGTAACGCAAGACTGACCAGCCAGACAAATTAATAAAACTAACAAACAACACTATGAAGACATAAAATCATAATATTTGCTTTTTTTGCTCCTGATGGAGCACGGAGTCACAATACCAGCTGATCTCCTTATAGAATGTCTGCATCAAATCATTTATGAGCTCTTGTAGCAGTGGTTTCTGTAGCACCCAGTGAACATAGATAGTACATTATTATTGAGGCAACCAAAGATTACGATCGGGTTATAGATAGTACATTATTATTGAGGCAACCAAAGATTACGATCGTGTTGTAGATAGTACATTATTATTGAGGCAACCAAAGATTACGATCGTGTTGTAGATAGTACATTATTATTGAGGCAACCAAAGATTACGATCGGGTTATAGATAGTACTTATTAATCGTCAATGTGAGATGCTCTAATCGTGAGGAAAAGAGTGTACACAGTTTGTCAGAAATAATCGCACACAAATCTACCTATCTACAAATTGACTGGAAAGAGAATTTTCAAATGGCTTTATATGTACCTCTGTCCACTTTGTAATTAACTGATCATTCTTAGAGCAACCCCTCAAAGAACGTTGACATTATCTACCCTCTGAATCCGGCGCATAAATAATGTGGGTGGCTATTGTTAGAGAACCCTCGGATGTGAACAAATAATATAGTTCGTGACGTGTCACTGAGTAAACAAACCAAACAACCTGGGTAGCAGATATTGGTAACCAGTACCAGAACAATGGACAAGGTGGTCACCGGTGTCTGGTAAGTAAAAAAACAATAGGTGTCAGACGAACACTGCTCTGTGATGTGGCTCTATTTATCTAAGGCCCAGATGGCTTTTTCTTTTAAACCAAGATGCTAGTAGAAAATAAGACTTTGCAGATGTGGCTATCAAAAGTTTCTAGATGTTACCAGAACATTGAGAGTGACCACCTTTGTAGGCAAGTGGCTTTGTTGTTGAAAGTAGGTATCGCGTTCTTTGAACCAACGTTTTGTTCGACGCTTGGACAGTAGTAATTTGAATAGGGAGAAATGATTTGATATTTGATGCTATAATGAATGTAAAGATATGAATGCGTGAAATGAAAGTACATATTTTTTTAAAAGTAACTGCACTACTTCCCTAACCTTAGAGCAGAGTCCGGTAACCATTTACAGCTAATTAGAATGAAGCATGGCGCTGCAAGGTTTAGATCCCGGAACCCCGTACATAAGAAGCCTTGAACCATCGTTACAGCTACCTCCCATACAGGAAGCGTGCACTAAAGTTAAACCATCGTTACAGTTACCTCCCACACAGCAAGCTTGCACCAAAGTTAAACCATCGTTACAGTTACCTCCCATACAGAAAGCTTGCACCAAAGTTAAACAATCGTTAAAGTTACCTCCCAGGCAGGAAGCTTGCACCAAAGTTAAACCATCGTTACAGTGACCTCCAAGGCAGGAAGCTTGAACCAAAGCACGTCATTTACGTGTCAGTAGAGGTTTCTCCAGCACTTTGTTTTATATAATGAGGTTGACACATAAACAAAAATGTATTACCGGCTTTGACGTCGTGCCGGATGAGATCAGTGGTCCTATTCTAGCTTAGTCTTCACAAACTGCCCCCTCCTCCCGCCCTTGGAGTCACAAAATGTATATGACAATAGATGAGACATTTCAACAGAGAAAAGCAAAAACTGTAACTATAAGGAAACCAGCAATAAACAAAAGCAATAACTGTAACTATAAGGAAACTAGCAATAAACAAAAGCAAAAACTGTAACTATAAGGAAACTAGCAATAAACAATGGCAAAGAAAATCTATCTGCTGTTGCCCTAAGACGCCACTAGGCGTAATGGCCACTGACTGCTTTGACGGTCGGTGGCTAAGGACGGAAGAAGAAGAAGAAGAAGAATATTTTATAGGACAGGAAAGTCTATCAGAGTGCACCACCAAGACAAGAGACAGAAGACGTTGGAGATCCATTACAGCCAACCTTCGTTGTGAAGATGGCAACTGATGATGATGATGATCTTTTATAAACAAAAATAATTTAGTTTTTTTTTTATTTTTTTTTTTTTTTATTTTTTTAAAAATATATTACTACTCACTTAACTCCAACAAAGGGCAAAGGTATAAGATAAAAGTGTGGGGGGGG